>OY821767.1:16344366-16889083 GCA_963682095.1 Potentilla sterilis | reverse complement strand
GATTTCCCCCATCCAACGGCGGACAATGAAAAGGCGCGGATCGCAAGAATTTAGCCGACGAATTTAAATATTTCGTCGGCTATGCTTTGGACAATCAGCAGCCATTGGATCTGAGCCATCCAACGACGGACAATAAGCGGATCGCAAGAGTTTAGCCGACGAAATCAAATATTTCGTCGGCTAAACCTTTGGTCAAACAACGAAGTCAAGCCTCTAAACGCTTTAAATTAAAACGGAAATTGGCCTGTGTAAATGACGTTTTTTGGCCTGACCTTCAACACATAATAGTTTCAAATCGATGAGACGCAACTAATCGTATAAAAATTTTCCTCAAAATATTTACCGACCGTGAGGCTACCCATAGGAAAACGGAAGTAAAAAACAGTTAACCGCAACATTCGGCACACAGATTTGTCGGAATCTTGTCATTTTTCAACCGTAGACGTATTTCATTATTTCAGTCATATCTTATTTCACGACACATTTGCATTTGAAGAGTGTACGTATAGTAACTATTTGAAACTATATATTCACTTAAACACTTAGTAAACAAGTTAAGGAACATTAGTGCATATGTTCCGATTTTGAATCTAAAAGTTTAGAAAATCTATTCCAACCGTCAGATATCACCGTTAAGATTAAATACATGTATGAAAAAAAATTCAACTACATCTGACAACGTTAAAGGCTCGATCGGGACGGTCAACCGGGTGAGTCAACCTTTTAAACGCTTAGAAATGGAAATTGGCCTGTGTAAATGACGTTTTTTTGCCTGACCTTCAACAGATAATAGTTTCAAATAGATGAGACGCAACTAATCGTATAAAAATTTTCCTCAAAATATTTACCAACCGTGAGGCTACCCATAGGAAAATGGAAGTAAAAAACAGTTAACCGCAACATTCGGCACACAGATTTTGTCGGAATCTTGTCATTTTTCAACCGTAGACGTATTTCATTATTTCGGTCACATCTTATTTCACGACACATTTGCATTTGAAGGATGAAGTAATGGGTTGTCGATAGTGATAGAAAATGGAAGGTGGTCTTTTTTTGTTTTTTTTTTTATCATAGCCGACGAAATCAAACCTAGTACTCGTCGGCTATTCTTTTGTCGTTTTGTGTCTAAAATAAAATATGTATTTTTCAATATAGTTTTGGCCGACGAAATCACGCATTTTTCTTCGGCTATAATTAGTATAGCCGACGAAATAATGCATTTTTCGTCGGCTATTCTGTGAAAAAAATAAAAAAATCAGTTGTGTTACACCTCTCGTACCCATATGTCATGTTCATATATAACCAAAATTGAACATAAAAAAAAAAAAAAAACCTAGCAGTCAACATATTTCAAATTTTTTTTTAAGGGGTTTGGAACCCAGCCTAGCTGGGAGGCTCATCCCCACGCCCGTTCATTAGAAATGAGTGGATTACAAATGAAAGGATTAAACCATCTAAATTACTTAATCCGTCGGATTGTAATCGGAATCATCGGATGAGTCTTCTTCGGTTTCTGAATTGCTCGATAGGGGTAATCTATGTCTTTCCTCACCACTAGAGTCTTCGTTAGTTTCTTCATTTGGATCAACATCAACAAGCAGTGGCTCTTCACGTCGAATTCGCCCCGGCGTGTCTAGGCGAATAAAAGAGGAGTCAGGAATACCGTTTGAGTTGGGCTCTTGATACGCGGTGCCCCCTTCCTCGTTCTCTTCAGCCACTCCAAGTGTAGACGCCCGGTAAATGTTGCGATGGTGGATAGTGTTGACTACTTTCCACGGGTCACCCTTGGCGAGATCATCAAGATAAAACACTTGTTTTACCCATGTGGCTAAAACGAACGGGTCGTCCTCATACCATGATGTACTAGTGTTCACAGAAGTTATGCCGTATTGATCGGTTTTCATGCTCTGCGGCCGTGTGTCAAACCATCTACACTTGAAAAGGTGCACTTTCATGACTTCCCCATAATGCAGTTCCACAACTGAATGGAGAACACTGTAATAGTCAACTCCATCATCCCCACCATGTGCCATAACCCCTGAATTTTGTGTGTTTCAGTCTGAGGTCTCTCTCTTCACATTGAAATAACACACCATTCCTCTTTCACGTCGCATAAACTTTTGAATAGACCGGCCTCATCGCTAGAAGTCTGAGTTCGTGCGACCAATTTGGGTAATTATCATTTTTAATAAGGTTCATCTGCAACCATCAGAATCAACTATAAATATGAATAATTATACACAATAATATATAAACACGTATAGAATAGTGTTAAAGTTACGTACCCAGCGGCCGAAATACTCTACGAATGTCCGGTTGTGGTAATCGAGATCACCTGCTACTCCATCACAGTTTAGATGCATGTGCTTCCAAATTGAACTTGTGGACAGTTGATTAGTACCCACCAATGTGCAATGGCTACCTCATAATCTTTCAACTTGTAGGAAACTGGCATGTTTCCACCGAGTACAACATCGTCGAAGAGTATGGAAAGATTGAACTGTGAAGGTACATCTTCCGGTATGCTTTCCTGTAACGCTCCTAAATACAGCTTCATGTAGGTGACGCACTCGTGCGCAATATATGCTTCAGCTATACATCATTCAGGTGCGGATCTGTTTTGGACAAAATCACCGTATTGTCCAAGTTGCCTATAAATCAAGTTTTTAAAGTGTTATGATAATACATTAATACTATATCACATATATTGATGAGGAAATTAACATAAGGTGTAAAATACGTACCTTTCCATCGGATACATCCAAGTGAAGTGCACAGGACCGGTAAGCAACAACTGCCGAGGAAGATGGATCATGAGGTGAGGCATGATGTCGAAAAAATTTGGAGGAAATATCATCTCAAATTTACACATGATATGAACGATGTCTTGTTGCATTTCCCG
Source organism: Potentilla sterilis (assembly GCA_963682095.1). NCBI lineage: Eukaryota > Viridiplantae > Streptophyta > Magnoliopsida > Rosales > Rosaceae > Potentilla > Potentilla sterilis. Next base: position 16,886,181 of record OY821767.1, on the reverse strand, counting down.
GAGGTCAGATTTTCTCATTTCCCGTGTGCATACCTTCTGGAAAAATCTTGCCAACGCTACTAACGGCTCCACAACGTGACGGGGAAGGAACGGTCGAATGAAAACAGGGAAGAGACGTTGTAGCAGGATATGATTGTCATAACTTTTCAACCCGTAAAGATTGTTGAATTGTCTGTTCACACACTTGGTTATATTTCCAGCAAAGCCTGAAGGATACTTGGCCCGACTTATCCAATAGAAAATTTCTGATTTATGCTCAGGCTTGACGGTGTAAGGAGCTTGAGGCATTTTTCTCTTCCCTTGTTTCAACCATAGTTGTTTTCTGATATTCATGTTTTGCAGATCAGTGCGAGCCTTAGGACCGTCTTTCGTCTTTCCCTCCAAGTTCAGCGTTGTGCCCACCACACTTTCAGAAATATTTTTTTCTATGTGCATAACGTCTAGGAAGTGACGGATCAGCAACTCACACCAGTACGGGATTCCCACAATATGCTCTTATGTGTCCAGAATTTGTACTCCTCAGGTCTTTCAGTATTTCCGCTACAATATCGGGGTGCTTGCTGAGGGGCCCAAAATCGTACTCATTAAGCACTGCTAAAATTTCTCTTCCCGTCCATCTTCTGGGAGGACCACCGTGTTCTTCGGTTCTATCAAATGCGGCGGACTCGTAACGCCAGTGGTGATCCACCGGAAGGAACACACGATGACCCATTCTGCATATCTTGTTGCAATGAGGGGTGCTCCCATAATCGCTGAGGCACTCTGGACAAGCCTTGTATTCCCTAACAACGCTGCCCGACAACATCCCATAAGCAAGAAAATCACTGATGGTACCAATAACCATGACATGCATCTGGAACGTCTCCTTCTTGTACTTGTCAAAAGTGGGATGACCAACGTCCCACAATACCTTAAGCTCTTCAATCAATGGTCTCATATACACATCGAGACATTTCCCTGGGTAACCAGGCCCCGGAATCAACAATGTCAACATATTATATTCCTTCTTCATGCACATCCACGGAGGAAGGTTGTAAGGTACCAAAACTACCGGCCATATACTGTATCAAAGACTCATGGTGCCGAAAGGGTTGAACCCGTCGGTTGAGAGCCCGAGCCTGATGTTTCTGACATCTGACGCAAAATGAGGAAACTCATTGTTTATATGCTTCCAAGCCGCTTCGTCAGAGCTGTGTGTCATGATATCTGCGTCTCCCGTGTCCCGCTCACCGTGCCATCTCATAGCTTTTGCGGTGGTTTCTGACATGTACAACCGCTCAAGCCTATCTCTCAACGGAAAATACCGAAGCACTTTCACAGGTTTCCTATTGCCTGCTCCCGTCAACTTATATCGGTCAGACTGACATATCGGACATGCGTCAAGGCTAGCAAGGTCATTCCCTTCTGCATCTTTACCCCATAAGAGAACGCAGTCAAATGCCCTAGATCTTTGAGGATACTTCGGACCTTACGGTGATTGGTAGGATTACGATGACCCTCCTCCAACAACGAAGAAATGTACTGTAGATATTCATCCACTTGCCTGATGCTCGATTTTATCTCGACTTTAATCCTCATTACCTCCATCACACTTTGAAGAACTGTCTTCTCAGAACTTGAAGACACAGGGGTCTGTTGCAATGCAATAAGTTTGTTGTACTTGTCAAAGGCAGCAGTGTTGACAGCTTGTGGGAACGGCTGCACCGGGTCATGCATATATTGTTCCCCACGTACACCGCTTTCAAAAGGAAACACGTCGTTGACGAATGCCATTGTTGGATCGTTGGATGTACTACTACTGCCCGCCTCAAAAAACTGCCCATGATCATGCGATCCATCTAATGATGGCTCACCGTGATATATCCAACGTTTGTACTTCGGCCAAAACCCATTACTCTTTAGGTGCTCCCATACTGTCCTAATCGGAAATCGATACATATCACTACGACACTTACATTTCTTGCACGGGCAATAATGGTATTCATTCCCGTTTGCATTTTCCTCGACGAACTGCAAAAAATCCACAACTCCTGTAGTGTATCGTCGGTCATGCCTTGGAAGCGAAATCCAACTCTTATCTCGATCCATATATAGTCTGATAATAATATATATGTATAACTTTAATTAATAAGAAATTAATTAACACATATATATTACAATATATATTATTATCAACATCAACTCATATATATATATATATATATACCATTAATTAACAACCATTATTTAAGTTCATTACACTATCAACAACCATTAATTAACATATATATATATATATATATATATATATATATTAACACTAATTAAAATAACATCAAATTAAAACACATAATTAAACTCTAACTTAAAATCAACTCAACTACAACTCAAAATCAACATATATACATACATTCTAACACTAAAACAACAAAAAAACAAAAAATCACTTACTATATCAAAATCACTAAAACTCAAAATCAACTCAACTAAAACTCAAAATCAACATATATACACATATACGTACCTATATATAGCTCCACAATGTAAGAGATGACGAATTTCAACAATACCCACAGATTTTTCACTCTTTCTCCCGTTTTTTTTCGTTTTTTTTTTAAATGAGCAGCTGCTGTCCAGATCTGAAAATATAAAGACTTATAGCCGACGAAAATTTCAATTTCGTCGGCCAAACTTTCAAAAGTTTTCGTCGGCTATACTTTAAGAGAACAGGCGACGAAAATTTTAACTCGTCGGTCATTCTAGGGGTATAGCCGACGAAAAATATTTTTTAGGGACGAAAGAAAAAATCGTCGGCCATTCTTGTGGAATAACCGACGATTTTTTATTTTTAGCGACGAAAGAAAAAATCGTCGGCCATTCTTGGGAATAATCGACGAAAATAGTATGTCGTCGGCCGTTTTTTTTTTTTCGTCGGTAAAGGGCTTTTTTCTGGTAGTGCCTACCGTATATATAGGATGTTATGTAATGTTTACAATTAATCCAGAAATACAAGATGTAGACATCAAGGCTCTCTAGTGTTCCTTTACATTATTCTGCATTTTCAATTTCAATAAACCATGAATTCCTAGCACAATTTAAAACCATCATAAATGCAATTTCTTTCCTCATGACTTCAACTATTGTCGAGCTATCCTTGAGAAAAGTCTCATATTTAAATCACAGTATTTTAGGAAAAAAAACCTTGGAGTATGTATAGTTTTTTTTGAATTAACAAGGGATTGGAGAAACCCACATTCTTACGTTTAATGTTTAGATTAATTGGAAGCATGTGGGATAAGTGGATTGGAGAGGGGACAGTGGAAGGGATGATGAAGACGAAGAAAGAGGCCACTGGAGTCTGGAGAGAAGATATAGAGTTCGTAGAGATGAGAATACAACATGTTTTGAAGGAATGAAGAGTTTAAAATGGTGCACATTAATTGGAAGTTGGGAAATACCCAGTCATGGCCGCCATCATTTTGGTCTCAGTTCGAATCAGAGAAATCTTATCGTCAAACTCAAATTCTAAAATATATTAAACAAGACGTCAACCGGCTACTAGATGAAATCTAAAAAATATATAAAAGATGTAAACATATTGAAGGAAAGCAATAAAATAGCAAAAATGCACAAGCGCATCAAGAATAAAAAACGATAAAACATAATAAGATGCACATACACATCTAGTTAGAATAAAGATAAAAGTAGGACTTGTTGCCTAATGACATTGTTGCACTAGATATATACCGAAAGCAGTGTAAATGTAGTAGTAGTAACTAAGGAGATACACCCTATTAGGAGAGCAAGATGTTGCTGTTAGGACCAGATGAATCATCATCCCACAAGCCCAATATAGTTAGCTAGTCTAAGAGAATATAGAATATCCAATGTAAGAGTGGTCATGAGCCACGCGTAAGTCGTTCCTTCTGTTCCGACGAAAACCGTTGTTCCCAGCTATATGTATGGCAGCTGAGCCAGAGAATGGCAAGAATGAATATGAATGAATTTTAGTTTCTCTTTCCTGTTTTGTCTTTCCCTTTACTCTGCACCCAACATTTGGATCAGAGCCTGCCTACCATGCCTCCGGCGAGGACCATACAGAATGTTACGCCCTCCACCACCCCATCCGCCACTGCTGAAGTTCTACCCCTCCCCGCCACCACCCAAACACAGCATCTAGCTTCCTTCTCATTTCAGCCAGCAGAGGTTACACAACACCAGATGGAGGAAATCCATAATGCTATTGGGTACCTTCAATCTGAGTTTTAAACCTCCGTTGCTGCACTCCGGCAAACCCAAAACAGTTTCCAAGCATCCCTGCAAGACGACCGCGTCGCCTTCCAAAACCAGATAGCTGCACAGGTCGCTGCTCTACAGAGCACAGTCATACAGGCCATCACCCACCGTCACCAACCCCTCACTCAACCCCCCTCTTTCACCCACTCTCTACCCACCTCCACACAGGTTCCGGCCATAACTTTCGGCTCCGTTCCAACCATCAACCTATCTCTCCCACCCACACCACCACCCCTCTCTCAAACCACAACTCAAATAGCCTCTCCTCAAACACCACCAACACCGACACCATTCCTCTTCTCCACCATACCCACCTCCACACCGGTCACATACCCATTCACCAACACAAATGACTCTACTGCCTTCACCACAGACCTCAACTCCTTTCAAACACAAAACAACCATCACCACCAATACCATAACAACCAGACATTTCAACATGACTTTTTCACCTATCGGCCACCCAGAGTGGACTTACCCAAATTTAATGGTGAAGATGCGGTCGGTTAGTTCTCTATGGCCGAACGCTATCTCAACGCTCAACGGGTTCCACTACATGAGAGAGTCTCTCAGGTCGCCTCACACTTTGGGCCTGCAGCTTCACTGTGGATGAACGGTTTTGAGCGCCGCCACCCTTCACCCACTTGGGAACAGTTCGTGAATGCATTCCTTGAACATTTTGGGGCTTGTAATTCCACAGACTTCAAAGCAACACTCTCTCACCTGTTGCAGACCCACTCCGTCGACGCTTATATCACTGAATTCACATCCCTCTCGTGTCGAATTCCGGACTGGACAGATGCAGATTTCCTACTGATATTCATTGGTGGGTTAAAACCGGAAATCTGACACGACGTCGACGTTATGCAATCACGCACCTTGGCCGCCACCCAACGTGCAGCACGCTGCTATGAACGCAAGCTGCCGATATCCGTGCAGCGCGTTTCAGTCGTTCCTCCCCGTGGCATCACTCTGCCAAACCCAACCAATTTTCCAGTCCCACGTCCGGCCAAACCTCCATAAACCCTCCACCCACCAACACCAAACCATTTATCCCCCCACTGAAACCCAACCCAGACACAAATTCACGATTGTGGTCAGGGATGGCCTAACGTGAATGAAGAGCCCAAGGGTTGTGCTTCCACTGCGATGAAGCGTGGTCGAAAACGCATGTTTGCAAAGGAAAACCTGTGATGGCAATTCTTGAGGCCCCTACAGCAGAGGAACCGTCAACAGAGGAAACCCAGGGTGATAACCCATCTGAGGACGACGATAACTCAGTTCCTGTCCTCGCCATCACAACACTCACTCCTAGCGATGTAATGAGAATGAAACGAGAAATTAATGGGAATTCAATCGATGTCTTTATCAATTGCGGGTCGGCAATGAACTTTCTTAACCCAGCCGTTGCCAGGCGCTTGGGCTTAAGGATTGAACCAGCACCCCCCTTAAAATTCAAAGCAGCTACAGGAGCTTGAATGCAATTTGAGGACGCTGCACAGACTTTCTCGCAGTTTCAAGTGGCCTAGAATGCGTAAAGATGTGAAGGCCTTCATTGCAGCCTGCGATCACTGCCAACGCCAAAACTATAAGGCTATGAACCCCCCAGGGCTACTGCAGCCACTACCGATACCTGCCGCAGTTTTCTATGACATCTCCATGGACTTTGTGGAGGGTCTACCACGCTCGGAGGGCATGAATGCAATACTTGTCGTGGTTGACCGCCTTTCGAAGTATGCTCACTTCGTGGCTCTACAACATCCCTTCACTGCGTCACAAGTGGCTGCCATATTCATCAAAGAGGTCTTCAAGCTACACGGAATGCCCAGGTCCATCATCTCTGATCGAGACCCCATATTCCTTAGTAGATTTTGGGAAGCATTCTTCAAATTGCAGGGAACACAGCTTTGTCGCAGCTCGGCCTACCACCCACAATCTGATGGTCAAACCGAAGTAGTGAACAGATCACTTGAACACTATCTTCGTTGCTTCGTTGCCGGCAAGCCATCCTCCTGATCCTCTCTCCTACACTGGGCCGAGTGGTGGTATAACACCACTTTCCACTCCACCATCAAAATGTCTCCCTTCCAAGCCTTGTATGGCACCCCTTCCCCAAGTGTCCAGCGATATGTACCTGGCTCGACTGCTGTGGCGGCTGTGAATGACACTCTGATTGCTCGAGACGAGATTCTCCAATCTCTGCGTTCCAACATGTCCCTTGCCCAGAACCGGATGAAGCAGCAAGTGGATAAACACAGAACCGAGAGAGAACTCCATATTGGTGATTGTGTGTTCCTTAAACTCCACCCTTATCGGCAGCGTTCACTGGCCCGCCGCCCTTCCAACAAGCTCTCTCCAAAGTTCTATGGCCCATTCAAGGTGTTGGAATGAATAGGCAAGGTCGCTTACAAGTTGGATCTGCCCAGCTCTGCACGACTGCATCCCGTGTTCCATGTCAGCCTGCTGAAACGCCGGATCGGCAACTCCACTCCCAGCTTCCAAACTTTACCCCAATTCGATGACAAGGGAGATCTGATGTGGGTTCCTGAGAGGGTGCTAGACATGCGAGTTGCCAAGCACAAGAAGAAACAGATCACAGAGTGGTTGATTCAATGGAAAGGCCTAGCTGTTGAGGACGTCTCCTGGGAATCTGCTCAGTCCATCATCTCCTCTTTCCCTGAGTTCTGCAATCGAGGACGACTTGCCTCCTAAGGGCCGGGGACTTGTTAGGACCAGATGAATCATCAACCCACAAGCCCAATATAGTTAGCTAGTCTAAGAGAATATAGAATATCCACTGTAAGAGTGGTCCTGAGCCACGCGTCAGTCGTTCCTTCTGTTCCGGCGAAAACCGTTGTTCCCAGCTATATGTATGGCAGCTGAGCCAGAGAATGGCAAGAATGAATATGAATGAATTTTAGTTTCTCTTTCCTGTTTTGTCTTTCCCTTTACTCTGCACCCAACAGTTGCTCCCGAGAGATCGAAAGCCGTCAAGGGTGTCAGAAACTTGGATAGCAATCGTACCCAGCTGAAATAGATCCCAGCTGAAGAAAAACCATAAATGTGGGCCTCTAATCCCAAAGTGAAATAGATATCATATCTGCCCAGCTAGTCCTCTGAGTAGGCCTGGACATGGGTCGGGACGGGCAACATAACTTATATTCGATCTGCTTTTGCAGTCAAATTAATTCAATGTAAACTTCCACAAGGAAGCCTATCAGTTGTCCCTATATATGAACATTAACTAGGAGTAGTCGAAGGAGAAGTACACCAATATATTAGGAAGACTAGATGGAAGACTAGACCGCAGTTGCATAAGGTGCTTGCCGTTGGGCAAGTCCTTCACCTGGAAAAGTTTGGAAGCGGAAGAGAGAAGATGGCCTGAATCTTAAGATAGACTGTCACTAGATGATTTGATTTCCACCCGTAGATGCGAGTGGAATTGTTCACTTCTCTTGCCTTCAACATGGCGCCTTATATTAGTTACGTACTAGGGGCAGCCAAAACTATCTCCTCTCTCAAGTCAACTTCACACTCCATCAGTTAACCTCAGGGTGCAAAGGTTCATACTTAGCCACCAATCATGATGACCCAGCCTGATCAACTATATATTTAACCAAAATTACAAACCACCTTAATTAATTGGTAATTAATCGGTCTGATCAGCTATATATTTAACCAAAATTACAAACCTGACCCAGCCTAAATTAGTAAATTTGATCAACTAGTGACCCAAAATTACAAACCCGACTCATCCTAAAAGTATAAATCATACTGATGATCATATAAGTATGTCGATTCCACAAATAATCATGCAAGCTAGGCATATAATTAGAACTTTGTAGATCAGTGAACCGATATTACAAAAGCCATGCATACGTGATCATCCGAATTATTGAATCTACATGTCTGATAATTTTTTTGAATTATATATAATAGAGGGTCTCCCCTTTCTTATATACTTTAGGGATTGTAGGATTGAGAGAGTTTTCTAAAACTAATGACAAGAAAGTTTTATAAATTATGCACTAATTAATCTTCTTTTCCTTAATTACGTAACAATATATCGTTCCTGAATTCAGCCGAGAACTGCAAGTTAATTTGTTTATTTTCCGGTGAATACTCTTCAGAAAATAGTACATTGAGCTAGTTGAAGATATCTGTTACTTTCAAGTATTCTACTATTCTTTGTGATCTGTTACTTTCCCCACTTATATTTTGTTAATTCAGTTATTGGAAAAATCGTGGTTTAGTTTGTAATCTGACTATGAAAATGCAAATGCCAACACACAAAAAACTGTACTAACTGGAGATTACAACATGTATGAGTCATATATGATCGATCGAGATGCCAATAATAGTAACAACTGGATGAGCCTCCAGGGTTCTCGAATGTATGCAGATCGAGGTATTTCAGTTGGCCTATACCAGCTATACCATATGAATCTAAACTCGATCAAATACCGGCCAACCATGCAAATTAACTTAACATCCTAATTTGGGAGCTGGTAAATAAATATATAACCCAACCTCAGGCTCTTTTCTTCCTAGGTGAAGTTTAGTTTTTCTATAATAATAAAAAGAAAAATGGCAGCTAAGAATGTACTTATATCGGGTATATCACTCATACTTGTGGTGGGGGTGGCAATCGAAGTTGATGCCGTAGTTATTCACAAAAATGAGAAGAAGTCCGGACATGATAGCCTATTGGAGCAGATGAAGCTGGTGACCCAAATGTGTAATTATACAGACTACCAGAAAGAATGTAAGCAATCTCTTAGTTCGGTGGCTCAAAACAGGAGCGCTGGTTTCAAGGACTACATGAAGGCTGCATTGATCTCCATCTCCGACAAGGCCCAGGAGACCTTTAACACGACAGAGTCTCTCTTGGTTAAAGCCAAAAACGGTACCAGAGTGAAGATGTCCATTGAGGAATGCAAGGACCTAATGAAAGAAGCTCGTGCTGAGATACAGGCCTCAGTCTCGTACGTCGGTGATGCCGAGTTGCAGAGGTTGAAAGACCGAGCACTGGAGCTCAACATCCGAATCGGTAGTGTGATTAGTTACGCCGGAACATGCATGGATGTCCTTGGCGATGACGACCCTAAGGTTTCAAAGGCAATGAAAAGACCAATAGATAAGCTAATCGCAATCACGGACAACGCTCTGGCCATGATGGGAGAGATTTCGAACATCGTCGGCATGTTTGGCGTCAAACTAAATGAGAAAGCAATCACTACTGAAAGAGGCATCAACAACAGGCGGCTTATGGCTAAGCAGAAGAATTAATGGCAGGAATATGCCTAGCTAATGTTGTTGCAATCAGAAAACTGAATGTATATATATCAGGGAAAAGTGTGCTACATTAAACCATTACTATTGAATTATTTATTCCAATCACAACAACAATTTTAGACAAAGCAACATAAAGACGGTACATTTCTTCAATAAATCGCAACGGACCAAGAAAGTACTCTTGTTCTTGTAAAGATATTCATTGGAAATGTCTTCTAGGGACCAGAAAACACAATATCAGTAAAACCCACCGTCAAGTACTCTCACTCAAGGCACGTAATCTACCTCTTTTCTAACAAAAAATAAAGCAAATGATTATGAACCCAGTTCTTTCATCAAAACCCAATTGAAGAGAGACATTTTGATTTTTGATTTGCTATATATATAGTTCATATCCAGAGCGAAACTTCGCTCTGAAATTAACGTGCGAAGTTCCTTTTTTGAAACATTTTTTTGTCATATTTTCACATCTCCACCGTTTAGATGTTGGAAACTAATGTCTAGATCATCTCTGCAAAATTCATCCAACTTTATAAATGTTTGACCTTTTATTATGATGATTTACACGAACAGTTCAGATTGAACATATTCGATTTGCTCATTGATTTAATATAGTTTCGATACCTTAATAGTAACTAAATTAGATGAAATTTTGTAAGAATGATCTATACATTAAGTTCAAACATCTGAACGGTGGAAATATTAAAATATGACAAAAAAGTGTGTCAAAAAAAGAACTTCGCATGTTAATTTCAAAACGAAGGTTCCCTCTAAATTGAAACTGTATATATACATATATATATATATATATATATATATATATATATATATATATATATATATATATATATATATATATATATATATATATATATATATACACACACACATAATATTTTTGTTATAGAATTATTGCACCAATTTGACGCATTTCTGGTTCGCAACATCAGATAGATAAAATGGTCATTTGGAGAGCTACCAAAGAGCTAACTAATTAATTATGAATAAAATTCGAGTTCATCAATTGAGGTGGTTAATTAACGATCGCCTGTAGCTATACCCTGTACTTAACACATTCCGCTCTGCACTTAAAACATCTGTAATGAAACACATACTACTCATTAACACACTTATTAAGAGATTTAAAATGTCAACTCTTTGTCACTGATAATTAAGATTTCTTAATTCTGTGAAATAATACGTTAGAACACGAATTGAGGAAAGTCTAGGATCGCATAACCTCTGTATTCGAATTCGCTAATTTAAGCCAACCACGATAACTTCCTTTCCGAATAAGATCACACGAGTAAATTATAGGAGCTTCTAAGTCCCACAATGTCAATCTTCGAGTATTTGTATAGAATTCGATCAATTCAATAATATATAAATGAACTTCACACTCCATCAATTAACCTAGCTAGCCTCGAGGTGCAACGTACGCTTCATACTTAATTAGCCACAAATCAGAAACCTATATATACGTACATTTTTGGTAATGATCAGTACGTGTACGTGAATGTCTGATCAACTAGCTAGTGAACCAAAATTACAAACCCGACCCATTCTAAAAGTATAAACCATGCATACTGATGAAGTGATGATCATATAAGTAAGTCGATTCTATAATCATGCAAAGGTTTATGATTAGACCTCTGTGGATCAGTTTACCGTTATTACAAAGCCATGCATACATGATTTTTTGAATTATATGTAATAATCGGTCTCCCATTTCTAATATACTTCAACGAATGCGAAGGATTGAAACATTGAGAGAATTTTCTTGAAATAATGACAGCAAAATTTAATACATTATGCACTAACTTTCTTTTCTTAATTACGTAACAATTTTGCTGTTCCTGAATTCAGCAGAAAACCGCAAATTTGTTCTTTTCTCCGGTGCAACAAGCTCTTCATCAGAAAACGGTACATTGAGCTGGTTCAAATTCTTTGTGATCTGTCACTTTCCTCACTTATATTTTGTTAATTCTGTTATTGCAAAAACCCATTGGATAGCTTGTAATCTGACAATCAAAATGTCAATGCCAACACAGAAAAAACTGTGCTAACTGGAGTCTCCCTGCATGTATGAGAGTCATGATCGATCAAGATGCCAAAAATAGTAACAAATGGATGAGGCTCCAAGTTTCACGAAGGTATGTAGAGGTTTTTCAGTAGGCCAAAACCAGCCACCAAATGAATCTAAACTCAAACAGCGGCCAACCATGCAAACTTAACATCCTTAACGTTCTAAATTGGGAGACGGTAGAACACTATATAACCCGATCTCAGGCTCTTTTCTTCCTAGGTGGAGGTTAGATAAAAAGAAAATTCAGGGTAAAAGAAACTAAGAGTAGTTATATATTTTACTCTCTGTCGGAATAAATTCCTCCCCGAGTAGGGAAGAAACCGATCAGAGAGTAAAACTGCATGGCAGACCGTCGTTGGTAGCGAAACACCTCCACCTCCATCCCCACCACACTCTTCTTCCAAAAAAGAAAAAAGAAAACAAAAATAATAATAAATAAAAAGAAAAAATGGTAGCTAGGAGAGTACTTATATCAGGTATATCCCTCATACTTATGGTGGGGGTGACCATCGGAGTGGTTGCCGTAGTTATTCACAGCAATGGGAAGAAGTCCGGAAATGAGCACCTATCATCGCAGATGAAGCTGGTGACCCAAATGTGTAATTACACAGACTACCAGACAGAATGTCAGCAATCTCTTAGCCCGGTGGCTAAAAACAACAGCGCTGGTTTCAAGGATTACATGAAGGCTGCATTGCTTTCCATCTCCGACAAGGTTCAGAACACCTTCAACATGACAGAGTCTCTCTTGGTTGAAGCAAAAAACGGAACCAGAGTCAAGAGGTCCATTGAGGAATGCAAGGACCTAATGAAAGAAGCTCGTGACGAGCTACATGACTTGGTCTCGTATATCAGTGACGCTGAGTTGCAGACCATGAAAGACCGCACATTGGAGATCAGAATCTGGATTGGTACGGTGACTAGTTACGCCGGAACATGCATGGATGTAATTGGAAACGACGACCCTAAGGTTTCAGAGGCAATGAGAGGACCCATCAATAAAGTTAACGCAATCACAGACAATGCTCTAGCCATTATGGGAGAGATATCAAACATCCTTGGCATGTTTGGCGTCAAACTAAATGGGAATGCAATCACAGAGAAAGGCAGCAACAGCAGACGCCTTATGGGTGAAATTCTAGAGCATGATATTCCCAAAGATGGGTACCCGAGCTGGATGTCCCGCCCAGACCGCAAGCTTATGGCTATGCAAGACAATGGCAGGATTACGCCTAATGTTGTTGTAGCTCAAGATGGAAGTGGGCAATTCAAGACCATTAACGAGGCCTTGAGGGCGTACCCTAAGGGCAACAAAGGACGTTTCGTAATACATGTGAAGAAGGGAGTGTACAAAGAGACTGTCATTATTGACAAAACCATGGTGAACATATACATGTATGGTGATGGCCCTAGAGCCACTATCGTCACCGGTAACAAGGGAGAGGAGACAACCAGAGATAAAATATCGACCAGTGGCACCTTCCAAGTGTACGCTAGCGGATTTATTGGGAGATCAATGGGATTCACCAACACTGCCGGTCCCGAAGCAAAACCCGCAGTGGCTCTTCGCACTTCCGGTGACATGATTGGCATCTTCAACTGTAGAATCAGTGGATACCAAGACACCTTGTACATGAACTGTGGGCGTCAGTTCTTTAGGAATTGTGTCATTTCAGGACATGTGGACTATATCTTCGGGGATGCTCGGGTGGTCATCCAAAACTCTCTGATCATCGTGAGGAAGTCGTCCATGAAGAACCAGAACCAAGCCTTCATCACTGCTCCAGGGCAACAAACCCCACACGAATGCGGTGCGATCGTGCTCCACAACTGCAGAATCGTACCGGAAGAAGCACTCTTCCCGACAAGGTTCCAAGTGCGAACATACTTGGGGAGGCCATGGAAGACCCACGCTAAGGCTGCATTCGTAGAGTGCACCATAGCTGACTTCATCAGACCTGAAGGGGTCATCGCATGGGACGGTATCGATGTCAATACCCAACACTCCTTCTTTGGTGAGTTCAAGAACCGGGGACCGGGTGCTAACTCAGCCAACAGAGTGAAATGGCCGAAGGGCGGCTTCACCGGCGAGATGGATAGGAATACCGCTGCAAAATTTACCGTTGATTCCATGCTATTACCAGACACATGGTTGAAGATGGCTACTATTCCTTACTTACCAAGCTTCGCACATGCTTAGTTAAACCCCCACTCGGAGAGAATAAAAAAAAACGTTGTGTAGAGATCAATTTTATGTGACAGAAGTTACATTTGATTAATTAACCCAATTTGTCACATATGCATGCACATTATTTCTTGAATTCCGTCAAGAAAAAATTTGACAACTCCATATATAGTCATTTGGCCATTCAAGTGAAAACAAGAGCGCTGTCTCAAGACGCATTGACAAATATCCGGGGAAGGAGATTGAATCAATGGATATCTCTACCACGAGTTGAATTAATCATTGAGATATAAATTTCATATCGGAAAATGAGACATAACTTTTGTCTGGTTCTTTCTATTGAGTTGTCTTTCTCTCCTTTGGCAAACATGGTTCACGTCACCTAAATAGTTTTGTGACTTTGTCTGCATGTTTAGCTTGAAAATTCACCATACGTACGAGGGCGTGTTGAGATATAAATCTTATATCGGGAAATATGACATAACCTGTGTGTTTATAAGAATTTGAGCTACTCAATCCATAATCAATTAATTTTGGATTGGAATTTCAGACTATCTTATTATTAGTTTCCTGATTCAGTTGCATGAATAAACATGTGAACAATTAAATCACGAGATTGTTAACCATAATCAGAAATTTCAATATTTACTTGTAATCATTTTCGGAATGATGGAGGAGTTGAAGAGTATAAATCAAATCGAGAAGAGTTTCTAACATGCTATGAATCAACAATTAAGAGTATCACAATGATGTGAACCTATATAGGTGGAGAGGATTAAAGAGAAGCTTAATTGATCGTGAAAAGGAAAGCAGACTTTATAGTTCATGCAATATTATTCCTAGTTTTTTCTTAATTTTTTTCTTTCTGAACTCCCAAGTTCTTGTCCTAAAGCTCTACTGCGTCACACAATTCCAAAACTTCTCAATACGTAGGGGAAGGAAGAGAGAAACATACTAATTCAACAATATATATATTTTTTTTCCATATATGCTACCCCCTTCGATTCCTAGTAAACTAATCCAAACCACCTACGGTAAACACTGCAGTCCTCGTTCTTGGCAGTTGAAACAGAAAAACTAAAACTGACCTTTCTGCACCTGGTATGATGAGTGCGCCACTAATCATCAAGCCCCCACAAAAACAAGTGGATTTTGTTAATATGTTATCCCTTGAGCTAAACAAATTTAAGATAACATATTTATGATTTAATTTCTCAAATTTTCCTAACAAAACATGCTAAGAGGTAGCCTCCACTTGACAGAACGAGAGAGACATGATCCCTTTCTTATTTCAAATCTGTGGACTTCCATACAATATGGAATAACATTTTCCCACATAAATCCTGCCTCTCATTCTCTATATATACACATATATCTCACATGCAGCTAGCCGGACTTAGATTTATATATAGTCTTATACACCCATAGTAACCCAAATACAAATATAAAAAAAGATGTTACCTCATGACCAACACACGAAACAAAATATGGGGAATTTTGATTCGTATCTTCTTAAAATGCTGTAATTTAACCTCCTCTTGATAATGGGAATTAATCAACACTATTTCTCAATGCGTTACCAGTTCATATAGGGAATTGATCTGATGGTGTTTTTAGAGTTCTGTTTTGTAATATGCTATTCATCAACACATCCTAGCTAGCTAGTCTCATTTTGTGAACATATATATATATATATAGGGAGATATCATAAGGTTTATTTATTTATTTTATTTTATTTTTAGAGAATAATTTAACATGTGATGATGAGGCAACCCCAGAAAGATATGGTGGAAAATGCAAATCCTTTGGGTCATAATCTGTCTGGACTGAAGGGGACAGGTTAACATATCTAACATTACCCTAATTGTAAGGTCACACTAGATTTTCAATTTTTTTCATATGCTTACCGAACAATCATATTCAATCTAAAAGTGAAGGGAAACATATCCTTTGAATCATCTCCCTTTACCATAGTCATACAGTTTTCTTACCAATCTAAAAGTCCTTGAAAGTGATCCTATTGTTGAGTGCTTGGGCATCACATACAAGGAAATATGAGGTTCAATCTCAATCACACAAGTCTCTTTCTTTTCTTGCAAGGCAGAAACGCAAGCAATTATTTGAGCCCTTCTCTGTTTGTTTAATATTTGAGTCATTAGATTATAAAGACATGCCGTAGTTGGGGATCTAACCCCAATTGGAATCCAATGCTAGAATTGGAAACCACAAAACATAAGTAAATTTGGAGATTCTTTGGTCTAGCAAGAAATGGTTAGTGAAAGTCTTGGTTTTTGTCTGTTTTTGATCATTGGTTTCCAGTTTTGTTTCCTAATGGATTAAATCTCATCTCTTCTTTTATATTTGTATGCTTCATTGGCTCAGGAGCTGATACATATATAGACTCAGAAGGCAGCTTTGTTGCCCATGACTGATACCTGGTCAGGAACACAATTCAGACAAACTACAAGGTTCCAGAAAACAAAGAATCCTACCCAACTTATTCTTCCTTCTACTTCAATGGCTTCTAGAGGGTGAATATTTTATTAAAGGGGCCGTTCTTATTTTTTCCCAAACTGATTATAAAGAGAAGGGTGTATTCTGATCTGGTTTGTGCTGAGATGGAGGTGAGTCTGAATGTTTTTCCAAAGGTGTTGTGTGGGTGGAGTCGGGAGGAGAACAAGTTGTTTGAGCTTGCCTTGGCTGTGGTTGATGAACAAGACCCACAGCGCTGGGAAATAGTTGCAGCCTTAGTTGGAGGCAAGAAGAGTGCAGAGGATGTGCATAAACATTATGTCATTCTTTTGGAGGATTTGAAGGTCATAGAGTCTGGTAATTTGGATCACAAACTTGGTGGAGGTGGAGAGGCCCAGAAACACAATTATGTTCAACTGGACTCTACTCAATCCCTGTGTTGGACTGATGAAAATAACAAGTATGTAATTTCTTTTTGTTCATCAAATTAGTTGGTAGTTTTCTTCTCAGAGTACATATATATATATATATATATATTTTTTTTTTTTTTAAATAACTCAAAGTACATGTTAGTTGTTGGGGTTTCTTGCCTTCTTTCCTTTTTCATTGACAATATTCATGATCCAGATAACATATATTGACCTATATATAGTTATATACTACTCTTTTCTTTACAATTGATTCTGTTTTGGTTTGAGTTTCTAACCAGAGATCCACAAGGACTTGTCTTTTTATTATATTAAAACATGTATCAATCTTGAAAAACTGCACTGGATAGTAATCCTAAGGGCCATCAACTCACTCATTTCTATAAGTCTATAACCCTGTATCTACAACTTTCCACTCTTATGTAGTTTACAAGTACCATTGATCTGGCTTTTCATTCTTTATAATCTGTGTACTCAAGAATCATTAGGCGGAGGCTTTGTAATGACTCCAGTCAGAAAAACACTGAACTTTCTAACTTGAGCTCCATAAGCTACAGGACAAAAAAATTATATAACACACATCAATCACCAAGTGGAAAATTGTATCTCCCAATAAATCATACATTGGCCTCTTGATTATATCTCCCAATTTTGTTTCTTGAAATTATTAGTCATGTTGTTATTACTGTAGAACTGAAAAAGGTAGTTTACTAATCTATACTAAAGGGAAAAAAAAAGTGAGCTTTTATTTGAGAATAATGCTAGATGAACCACTTTTTGACATCCTATTCAGAACCCATCTTATGTGTCAGCTATGTGGCATGTATATGACATGTCACCACCCAATCAGAGTGTTTTATTAAATGACATGGTTGTGCCATATAAGCTGACACATAATGTGGGTTATAGCTGAGATGCCAAAAGCTGACACATTGTTCTTTATCTGACCATCTTTTGTAATTCTGGACAGTTAGAGGAAAACTCCTTTCTATCAGATTGCTAGTTTGCTCTGCCTACATTATTTGACGCTTTGTAACTACTTTTTGTAACTGTTGAAAGAATGAGATTTTCTTAACCAATTTCATTGGCTTAATTTTTCTCATATTCCGAAAATGTTCTGTAACAGGTTGCTGCTTCAGTTGAACTTGAATTGATCTGTATGTTGGAGGGCTATTGTTGTTTTCCATTGAAGCTTCCTCAGTCAAGCACATCTCGTTTTAGTCACAAAATAGCTTGAAGTAAAGCTGCTGGTCATTGGAAATGTAAGAATTTAAAAGCTCTATCAGCAGCTTGTAAATATCACCTTTCTCTTCTTGTAGTGCACAAGTTGCAAGTAAATTAATGTCAGATAGACTGACCCTAAGTTCCTTCTGCTATCCGATTCATATATTATTCATTGTCACTTGGCTGTTTATCATCTCAATATTTGATTATGTTCAGAATTTTACAGCTGCGATATCTTTTGCCTTGAATGAGATTCTGATGAAATACGATGTCTGAGAACAGACCTCAATGTAGAACATTACATTTGTTTATCGTCAACATAGATATCGCTAGCTTTCTGAATGATTCTGCTCTCTGAATGCATTTAGAGATCAAGTGTATATTACAAAAACATAGCCTGGTCCAGGAGCATGTAGACGAGACTAATGAAATGATCAAATGACAGAAAGGTATATTTTACAATGCCTAATCTTGAATCTTAAGCATCTTCGACTTTGTGCTACGTACGTGTATGCCAGGCTATCTTGATAAATCTTGACCAATTCCAGAAGATCCTTTTTAAGACAGACGATTGAGGTTTGAAATTGGACCCTTTTGATTTAATTCTCCAATATATCAAGGGAATGATACTTTTCCAGATCAATGTGCTGTTAGCCTGTCAAGAGTAATGTGCAATGCTTTTGAAACTTGATCAGTACATTGCATAATTTGCAGTGGTGGAAAACTAGGAGCATACAGGTTATTTTTGTATAAATATAATCATGATCAAATCTGAGAATCATCAAATAAGTTAATGATATCCTAAAATCATTGAAAAACAGCAGAATAATATGTAGTCATGTTGACATTTCATCATCTGAAATCTAATTCCATAATTTTAAAACAAGAACTTAATTATAAATGATCAGCAACCTAGTTCATGACAGACTATCTTACCAGATAAAATTTTCGAATTTAATATATTGGTCGTCGCGGTAATAAAAGATTAACATGAAGTGAAATAAGAATACTAATGGGATGAGTAAAAGAGAATGAAAAAAATCCACAGGAGTCCAAGCCAGGGAAGAGGCAGTGCATGAGTGGAGCCACAACAGCTGAACTTTTCTGTTGGGAACTCCATCCATGCTCTACCTCGTCCCTGTCTTATTTATCACTCTAAATCCTCGATCTCATTCTTCACCCATAGCTGAGATGAAACTCTACCTCATCGGCTTCTTGTTGGGATCAGCTGCTCCGAAAATAGTACTCACCGATCGATCGACTGCTACCTAATTTGCCTATGTGCTTTGCATATGTCAAGCCTGATTGATCTAATAACTTAGTTGTGGGTTTCATCTCTCACTTGCTCCTCTTTGTATTTATACCAGATTAGCTAAGTGCAGTAACAAAGTACAAACATGTAGTACTACAACCAAATTCAATTCCAGGTGCAAGAACAACATTGTACTACTGCGTCTTGAATGCGCGTACCACTAACTGGAATTTTGAGACAAGGAAGAAGATAACTGGAGGAATTAAATGTAGTACATTACGTACTAGTAGTACCACCAACAACCTCCTCATTTCTATCAATAGTGGCTATATACTACTCAAAGGGAAAGAAATTCATATGGACATCTTCATATTTTTCATGCGGAAAAAAAAAAAATTAATTTATCTGACTTCTTTGACTCCTTGTCAATTTTTTTTTTTTTTTTTTATCAAGTTTGACTCTTTATGTTGGATTTGGATTTAGGACCAAATTTTCCATGTTTTAGAAAAATCATACATTCATTGCAGTCGTGACAGCACAAAAAGGTGGCAACCGTAGAGTTAAATCAGTACACGTTAATATCTCAAGAAATAAAAAGTTCTAAGCAATTGCTACTGGAGCAATCCGAAAAAAAAAATCATAGTCTAGCTTAGCAATTGAAGCTGGGCTAGAACCTTGTGCGAGAAAGAAAGATAAGAAACATATGAAAAACATAGGAGCATAACTGCTAGGCAATTCCTACCCTAAACGATCGAATAAATGGGTTAAAAGTAGAACAATTGTACTTAAACTTTCTGTAATTACGTCTCTTTCAAACTTGTTAGTTTCAGTCTAAACCCTCAGCCTCGACTCGTCCGTTCATCAAGTTCGACCGTGTTTGTTATGTATAAATTGTTTTTGCATACCGGAGCTACGACAACCAGTTGTTCACACAAGTTGATCTATGTAAGATCTCCCACTTATGAATTGAAGATGTATGACATTAGATCAAATGATACAAAGCGTATATGACTACTGTCTAAACTATAATTTCATTAACTTGATATATGTACATTAGTCGATCATCTTTAATTAGATCTTTTTTGTTGTAGTTTTGTGGCCTTTTTTGTTGAAAAAAACGGTGTAAGAGCTAGCCTATCAATTTTACCCGAAAGTCAATTGCAATCTGAAAAGAGGTACATAATAAGGACCAGATTAAACATTTCCAAAGGAGATTACAATTCAAATAATAACTATTGAAAGAAAAAAGAAAAAATGTCTATTTAGTACTAATTTGACCCCCCTCGTTACCCATTCCAATAACTATCTTATTTTCTTCCCCTATTTAACATAAGGTAACAACTCATATTGCCCATTCGAACAAATCTTTTCAACTCTAGTACATTTTTAATTTTTTTTCTTGCTGAGAAAGTGAAAGATAGAGAAATTTTACCGAAAGGTCACCCAACTCCGCCGGCGTCCCATGGCCGGTCGCCGGAGTCGCCGTTGTCTAGTCGCCGGATTCCGGTCACCAAATATTTTTCGCCGGATTTTTTTTTCCCCAAATTTTTTTTTCTTCAATATATTACTTTAGTCGCCGGATTCCAGTCACTGGACTCAAGTTACTGATCCCCAGTAAGCAATTTGCAGATTCCAGATTTGCAGTAATTAAGTTACTAACCCGAATAATCAGTTTACTTACCCAGTAAGCAATTTGCAGATTCTAGATTTCCAGTAATCAAGTTACTGACCCCCAGTAATCAAATTACAGATTCCAAGTTTCCAATAATCAAGTTACTAACCCCCAGTAATCAAATTACTTACCTCCAGTAATCAGGTTACTGACCTCCAGCAATCAGATTACTAACCCTCAGTAAAATGATTACTAACCCGCAGTATGCAACTTTGCTGACTTCTTGTAAACAATTATTGGTTTTTTTTTTCAAATGAAACTAAGTAGCATCATATAACACATATCAGCATCATATAACACATATCACAATTTCAAAAGGGATTCCAAATCCAAATAAATGAGGTCTTACATACTTCTTACTTAAGAGACATATCATATAATACATTTCATGCAAGATTCCCATAAGATGATTACTGACTGGCTCCATGTATTCAGGTTACTGACCCCCAATAAGATGATTTTTTTATCCCAGTAAGATGATTACTGACCTCCAGTAATAATATTACTGACCCCTAGTAAGCAACTTACTGACCCTCAGTAAGCAAGCAACTTACTGATGTTCATTAATACCTGCAATTCTTACTGACCCCAATAAGATTATCATTGTTCTCACCCAACTCATCAGCACCATCTTCCTCAGCCGTTCATGTTTCTTATCCTCCACCCAGGTCTAGTACTCGGACCCGTACTCACAGCAGATGTTGAGCTTCTCGAAGGAGTCGACCATGAGGCAGACGTCGTTGTCGGAGTCGAAGCCGAGGAGCGGCGCAGCGGTAGAGGAGGAGGCCGATCTGGAGATGACAGGGAGCTGGTACTTGAGGACGAAAGAGGCATTGGCGGGGGAGAGGTCGGCGATCGTGGAGCGGTGGCAGAGGAGGAGGTTGATCTGGTGCGCGTCACGTTGGCGATCGCAGTGCGGCGCCAGAGGAGGAGGCCGCCGGAGGAGGAGGGAGAAAGCGCCAATCCATCGCCGACGTGAGGAGGAGGCCGAACTGTGGGAGGACAAGCCCGCCGAAGGAGGAGGGAGGATGCACCGATTACGTCATGGTTTGTGGTGGTGTTTAGGGTTTAGAGAGAGAGAGAGAGAGAGAGAGAGAGAGAGAGAGAGAGAGAGAGAGAGAGAGAGAGAGAGAGAGAGAGAGAGAGAGAGAGAGAGAGAGAGAGAGAGAGAGAGAGGTGAGGTCTGGTGGTTAGAAAGGAGGAGGAGAATGAGGATATTAGGATTTAATATAGGGTAATTATGTATTTTTGTCAAGATTTATTAGAGTAGGTATGTAACATTGGAATTGGCAAGTTTTCCTATATTTTTATACAAATGGTCATTTTTCCAAGAAAAAAAACACGAAAAAGAAATAGCATTTATTTAAATACATAAGGCAATAAAACCCACTAATTAAACGGTATCGAGGTTGAGCGGAAAAGTCATCTAACAATAAAATTTCGAAGCACTTCTTACCCGAACGAGCCTAACATTCATGGCACAATAGTTCGCCAGATTAATTGGAATCCTATAACTTTCTCTATATATGTTTCTGCACAAACTCTGGGGCCTGGTAGATACAGATGAATCCTCGTGTGATCTCCTGCAAACCTGCTTACTAAGGGGAATACCGGGCGGGCCGGTCTTCTCCTCTCCGATGCCTAAGTTAGTATAGTTGGAATAGATATAACTTGAGCATGTATGTAAGCAGTGAGAGAGATCAGTTACCTATTAATGAGGGTAGCTGGGGCCCTTATATAGGTGGGTGAGATTGAAGTCTGGCCTCATCCTTCGATGTGGGACTAACTTCCTTCTGTTTGCACATTCAAAGGGCAACTCTGGTGACCTCTTTGGCAGGCAGGCGCTTCCGATCCCCGGGTTCCTGGTGGCTGGAAGGACTGCTGGACCCCGAGGCCGGGTGCTAGTACACTAGCTGCGGGTATGTGGGCCTGCTGTAGCCCCTCTGCGGCTACTGTCAACAAGTCCCCCAAGTTCCCGGTTAAGTGCAATCTTGAATGGGGACTTGATCTGTCTTGCTCTTGTCCCGCAGACCCGCAGGGTGACCAACCCCACAGTGCCCAGTCCCCCAAGTCCGTATTGAAGATTGGGCGTGACCGGGCGTTGGGCTGAATCGGTACGAGGCGGGGTTCACGGGACCTCGACCGGGCGTTCTGCCATATCGAGACGAGTCCCGGATGAACTTGTAGGCTGGACCTCGACCGGGCGTTCTGCCAAATCGGTACGAGGCGGGAGATGAATCTGGCAAGGGCGGCCAACCGGCCGGTCAGCATTTGGACCTGGTTTCTCTCCCCTGGCGTTTCCATATCTAGGATTGCCTGGACCTTCAACGGGTTGGCTTCTATCCCTCGCTGGCTGATGATGTGGCCTAGGAACAAGCCCTCTGAAATCCCAAAAATACACTTCTTCGGGTTCAAGCGCATTCCGAATTTGAGCATCTTACCGATGACTACGGCCAAATCCCAGACGTGGGCCCCTGCAGTCAAGCTCTTGACCAACATGTCATCTACGTAAACCTCTACGGTTTTATCCATTTCTTGCTCCAGCATTCGATTCACCAGCCGCTGGTAGGTGGCTCCGGCATTCTTTAGACCGTACGGCATTCTCTTATAACAATAGGTACCTCGGTCGGTTGTAAATGATGTGTGCTCCTCGTCGTCCGGGTTCATCCTAATCTGGTTGTACCCGGCATAAGCGTCCATGAAGCTGAGCAGCTTGAAGCCGGACGTGGAATCTATAAGCTGATCAATCCGGGGGAGCGGGAAACTGTCTTTCGGGCATGCTCGGTTTAGATTAGTGAAATCCACGCACATACGCCACCAGTCGGTTCCCTTATTTGGCACCATAACCACATTAGCGAGCCAGCGGGGGTACTGGACTTCCCAGATGAAACCTATGCCCCTTAGCTTCTGTACCTCTTCTCTGATCGCTTCATATTTTGCCGGGCTGAAGGACCTCCTTTTTTGCCTCACCGGGAGAACGTTGGGCAATGAATTTAGCTTATGGACGGCTATCTCCGGGGATATGCCTGGCATGTCCTCATAGGACCACGCGAAGACCGAACTGTTGTCCCGGAGGAAGGCGATGAGCTCTTGCCTGACAACCGGATCGAGCTGTGTCCCTATCACGACATTTCGCTCCGGGTGGTCTTCCGAAATGCAGATCGCTTCGGTTTCTTCCACGGCTGAAGGTCGCTCTAGATTTTTGCTGTCTGAATCGGAGTCATCGCGAGGGTCGATACTTAGATCCGGCACTGGCGCTTGCTGAGTGGCCGTGAAGACCTCGGTCCGCTTCTTCCCGTGGGTCAGGGCCTCCGCATAATATTTTCGAGCGATCCTCTGGTTCCCGCGCAGGGTAATGACACGGGTCGGTGAAGGCATCTTCAACATCAACATATAGCCGGCTATAAATGTCTTCAGTTTCCATAACCCTGGCCTACCGATTATGCCATTGTACGACGACAGGCAGTCCACAACGATGAATTCAAGGTATTCCTTCTTTGTCTTGTTTCTCTCGCCGAAGATCAATGGTAGGTAATCTGATCCCAAAGGCTGGACCACCTCACCGGAAAAGCTTATAAGTGGTTTGTTATCCTGGAATAACTTATTCTTTCCTCTCTGCAGCTCTTTGTATGCGTCTCGGAACATCACATTGACAGAGGCTCCGGTATCGATCAGCATACGGCTGGTTATCCAGTGGTCTATTTGGACCGTGATGAGGAAGGGGTCGTTGTGCGGTTGGATCAGACCCTCCGGCTCTTCCTCCTCGTAGAAAGTAACCGACTTCCATCCGGTTCTGGCGGCTTGGCCGCTTCCTCCTCCAAAGGCATACACCTCTTTCCCCCGGATCGATCTTAAGCACCGCTTCTTTGAGCTCCGGGTGAGCTGATCTATATGGCCCCCGCCATGTATCATGTTTATGCTCCCGTGCACCTCGATCCCCCCGGGAGGTCGGGTGCTTATGGTTCCTACTTGCCGAGCTCCGGGCCGGTTCTCTCTCGGGTCATCCGGGCGGACTTGGCCGCTTACAACCACTCTCTGGGGTCTCGGACCGCCGGTCCGAAGGGCTGGATCTTCGGGCTTTTCTGCTGGTATAATGACTAGGGCTCGCGGTGGTCGTTCTACTGGCGCAGCTGCCGAGGGCTGTGCCGGTCGCGCAAGCTGTGGTATTCTCCCTGGCCGGAAACTGTTGTCACCGGTCTGGCGGGGTCGCCAATCCTCCCGCACCTCGGCTTTCCGGCTAGTCGCGGGCGCATGGTCGCGATCTTTCCGCCCGGTCTTGCTTTCACGTTGAGTTGGTGGTAGTGGGACATCTGATTTCCGCTTGGGAACCCTATCCCCATACGTCTCGTGGTCCGCCCGAGTGTGCCTGATGGCCACGGTCATCAGCTCATTGTACCCCAGCGGCTCCTGCACTCGCAAGTGGTACGAAAGTTCTCCAGGTCTTAACCCCTGCTTGAAGGCCATCCCCGCGATCTTCTTGTCCAGGTTTCTGACCCCGGCCGTGGCGATTTGCCACCAGTTAACGAAAGCGCGCAGCGGTTCGTGGTCAGCCTGCATGCAATCGAAAAGGATCGTTGATGTTTGAGCTGTCCTGGCTCTTAGGATAAACCGGCCGACAAACTTGTCAGCCAACTGTTCGAAAGTTTCAACTGAGTCCACTGGCAGCTCGTAGAACCAGCTCAACGCCTCCCCCGAGAGCGTCTCTTGGAACACGTTGCAGCACGTGGCATCAGAATAGCCCCTTGTGCCCGTCTGTGACTTGAAACTGTCCAGGTGCTGATACGGGCAGCTCGTTCCCGAGTACGCCAGTTTTAGGGGCCTTAGGCTACCAGACCTTCCTGATTCCCTAACCTGGCTCGGAAAAGGTCCAATACGCTCATTGAATCGTGCACTGTCCCGCGGTCGCCCTGCTTTTTTCTCACTGGCGTCTAAACTGTCCTTCATGTCCGACACTGAGGCGGAGAGCGTTTCGAGCGTCCTTGCGGTAGAACTGTCCTGCTCGCTTGACGCCTAGCTCTTGCGGTACAGTGGCTCGACCGGACCGGAGTTTTTCAAAGCTTCCGAAAAGAGAGGCGTGGGCACATACACGATCCTTCTTCTTCCCGTGGGCTGTCCCACTTCGAGGTGCGGGAACTCGCTAACCTTGCTTGCGGGCCGTGACGCCGCCCGAGGAGTGCCCGGCTGGCCTCCTTTTCCCAGGGCCGCTAATAAGGCGGTGTTTACTGCTTCCAATTCCTGGCACCGGGCATCTGCCCTTAGCCGGTCTCGGCCGCCATCTGCTCGCAACCGCTCGACTTCTGCCTTCATCTTCTTTATTTCCTCTCCCGCACCATACAGGTCGGGGTTCTCTGAATCTTGGCGATCGTAACTTCTGTCTTGGTTTGGAGAAGGGGTGAACCTCGCACCTACCTCAGCCCCTGTGTTTTGGGCCCGGTCGGGGATCTGAATTCGCTCCTTCAACCATCCGGTGCCAGTTTTTATCTTCCTTCCTTCCATGGCTTCTGGACTGCGTATTTAACTATCTTTCAAAGGACCGATCGGGCTCTACTCCCTGGTAGAGCAATGCTAACTTTTCTCGCGGATCAAAAACCGTTCCCACAGACGGCGCCAATTGTTTCTGCACAAACCCTGGGGCCTGGTAGATACAGATGAATCCTCGTGTGATCTCCTGCAAACCTGCTTACTAAGGGGAATACCGAGCGGGCCGGTCTTCTCCTCTCCGATGCCTAAGTTAGTATAGTTGGAATAGATATAACTTGAGCACGTATGTAAGCAGTGAGAG
This sequence comes from Potentilla sterilis, assembly GCA_963682095.1. Lineage (NCBI taxonomy): Eukaryota > Viridiplantae > Streptophyta > Magnoliopsida > Rosales > Rosaceae > Potentilla > Potentilla sterilis. The sequence continues at coordinate 16,859,510 of OY821767.1, read as the reverse complement.
AGATCAGTTACCTATTAATGAGGGTAGCTGGGGCCCTTATATAGGTGGGTGAGAGTGAAGTCTGGCCTCACCCTTCGATGTGGGATTGGCTTCCTTCTGTTTGCACATTCAAAGGGCAACTCTGGTGACCTCTTTGGCAGGCAGGCGCTCCCGGTCCCCGGGTTCCTGGTGGCTGGAAGGATTGCTGGACCCCGAGGCCGGGTGCTGGTACACTAGCTGCGAATCTGTGGGCCTGTTGTAGCCCCTCTGCGGCTACTGTCAACAATATATATATGGGACACATGGACTTGCCTATCACCAAAAGAATTGAGACAAGTCCTCTTGTGAATTCAAAGCCTACAACAGTAGAATAGTCCATTGACCGTCCTATTTTTCTCACTCATTAACTAGATCTTTTACCAATGTTTATTACTATGTGAGTCTTTTACGTAAACAGCTAGATCGATCTATACAAGTACTATTGCGTGCGAAAAAGATTAGGAGACTAGATGCGCAGATTTATAGGATGCGAGTTACGGATACTTGTGGAAACAAGTACTCGTTTATATGTGAGCATATTACAGACTTCAGTAGTTTGTTTGAAACATATGTTAGAATTTGTTTTTTTTTTTAGTGCTTGAATATAAATAAGATTATAATTTTTTTTTTATCGCAAATGAGATTGTAATTTTGATTAAAAAAACAAAAATTATATATTGTAATTTCAAATTTGAAAATGTATTTGATAGTATAATGTAAAAAAAAAATGTTTCTATTCATACTTTCCAAATCGACACTTTGAATCTCTCTTTTTCAAAATTGATCTTGACTTCATCAATATATGTGAATTTATCAAAAAGACATATCACCAATAAATTCTCATCTTACACGACACACAATACCACAACCTCTTCTTCTCTCTCTCTCTCAACCTAGGGTTAGGGTTAGGGTTAGGGTTTTGAATATACATATTTGGTGCCACTCACATGGCGGCAGTAACGGCGTCGTTAGCGTCAATGACTGCACGTCTGACGTCCAAGCTCTCTCTTGGTACCGAAAAGGAGCCGGTGGACCTGGGGGATCTTCGGAGCCCGAAAAACTGGTACGTTGTTTCCCGTTTCTTTCTGGTTAGTCGTCTCAACACCAGCAAAGCTATGGCTTTTGAATTAGGACCGGGTGATCTAGGCTTCATGGTGGGGAATGATGGGGTTATTGGCCTTACCCGTAAATCTCTGAAGAAACGGGGACGTCCTATGGGGAGCAAGAATAAGAAGAGGGCAACACATATGAACTTCGATTCGATGCTGGATAGTCCTGGAAATGATTCTGCAGGTAGGGGTCTGATGGACTCGGGCTCGGTCTCGGAGATTGGCAACGGGACCGATGCGGCGTGAGGTGATGCAGCCTTGCACCAGGACCCCCTCATGAGCGGAGGAAGGGTAGCTCTACCTCTTCCTGAAAGGTACACCTTGTGGTCTTAGGCCTGATAGTTTTGGTGGAGTTCTCTCTTCTATCACGATGGTTACTTGCTTTCTTAGTTTTTTGTCCGCTTGTTTTGGACTTTTTTTGCTCCATCCGAACCTTCGTTTCGGTTATTTCGTTTCGTTGTTTTTTCTTTAGAACTTTTTCGTTTGTAGTGGAGTTTCGACTCCTGCTTGACCAGACACAATTCGGTTGTATGGCTTATGCCAATAAAGTTATTCATTCCCCTCCAAAAAAAAAATTTATCATCTTACCAAAAAAAATCCACCTTACCAAAAATAAATCACACCTTACCAAAACAATGTTACTAAAAAATACTTTTAAAAATATCCCACCTTATTAGACCATCTTTAGCAGACTCTCTATTTTGACTTTTTAGCTATTTTAGAGAGTCTGTTTAGTTTTTTTTTTTTATATCAAAATTAGGAGCTCCATCAGACTCTTAAGTTGTTAGCCATTTTAACTTTTAGCTATCTCGCTCCTAAATATAACAAGTGAGATGAAGCTCTCTACAATTTAATGCATTCCTTTTAGATGATTCTACGTAATATATAATTGCATTTAAGGTAATTTTTTAAAAAATTTAATTAATATGTAATTTTAAAATAATTAAAAAAAAAAGAAAACTGATACTGACATATATTCAAATTGGCTAGCCAAAATGACATTTTAGCTATTTTAGCTAAAATTTGACTAAAAAATTACTAGCATGGCTAAAGTTGCTCTTAAGACATAAATTCATAATCATTGATTGTAAAATTTAATGATGTAATTCTGAAAGATGATGCAATTTCTATTGGGTTTTAGCTCTTTGTTTTTTCATTTTTTTTTTCAATTAGTTTATTTTTAGATTTCGTTGGCTTAGATGCATTTGTTATGATCAATGATGAGTGTAAAGACCTTGAAAATAGTTGTGACGTGAACATGAACAAACAAGCTTTAGAATATGATTGAGCCAATTGGATGAGAAAATATAATTATCAGATATTCAAAAATTGAATGTCCTCATACTGATTTTAGAGGTATGTATAAAATTTTCTAAACATAAAATATTTTAATTGATTTGATTGAGTTTTGGGCATTTTGAGAAAACTAAGGAGGTCTGAATAGCATTTTAGTTATTTGAAAAGGTAAATTGGAGATCAATTAAACAAGAAACTACAAGTGCCGTGTTTGGAGGTATGAATAGAAGCTCATAAAAGAAAAAATTTCTATATTATTTGAAAAGAAGTTTCGATTCATGCTTCTAAAATTGACACTTAAACCTCTAAACACTTAGATCTCCATATTAGTTTTGTTTCATTCGTATTCCAACTAGTCAAATGTAATGGTAGTAAAAAAGGTTAAAAGAAATTGAGTACATAGTAACATATAAATTGATAGGATTACATTAACTTCATTCCGCATAACCCAAGAATAATACGCCTCCGGCCTGAATGAAAAAGAAACAAAAAATCATTAGTAAACTAAAGAAAATGAATAACTCAAATTTATTTTTTAGAATATGTATGTATGCATGTATGTATTAATATTAACTTATGTTCTAAAGTTTCTTCAAAGAACATATGTTCTAAACTTCTAAAGTAGCATACTATGCTTTGACTATTCGAACTAAAGATTTCCTTCCAATTAAGTGTCTTACTACATGCAAGAGAATCAGTGCCACATAGAACATAAGGGATCCGGATTCTCTCCTAATAAAACTCTCTCCTCATACTCCTCATGAGATCTGGGCCGTCAGATTAAAATTGGACGGCCCAAATTGCTTTGCAGGGAGTTGTGGATTGTGTGAATAGTAACAGAAGATTGTGAGCCGTCAGATTAAAATTGGACGGTCCAGATTGCTTTATGAAGAGAGATTAGGAGAGAGAGATTAGGAGAGGATCCCATTCCGAACATAAGCAATAACAATACGTATCATGTTTCATTATCCATCATGTAAAGTTGGAGACCGTAAGAATCGTCTAAGACCTCCACCCAAACAATGCTTTTGAAATATGAGAGATAGTCACTATAAGTGTGACTGTAGGCGAAGAGTGAGGTGGGTAATTAAACCCAAGTAAGCAAACCAACCAAACAGGATGAGAAGGTTGTCAGATCCCGTGACTCACAAGTCTTGTTTAGGCTTGGAGTTAGGTTCGATGCCCACCCTCCACACCTCCGCCCCCACCACCACACATGGTGGTGTCCTTTTCGTCCACTTCCACCCTCTTTCAGAATCGAGATGATGCCGTTTTACAAGTACCCTAGTAGTTAAAGCACTCGCTGTTGCCGACCCAGTTTTGTCATCGAAGAATAAGACCGATCACTTTTGTCTAGCATGTCGTCGTAGTTCCTCATGGGTTGTAAAGCAGAGTGTGGTTGGTGATTCTTGCTTCAAATGGAGAAGGCAAGCTTTTGAGGTAAAGAGTTATTCGACCAACCTTCCTTAGATAATGGCAAAACGACCCAACCATGACATTGCTGGCAGTGTGGCACCCCTTTTTCTATTGCTTGCTTCACCAAACGTAACAGTACTGGTTCGGTTCACATTCTGTTTTCAAACAACTATCGACATCAGAGAAAATCAAGGCTTGATTTGGAAGAACAAGAAAGAAATTTAACCCCCTTTTGTTTATATTATCTCTTTATGAGATTGAGAACTGGATTTTCACAATTAGTTAAATGATCAGTTCTCTTTCATTTTCTTCTACACTAAGACTAGTCTAAAAAAAAATATAAGAAAACAACTAAAAAGATGAAAAGATTTGCTGTAAAAGATCTTGAGTTTTTTATCTACTTTTCCGGTGGTGCAAAAATGACGTCGAAGTCGCTTAGAGTCCACTCTGCTACTTCATCTTTGTCACTAACAAAAATTTCTGTACCAACATCGAGTGATGTCCAAATCCTTCTAGCAGGAGTGGTGCCGGGATCCTATATTGACCAAAAACAGAAGGGAAAATCAACCACATTGATAAAACTACTAATTGGCTACATTGCTAACATTAGTTTGTTATACTAAACGGTATGTAGATTACCTGATAGTAGTACATTCTACTCGATAGTCCACCAACATCAAGCTCCCAAGTTCTCGGGTCACCAATCCAACCTTGCCCTTTTTTGGTTGGATAGCCATACTCGCCCCATATCGGGTGAGGAAGCAACTGAACTATCTCTTGCGCCTGCGGATTGCTGTAAGGATCGCACCCCTTCACATCTTTATCCATATACTTTGCGTTCCCTGGAGCACAGTAGTAGTGATATGCGCCGTACGGGAAGTTAGCTGTGTCATTTTTGTAGATTTTTCTGTCATCTGGAGTAATGTGATATGGCGGACAATTTCCCTGAGCTGTAGGGCTGCACCAAGCAGGGGTGTCGGGGTTTATGATCATCTCGGTGTATCTGGTTACATCGGTGGTGACATCTCCGTCGCAAGGTTGGCCATTGTTCTTCCAACAGCTACCAATGTCAATGAGATAAAACTGGCTCTTAGGTCCTCCCCCATATTTGATATCCAAAGTCAGCCTCACCTTAAAATTTGGCCCCTCTGGAAGCTGAAATGAAAACAAAAACTTAAAATTGTAAGTTGTTGATCCTTTAGTTAATATCTTAAACACAGAGCAAGAACACAGGCCAATACCAAAATCAGGGTTACAAGTTACCCTCAGTTATATATTAAAAGACTCTTGCAGTCTGGAAAATATGGACCATATACTGTAGTAATGAAAAAACAAACTGATCGAGTTAAGGCCTTAAAGACCTCGTGGTGTGTAATTGATGTCAAACATGGCTTGAGCCAAATTTGATTCAATTGCCTCAAGAGGTGTGACCTTTACTAGATGAGAGCATCCCATATCACTGGTCTAAGAGTCCAAGAATTGAAAGTTAATAACAACTCTGACAAGGGTTTGGTATGAAATCTTAATCAGAAAGTGTAAGTAATCTACTCAAGCAAAAGGACAGCGACAGATTAGCAGGTTAATTATTCAAGGCCCTAACCATATAATGTTACACCTCAAAAACAAAGTCCATTTTAAACTTTTAACATTATGGAAATGCATAACTTGAAGAATCAGCCGTCCAATTATGGCCATCCTTTGTTCCCAAGTCACTTGTCTTCATGGGGACCTATGTTTTGTTCATACTCAAAACAAAGCATATTATAATAAGACTAGCTTCTAATCAAAACATTTCATCAGTTTTTTGGCTAACTAGAGAGCAAATCATAAATCAACTCGAAATTAAAATATGGAGTAGCCCAAGATTTCTACTTACAGTTTTGAGCATTCCCCTTGTATCATAGTGATATCCCCCAGAAAATCCTTTTGTTGCATCAGCTCTGAGGTAGAGCATCAGCCATGGATACTTCTTTGAAGTCTTAAGCTTATGATGGAACATCCAACTCCCTTCCCCTTGTTTCTTCTGCCAAACAACCTCATAGAAAGAGATACCATTAAGTCCATTCCCAATATCAGACCCCAAATCATAGGTGCCTTTGAAGCTTCCAATCATTGTGCCATCACCCAAAAGCTGAGTCTCTTGGTGATTCACAGTGGGCTGGTTCATACACCCAGTTCCAAAGCAAGGAAACCTTCCTGGTTCTGAAAAAGGACCAACCTTTTTCCCATTCGAAGGACACAAACTAGACTTTGTGTCAAAGTTTCCATTCTTTAACATAATCATCCAAAACTGCCACGGTCTTGGGGTATCTGAAACTTGGCACAAAGACCCCAAATACTCCTCCTTCCTCTCTGCATAGATGTCTACATTGTATTGGTCATGTTTGCTCAACCCAGGGAAGTGCATACCCACTCCCAGTTTGTTATCACTGGCATTCACCTTATGCTCTACAGAATCATCTGCTCCATTACAACAATGCCAACAATCATCACAGAAATGTAATAATAGTGCAAAGAAAAACCAACAATATAAGAGGACATTCATCAACCACATGGTATATTATCAACAATGGCTACTAATTGAAATGGTGTAAAGCAATAAACAGAACATAAAAGCAAAACCCAGTTTGGTTTTGGGGGCTTACCTTGGATATCAAAGCAATCTGCAGCTCTTGGGCTACCCATTCCAGGTGCCTCTTCACCAACTTCATTGCAGAAGTTCCAAGCTTCCAAGGCCACTCTAAGCTCATCTCTTTTCATTCCAGGGTCTCCCACTGCAGAAACGTAGTCATTGCTTGATTTAACTCTATGAACTGCACTGATCAGAAGCAAATGTGCCCACAACAGGAACAATGACACACTATGCTTCTTGTTCATGACTCTTCTTCTCTGCTTCTTCTCTGATAAAGAGCCTTGTTTGTGGTTCTATATATACACTAATAAAACCCTGCATACTGGGCCCCATGTTTTTCTCCCATTAGTTTAAATCTTAAATCCCCCCTTTACTCTTATTCTGTTTCTTAGGAAATTTACAGTAATCTATTCAACAGTAACATAACCGCTCTACTTTTCATCTCAATCTCTTTCCCTCTATAATAGGGAACCTTGTTCTTCTCCTTTTCTTACTCAAATCTTTGTCACTATCCTCGAAGATATTTACCCAGAAGCCAAAGACTCTGTCTTTCCAACAGTAACTGGAAAAAGATCAAATCTTTTGAGCTCATTTTGTTACATTTCAAAAGGGGAAACCGTGTTTTTCTCTAAACAATTAATCTTTTCTTTTTCCATTTTGATTCTTCTCCTCTCATCATCTCAAAACTCCAAAAGAGTCTTGCTTTTTCTTTATCCTTACGTGTGAGTCCTCCAACCAGAGGCAACTAGCTAGGGATTTAGCTGGATTCGCTTTTAGCTCTCACTCACTACACACTGGTTTAGTTGTTGGTCACAAGTGGGGGTCTGTCTGCTTGGATTTTGGTCAAAAGGGCGCAACAGCCAAACTGGGATTAGTGCGGTTCTCTTTAACAAGAAAAGATGTGTTTGCGTCAAAACAAAACTGAAGAGAGGGACTTGAACTTGTTTGATAATTATTTTCATGTGGCTTTTCCAGTTTTCTGGTACAAATGGTAACATTTTTCCATGTAATGATCTTTATCTCGATCACGATTCTTTAGAGTTTGGTTGCAACTTCCCCCAGGAAAAGGTAAAAATAAATGGGAACTCTATGGATGATGAAATACAACTACGCGGATTGGTCACTGAGATAGCTAGGTTCCATACTTTCGTTTGTTAAAATTGGCCTGTGGTTGATTTGGTATTTGGTTATAGAGCGAGGAATGATAATTGTTCTCTTTCGACTACCGTTACAAATTTCATTCATTTTAGGGTAGGGAAAACATGTAACCTAGCCACGAGAATTAATGCCACTATTAGTTGTTAAAAGAATACAATTTTACATAATTGGAGAGTTGAAAGTTGAAACTCTTTATTTTCATTTTTCGTCAAAACTATAATTAAGAGACAAAACACTCTTACTAGAAACAAAATTTAAACATGTAGCATGACATTTAAGTTATTAAAAATATAAAACAAGTAGTGAGAATTGTCAAGAGTGTAAATTTCAATTCTCATATGCATTCGATATTGCATGCAATATATGCTGTAACGATTGTTTTGGCAATGTAATTGGGAGGTTTCATGTGCATATATGCTGGTAGTTTTGGCAAGATGTGCTTGCAGGTGTTGTTTTTTCTTGAGGTTGACTGTAAAGATGTATCGAGACTTCTGGAATATGTTAGATTACGGTTATAGTTTGATTTATATAATAGATTTTCTTTCTTCTAAGAATATATATATATATATATATATATATATATATATATAAATATCAGTTCTTATCCAGAGCGAACATTCGCTTTGAAATTAAAATATGATCTATACATTAGGTTAAAATATCTAAACGGTGGAGATGTTAAAATATGACAAAAAAGTGTGTCAAAAAAAGAACATCGCAAGTTAATTTCAGAGCGAAGGTTCGCTCTGGATAGGAACTATATATATATATATATATATATATATATATATATATATATATATATATATTTGAACTTACTGTGCGAAGTTTGATTTTTGACATAATTTTTGGTCATATTTTAACATCTCCACCGTTCAGATGTTAGAACCTAATGTATAGATCGTCTCTGTCAAATTTCATTCAATTTGGTGATCGTTAAGGTATCGAAACTATATTAAATCAATGAACAAACCAAATTTAATCAACCTGAACTGTTCGTCTAAGTCATCATAATGAAAAGTCAAACGATTACCAAATTGAATGAAATTTTACAGAGACGATCTATACATTAGGTTCTAATATCTGAACGGTGGAGATGTTAAAATATGACCGAAAAGTGTGTCAAAACCTGAACTTCGCACGGTAAGTTCAAAGCGAAGGTTCGCTCTGGATAAGAACTATATATATATTACATGCAATATCACTAGTACAACGCGGAGCATCATTTAAAACATTTATTTTTTTATTGTAAAAGAGAGAAGGTGCTATACTAATCATTTGTTCCTGTTTTACGGTTTAAACTGAAATGCTATAGCACATACCGCACAATTTTATAGCAGAAGATGAAGTCCTGCTCAGTTCTCAACCGGTACTTATTAGTAGTATGATCATCTTCAGCATCACTAGTAGTATGTGTATCTTTTTATTCACCTATCATTTATTGCATACTTGTGATAGCTACACAGATGAAAAAAGGCAACTTATCATGAACCAGTGGTCAATATTTGCAATATTGGAAACCATGTAAATGGCCAATATACTTATCTCTACCATTTGTGCATAAACCTTATTAATAATCCACAAATGAAATCTAAATATTCAATCATGACTGTGGACTCTCATCTGTGTTCGGTTGCCTGCTCCTCTCTGCAGCCAAGTCTTGGCGTATACACAAGACTCCCAAATCATTATATAAAATTTTTCCTTTGTCAAACTACTCTGAATAAAACTTGACAAAACCCTTTATTATTAATTTGTAGATCTCATTTGGAGCGGTAGTAGATACCTTAAAAACATGCATGACAACAAACTCTGGTGTTGACAATTAAGACAGGAACATGTAACACCAGTGTTCTCCCCAGAAAACCTTTAATTTTTCGGATTATGCTCCCCAGAAAAACCTTACCAAAACTAATATACATGTTATATTTAAAGAGGATATTGACCAATAATTCATTTTGAGTCTTAGAGCAGGGAACAGGTAAGGTTTAGGTGGTGAGTGCAAACAACTGCTATTCATATTATAGGAAATAGGTGTACCTCTCCTCAATCATATCCCCTCCTCACTAGTCACTACTGACTTCTTGATCAATACAATAAATGGCTGAAGGCTTTATCTCTTACAACTCGCCAGTTTGATTGCAACCATGAGGAGTAGTCATTGCCCAATGCTAGCTACTCTAACCCTAAATATAATCATTGAACAAGTTTAGGGCGACGACCATGCCATATAAAACGTAGTATGTATCTCTATAATTACAAAAATGATTCAACGCACCTAAGTGTAGATGAACCGACACTCAAATATACAATTTCAATTATTTGTTTAATTATCAACTATTCATATAGCCCTAATATTCGAGAGGTGAGTGCAGATAAAGTTGTAAAATACTATAATTAAATCAAATTGGAGATGAGCCACTATGTCAACATGATTAGCAACAACATAAATCACAAAATAAAATACCATAAAAAGCGGCGTCATAATACCCAGCTATTGAGGCGTTAAGAGACACTGACAAAGTTAAAAAAATAATTGCGTAAATGACTTGCACACTACTAGTGTAAGTGCATCTTAATACCCATAACTACCTTGCCATTTTTCTATAGGCAAACGTACTTGTTGTAATGTTTCGAGTCGTGTTTCATCTACTAGGTTACGACCTTCTCTTTATAGTTGTTTGAATACTTATGTCCAAGTCGTCCATATTAATTGGGTTTGTAAACGCTCCAACTATTTTCTGGATACCCTCATATACGATCTAATTCGTATTAAGCAATAGAACTTCTTTATTTTCTTCAAAAAAATCATTTATGTACAAGTATAACTCAGCACTTGGTTAAAATGAAAGAAAGAGAAAGAAAATAATCTAAATATATGTGACCCATTCCTAATGATAAAGGTGCATGCTATTCTGACAGAGATGTAGAAGAAGCCTCCAAGCTAAAGTTATAAACAAGTCAAACAACTATAGCCAGAGTTTTTCACAATAATGTTCCCATTTTCCTGATTTGCTCTGGAAATCATGTGCTCTTATGTAGCCGTGGTTTTGTTCTTGATGTTGATATAAACATCAATAATTGAACATTTTGGAAGGTTGGTTTTTCCTTTCACAGCTTCAACTGAACAAGATTATTTGTAGCTAGTGCAAATGGATAGCAGTTGTCTCTTCTTCTTGTTTATTCCCTGCCAACTCCACCATAAGTCCTCTCTCTAGAATAGCAGATAAGTCAATTTTTTTTGTTTTGTTTTTTTTTTTTTTTTGAAATATTTAGTATTGAAAAACGAATCAAGAAACAACACTAGCAACTATTACATCAAATAAGAAAGAGCCCAGAAAAGCTATTAGCTTTTTTAACTGCATTAGCAGCCAGCATATGTGCTACAGTACTTGCCTCTCGTCGAGCATAGACCAACTTCACATTTGGAGTAGCCACATACAAGTCATCAGTCTCCCCAGCGTTGAGAGATTATGTCTGGTACCTTTACCAAGCTGTTACTTAACAATGAGACAATCTGTCTCAAAAATCACCTGCTGGAATGCATTGCTTTGTGCACATTGAACAGCCTCCTTACATGCCATTGATGCTTCATGTTTTGTAGATAACACATGACGCAAAGGCTTCCCAAACAGCTAGCCCCATGCACTGGCCGGCGTCATCTCGGACCACACGACCCATAGCAGCCTTCCCCGTAGTATTGTTGTAGGCACCATCACAGTTTATTTTCACCCAACACAGTGGAGGAGCACTCCACCTAATCCTCCCAGTAACATGGTTATTACCTGGTAGCTTTGAGTTATAAAGAATAAAGCTCCCCAACAATGAAATATATACTGAATAGTACAGTATAAGGCAATTCAAAGCCTTCATAAGAATAATTAATGTCTCTCAGTTTAAAGAATGCACATATAAATTATTTGGTCCCTTTTCATTTCATATGTGACAGTATCAAAAAGGGAAACAGGATCAAGACCCTGTTAAAAAATAATTCCGGTAGCCAAATCTGTGAGTTCCTCCTTCGGAAGTGAATTAATGTCCATATATACAGCATCCACTTCATCTTTTGCAAGGCATGGCGCCACGTTATTCGTTTTATCATCCAAAGATCTGTCAAGAGTACACAGATACACAGGCTTTCCTCATCAATATTTCCATGCTTTCCCCATAATGCATCTGTCCTGGCTTTCACATAAACAAGCTTTAACTTTTTGCAGTTAAAAGCGATTCTCCAACAAATCGGGAAGTGTTATCTTCCCAGAGTGGTTTGAATCAAGCTTACTGAACTGATCGCAAATTTGCATTATATCTTTCTCATCTATCTTTCCCATCTCTTTGAGCTTGTACACAATATACTCTGACTTGCTGAAAAAGCATTGCAGCAAAAGGTTGGCATTTTCAAAATGTTTTCAATCAAATTGAACAATTAAGCTGAAAATCTATCAATGCAAAAACATTTCTGATCCCAAGATCACTAACTGAAACTGGCACACTTACGCAGATTTCCAGATTCCTACAAGTAACTTAAGTTAAATGCCTTTACAATAAAAATGGTGGAATGCATTTTAGCTCAGAAATAGTAGGTAGATGCCTAATTTCATTTTATGTTTGAAGTACATAGAAGCATGACCCTAGGCAATTTTCCCTTTAGTGATCAATACGTGCATCAAAGGATTAAGAGTAAGAAGCATATATATATTTCAGTTGTCTTAATGTTCATGAACTACTCTGTGTCATTCTCAACAACAACAAAAAGGGACTAATTTGTTTCCATCAGAAATTGGATAACATGCAAACAAACACATTAACTCCATGCAGCTTCATATATCCATAACAACACTGCAAAGGCTGGCAAAGTTATCAGATTGAGTCTTCGATTGCCACTCAATTTACTCTAGAAGTCCAACACATACTGATCTTTTCAGCCTATTAGATGCAACTGTTTACAATATCATCTTTCACAGGAGATGCTTAAATAACCTACCATGTTAACAAAATAATTACTTGTCATATAATTGAAACATAACAATAAGAAAACGACATAGAATAAGGAATTGGGGAATCACCTAATGAATCCATGGTTATTGATGTCAGCAGCAAGCAAATCCTGGACAGTGATCTCCCTATGCAAAACCCAGTTGACAATTTTCCTGTGTCTCTTATCCACCCTGGCCTCAGCCAAATACAAAAATGCTCTCGCCACCGCCAGTGTCGAAAACAGAAGCCAAACCGCCGCGAAAAGCCGCCCTGGCAGCGTCTTGAATGCCTTGTCCCCATATCCAACGGTCGTAACCGACATAACAGACAAGTAAACAGAATCAATCCAATCCATATCCTCCATAAAACACAAAACCAAAGCCCCAATGCCAATGCACATGACCACCACACCAAGCGCCAGACCCACCTTGAGTCTGATCCTCATCCTCCCTTTAGCCACATCAACAATGTAGTCAGAAAAGCCACGGTGGCCTCTGCCGCCGTGGCGATGATGATGATGACTCATTTGAATCCCCGTCAAGATTATATTCTCTTGCAAGTCCAGCACATAGTTAACCACCCCACTAAGCAAGATATCAATAAACCCAAAACCCACCAACACAAAGACACACGAGAACACCTTAGTTAGCGGTGTTTCCGGAGCAATGTCACCGTACCCAATAGTACACATAGTGACAATACAAAAGTAGAGAGCATCAACAACCGGGTGAGTTTCAGTTCCAGTGAACTTGTCCCTGTTGAAAGAGTATATTACAACACCGAGAGAAAGATACATGATCAGTAACACAACAGCTTGCTTGATGATGGAGTTGGTCTCGGACTGCGGCTTGGGGACCTGGGCCGTCTTGGGTTTCAGGTCACGCATGACAGCCATGGCCGGGGCGGTCTTGCACCGGGTCAGAATGCTGGGTTTTCGGGTCGGGGCATATCTGGGTCCGGAAATAGAGGAGGAGGAGGGTTGTGGGTCGTGGTGGATTTCATTTTGTTGGAAGAGGAATGGAATTGGGTCGGAGAGGGGAGGAGGGAGGTTGAAAGAGAAATCATGGAGGTCCGCAATGATGGGTTTTAGTGGGGATTGTTGTTGTGGGGAGGTCAGTAAAGGCTCGTTTTCCATCGGAGAAAGAAAAGAGAGGTTTTCTTTTAGATATTTTGGTTTGGACGGACCCTCTTCTCTCTCAGATAGAAAATGGCAGTTGATGCTGGGCGCGGGCGTGGTGGGGTGTGTTAAGAGCTTTTGAGTTTGAGTAGTTCTTGTCACCGATCACTGTATATAACCCATTTAATTAAGATAATTTGCCAAAATAATACAGCCATTGAAAAAATATGGTCGAAATTTGGCAGCTCATGCACACTAGACCATTGGACAAATTTGCTCTTTTTTTTTAGAAGATGAATAAATTTCACCAGAAAAAGGGAGGATGAATAGTTCCTGTGATTCTCGTGATAGAAGGTAATGTCTTCATACATACGATCACAAAAATAGTTGTGTAATGACTATTGATCAGTTACATTGTCAAGATTTTGAATATTATTAGAGAGAAATCATGCTTCAAGGCATGAGTTTCCAAATTTCAGGTTTATTGAGTTGTAACTGTTACAGCAAGTACAACGGTTTTTCCAAAAAATTCTCTAAAATGGAGAAACAAAACTCATTTTCTCTATAATTTTTTACTTCAACACCAATAATAAGTATTTTACAACATAATATTTATTAATAATTATTTTTAAGTTATTTTATAATAATAAATTTATTTATTTTAAATAAAATATTCAATATTTATTGTAAATTGTAATTAATGTCTTTTAGTTTTCTGTGGCAAATTGATTTGTTCATTAATTTTTCATTCTGTAAATTTTTCTTTCTCTCTCTACAAGTATAGAATGAATATATTCTCTCATGCAAATCTCCATTTTAGGGAATGAGATGGTGAATCTGTTGGAGAAAATTTAGAGCTTAAGGTGGGTTTGGTACAGCTGAGCTTTTAAGTAAAAGTTGACTTATACTTATAAGTACAAAGTGGGTGAGAGCAGTTTCTCATTTTCTATTGAAAATGACCCTTACTTTTTCAAAAAACTACTGACATGTTGTGTTACCAAACACAAAACTGACTTATACTTATAAAAAGAAAAGCTTATAAGCTCCTCCAAATACATCCCTATTATAGGAAAATTATAGAAAATCTGTTGGACTTGCTCTTAGTAGTTCTCTTGTCTCAATTAATCTGTTACTTTGGAGGTTGCTTTAACGATTGTTCTCAATCTGTTTTTGATAGGGGTATTGGTGTGATCCTCTTCTTCTGTTTGTGATATCTTTTAATTAAATTTATTAAGGTTCGGAGGTTCTGCTCACTTCAATCATATTTTAACCCCAAAAAAATTGAACCGGCCATGATCCAAACTCCAAAGCATGAAAGAAGCATGAGGGATAGTTTGTCTCTCTATAATGCTTTCACATGTTCAGCTTCATGCCATGAGAGATTATTTTAGACTTCATGACATCATACATAACCTTATTTTTCACCTACATTTTTTTTTAATCAATTTTATTGCTGGAATAACACACCCATTATGGTCTTCCTGGCTCCTCCTCCGACACAACTGCCTCCTTGTATTCGTATAGAAGACATAATCGGGCAAGACCATAAACCTCTTCTTGATTGGAACTAAGGCTGGGCGTGAGCCGGGTCGAGCCAAAAATTCTCAAAACCCGACCCAAATCCCGACCCTCTCGGTCTGAGTCGAGCCGGGTTTTTTTCTAGACGAGGACCGGCCAGAGCCCGAGTCTGACGGGCCGAGTCGGGCTTTCGGGCTTTTTCGGGCCCGGTTGCGAGACGAAGACGGAGAAGACGGCGAGGCGCAGCGATGTGACGGCGTCTAAGACGTCAGGACAGTGAGGACACAGAGCATGGGGGTTTTAGGTTGGTGGTGGTGGTGGTGGGAATTAGATCCTGATGTCGGCGAAGGGGCAATCTCGGTGCAGTGACAGGTCTAGATGGCTGGTCCGCGCTGATGGAGGTAAATCGAGCTAGACGGCGTGGCGTAGGGGATGGGGTGCGACTGCAGAATCAAAAGATTGAATGGATCCGCTCAGATCCAACTCCAGCGAGATTCGTCTCAGCTCTAGTGTTGGTGGCGGTGGAAGATCAGCTCTATATATACTGAGAATTTCAAATGAGAGAGAGAGGGTTTGATCTATTCATGGCGGCTTGTGCTGCTTTAGGGTTGTTTGATAGAGAGAGAAAAAGACAGATTATAGAGAGAGAGAGCACTACACTAAAAAGTGCATCATACGACGGAAAAAAACAATTGTCTGAATCTTGCCGATACCGTTGTGTATACGAGCGCTGTCTGATAAAATTTACACAACCAAGTTTTTCACCGTTGTGTGAGTATCGACAGAATTCTAGAAGCTGCTCGACAGCTGCCAAGAAGCTGTCGAGCGGCTTTCAGGTGTTCTGTCGAGAATCACACAATAGTGCAACAATATGTTGTGTGAAATTTCGATCACATAACGGTGAAAAATTGTTGTGTGATATGTTATTCATATAACGTAATTTTTCTCTCTATCCTGTTGTGTGATATATTATTCATACAACTCAATTATTTCCATATCTCATTGTGTGATTGAATAATCACACAACGTTGCATCAGAATTTCAATTTGTTGTATGATCATTGAGGTTCAATTGTGTATTCAGACAACGTTGGATTGTCATATAACTTGTGTTGTGTAATTATTGTATTCATACAATGTTTGATGAACATAGAAATTTAGTTGTGTGAAAACTTTCTTCACACAACATGTTATTGAGTTTGTTGTCTAAGCTTTACATGTAAAATGACCAAATGAACAGTAGCTTCTATGAAACCAAAATTGCTACAAAAGAAACCGAAATCATACATATCATTTTCAAGCAGCCTGTTCCAGTGCATAATTCTATAAAATAGGCAAGACAATTAATTAAGCTTCAATCATCTCAATATGATAACACAATGAAGAAAGTGAGTTCAGCCAACTCTGATACAAGAAATCCCTTTACAGATGAACCAGAAATATTACTGCAGAAAAGAAAAACTGTCAAAATCCAAAACAAAGTGGCAGGACACATTAGCAGTATATACCATTCATTGGAACATCAAAGGAGATGTAATTATGGAAACCATTCACTTTTAATTGTGAAAAAAATAAAAAATTGAATGTCAGCGGCAAACTGATGGTCAGGTATAAACTGTAATGAAAAATTGATTGTGAGCATAAGATTTTTCTGTTTTTGGTCCAAATGAGAATAAATTAAATTTTAACATTTAAAAGAAGACTTATTTCAATTATGTTATTTTAAAGAAAAATTTCTACAAGTCAAAAACAAGAAACAATGTGTCGTGGAGACCGGAAAAGATGACCACATTAGAGAAAATACAAAAGATAATTCATGAGATTCAACACTAGCAACCAAGGTTCACACTAACCACCTTAAGCAAGACTCAAAAAATAAAAATTAAAGTAGAGACCACAGCTGCCTTCCAAAAAGGCAGTATATAAAAAAGACTGTAGTATTAGAAAGCTACATAAACAGATACCCAAAATCTCACCAGAACTCTGTCCCAAAGCTCCTCCATCCTTGCACTCATGTAATACAGTTTCATATTTACTTCTTACAATGAGCAAGACAATGAAATTAAATGGCTGTACAATGGCAGTGGTAATTGTAACTCTACATAATTCAGTCTAAGAATCCAACTTATTATTTACAACCCTAACAGACTTTCTTGTTCATGGCTTGTTATACATAACCTGTTCGTGCTTGGGTGCAGAGATCGTCAAGTAAACGACTAACTATATATATTCACTCCAAGAAGCTACTATGTTAAAGAACACCCAGTGTTTGATCAAATACAGAACTTAATGCTCCTAAAAACCAAACAAGAACTAAAGCGACATAGCTTGTCTATAAACTAATCTGTAAAAGAAAAACAAAAATTGAAATTGAACCCATACTGATGCCAAAATCTCTCTATAGGACAAATAATGAAAGAAACACATGGTAAATTATGAAAGAAACCCATCTAATTATCTAATTCAGATCGAAGGCTGCTATAGAAGTTGAAATGTTAGTACAGAAATGTTAGGTAACACAAATGTTTACCCTTTTTAACCCAAATTTCATAACCCCCCACCAGATACTATAAAACACACACCAATAGAGTGAGAATATAGTGAATGTTAAACTCTTAAGATTATCAACAAAATATTTTGAGACAAAATTTGAGTTATTATATCACAGAGGTAATATGATTTTAAGAGTCATCATAGCTGCACCCTCAAAAACCAAGCATTGGGTTTACTTCTGTTAATTTATCAACTCTTGAGTAAACTGCATCCTCAGTCATGCCAGTCTCTGCAGCTACTTCTGTAAAAATCTGTTCTAGGTCACCTTATGGAAGAAACTCATGAAGTGGAGGGCCTAACAATCGGATGGTTACAGGAAGACATGGAATTTCATGAATTTATCATTATATTAGTGACAAATGACGACTACAAACTTATAGCAGAAGTAGCCAGTGCTATGTACTTTTGTCACATAGTTAGTCCATGCATGAGTAAGTAATGAACTCCAAAAGTTTATTTCATAGGTAGTAAAGAAAAATACCATCCATTGCACGGAAAATTCCTTCAAAGTCAGATCTCTGATATGGTAGTAAGAGGTCCAATGCTGCCTGCCTCTGCTCAACTGTACTTACCATGATCATCTTTCTTACTGACTTAATTCTATCATCTGAAGCAAAGAACTGAAACATTGGAAAAAAAAAAAAATGAAAGAGAAAGAAACATGAGAAATGTCGATAGATTTTCATAACTCCGACAAGAAAAAGTACAAATATATTTTGACGGTAGAATGCTTACCATGTGCTCTGTCCTGCAAAGTCCAATCCCTTGTGTACCATTGTTTCTTGCTGGTAGTGCATCTTCAGGTGTGTCGGCATTTGCCATAACCTATTGATCATTTCCCCATTTTTAGAGAAAGTGTTCAAAGCTGATAATTTAACCCAATAGGTAGTGGAACAAATCAGAACCACAGAGCAAGAAAGCTGTGGCACCTTGAGTTGCCTAAAGCTATCAACCCAAGACATAAAGGTTTCTAAATCGCCACTCAAAGCTGGAGGAGAAAGTGGTTGTGCTCCTAATATGACTTCACCAGTATTTCCATTGAGGGAGAGCCATTCGCCTTCTCTAAACGAAGTGTTTCCAATCAATACAACCTGCATGGACACCAAATTAATAAGTTTATCTTCATACTTTACTAAAAGTAGTTGTAAAAGGAGAAACCATATTCTTGCAAATTAGCAATGCCAATAAATAACGAGAAAAGATAAAAAGATGAACAAAAGCAAGATAATACCTGAGGTGTTCAAACAAGAGGAACCATTATCTCAGGGAACACTTTAACACCCTGGTTGCTCATTAAGACTGCAGTCTGAAAGATGGCACGTGCTTGCATTTCGGTGAGTTCTGGGTATGATATCCCTAGCCTGTTGACACACACCAGCGAAAGATTTTCATCAACAACCAGATGTAACAGTGCTTTCCATATGATCAAGTTCTTCACTGGAAATTTGTAAAATGATAAATAAAATTTCATAAAAGAAAACAAGTGTTTTTTTTTTTTAAAACTCAGACATACACACACCAATATCAGCTTATCTTCATCCCTCTAACAACAATGGACCCCAATCCCCAAATCTCAGAGAACCACCCAGAGTCAGAACCATTCGTACCATTTGCTACAACTTCACTCATCTGTACCATTCACTCCTGCTTCACTCTCACTCTCACTCTCCTCAATCCTCCCCACCCACCACTTCTTCAACCAACCCAAAACCACCGCCCTCTTCATTTCCGCCCTAAAAGAAAACAGAATGGTGAAGAATATGATTTTCTTGATTATACTGCTATGCTTTGTTATATCTTTATACAGAGAGGACAAAAGTCCGATCCCCAATTCTAGGACTATCTATGGTAATACAAATCAGCTAATTACACCAGATTCCTAATAACATGGCAATCTCAATTACAGAGGATTTCTTTCCTCAATACTCCCCCTCAAGTTGGAGTGTATGTTGATTACACCCAACTTGTTCAATAGTGCAGTGAATTGTTTCAAACCCAAAGGCTTAGTAAACAAGTCAGCTGGTTGCTCCTTTGTGCGGACATGCACAGTCTCGACTAACCCTCTTTGCACCTTCTCACGCACCACATGGCAGTCTATTTCGATGTGTTTTGTTCGCTCATGAAACACAGGATTGGACGCTATGTGGATTGCAGCTTGATTATCACAAAAGAGTTTAACCGGATGCATATGTCTAACATTCAAATCATTCAGTATATGTCGCAGCCATGTTATTTCACAACACGTCGTGGCCATGGACCTGTATTCTGCCTCTGCACTTGAACGTGATACAGTTCCTTGTTTCTTTGTTTTCCATGATATGGGTGCATTGCCGAGGAAGATACAATAACCAGTAGTAGACCTCCTTGTGTCTTTACAACGCGCCCAATCTGCATCACAATATGCTTTAAGTTCCAATGAACCTGTGGAAGGCAAGAATATTCCTTGTCCTGGTGTGTTCTTTATATATCTCAAAACTTTGTGTGCTGCATCCAAGTGAGGCTGCCTTGGTTTCTCCATGAATTGGCTTAGAATGTGAACGGCATAGACAAGGTCTGGTCTCGTGATTGTCAAGTATATCAGCCTTCCAACCAACCTTCGATACTGAGAGGCATCATATAATAAATCTCCATCTCCCTGTGTTAATATTAAATTAGGTTCAGCTGGAAACGGAGAAGGTTTAGCACCAAGGAAACCTGCATCTTCAAGTATCTCAAGCGCATATTTTCTTTGGCACAAAACAATGCCTTTCTTGGATCTTGCCACCTCGATTCCAAGAAAATACTTTAACTGTCCCATATCCTTGAGCTTAAATTGACTCGAAAGAAACTGTTTGGTTTCTTCAATATCATGTAAACTGTTTCCTGCCAATATAACATCATCAACGTACACCAATAAGGCAGTGAATCTACCGTGTGTGTTTCAGACGAATAAAGAGTAATCCGACCATGATTGCTTGAATCCAGCAATTTTGAGGGCTGTGGAGAGTTTTAGAAACCATTGTCTCGATGCTTGTTTTAATCCGTACAACGACTTATGCAGTTTACATACTCGAGTCTCCCCCTTTCGTTCGAAACCGGGAGGCAATTGCATGTACACATCTTCAAGCAGGTCACCATTAAGAAAAGCATTGTTGACATCTAATTGATGGAGATGCCAACCTTGCAGAGCCGCAAGACTAAGGAGCACACGCACAGTAGTTAACTTGGCCACGGGAGCAAATGTTTCTCTGTAATCGACACCTTCAATTTGGCTGTACCCTTTGGCAACTAAGCGAGCCTTGTACCTCTCAACCGTTCCATCAGGATTGTACTTGATTTGGTAAACCCATTTACAACCAATGGGCTTCTTGTGAGCTGGAAGTCGTACCAAGCTCCATGTCTTGTTGGCTTGGAGGGCTTGTATTTCTGCATTCATGGCCTCTCTCCATTGTGGTGCTAGAATAGCCTGTGAAAAAGTTCTAGGTTCTCTTTCAATAGTGAGTTTGGCAGTAAAAGCTGATTAGGAGAAAGCCTATGATACGACAAAACATGGGAAAGAGAATGATGAGTACCTGAAGAATGAACCTCGTTCGCGGAAGACAATGGACCGGTTCGTGAGGGAAGGGCTGCCTCAATGTGAAAGTCTTGCAATGTAGTCGGGACTTTGGTTGGACGAGTAGAACGGCGTGAGGGTGCTTGAGTTGATTGAGGTGGTGAGGCTTGTGATTGAGATGATTGAGAGCCGAGAGTATCGTTAACTTGATTTGTTAAGTCTGGAGAGATATATGGAATGTCAGCAGCAGAAGAAGTGGGAACAGAATGTGTAGATGTGTCAACGGGATTTGTGGAAGACAAATCATGAATAGAGAGTGATTGAGGTTGAGTAGGAGAGGGAAGAGAATCTGAGTGAATTGGGGAAATAATACGATCTGCATGATTAGTGGAAGGTAAGTCATCAATGTGAGGTGACGAAGTCAAAGTAGGAAACAAATCATTGTGAGATGAGGATTGCTTGGGAATTAATGTTGGAGAGATCTCAGACCTTGATTGATAAGGAAACTCATTTTCAAAGAAGATCACATCTCGTGACACCAAAATTTTCTCATCTTTTAAACGATACACCTTATATCCTTTTTGACCATGAGAGTAACCAAGAAATACGCACTCGGCAGAACGGGGATCAAATTTAGAAGGACGGATTGGATGAGTTGAGACAAAACAACGACAGCCAAAAACACGCAGATGGGAATAGTTTGGCAATTTATGAAATAGTTTTTCAAAAGGTGTCTTACCCTCAAGAACTGGTGTTGGTGTCCTGTTTATGAGATAGGAAGCAGTGAGTATGGCATCACCCCAAAATTCTTTAGGTAAGTGGGCTTGGAAGAGTAAAGCACGCGCAACATTTAACAAGTGTCTGTGATTGCGCTCAGCCACACCATTTTTGTTGTGGCGTGTTAACACAACTAGTTTGATGCAAAATCCCCTTAGAAGAGTAAAATTGTGCACATTTAAATTCTGGACCATTATCACTTCTAACTATTTTAACCCTTGTCCCAAATTGGTTTTCAATTAAGTGAACAAATTGAATGAGGAGGTTTCTGGCCTCGGATTTGTGTTGCATGAGATAAATCCAAGTGCATCGGGAATGATCATCTACGATAGTTAAGAAGTATTGTGCACCAGAAATTGATGGTACTTGATAACCCCCCCAAATGTCCACATGAATTAAATCAAAACAAGAATCACTAGAAGACATACTTGATGGAAATGGCTTTCGAGTCTGTTTGGCTAAGGGGCAGATTGAACAACTACTGGTGTTGCAAGATTTATTAGCAAGAAAGGGAAATAATTGAAATACTTTGCTGGATGGATGGCCGAGTCTTTGGTGCCATAGATCTTGTGATTTGGTGCTCACTACATTGCACGTTCCTTTCCTTGGCAGGTTGAGACAGTATAGGCCCTCACTCTCAGTTCCCGTCCCAATCGTCTTCCCCGATCGTAGGTCCTGTATAAAACAAACTTGTTTGAGAAAGATAGTGATATAGAATGAGTCAAAGGCAAGTTTGCTGATGGATATTAGATTCAGATAGAACAATGGGACACAAAGAACATTATGGAGGACAAAATCTGGTGTAAACGTTACTGTCCCGATGTGGGAAACTGGTATTGAAGAGCCATTAGGCAACTTGACAAGACGATTACGCACAGATGTGTAGGAAGTGAGAAAAGCATAATTGCAAACTATGTGATCACTAGCACCACTGTCAAGAATCCATGCTACTTCTTTATTATATTGAGAATGTGCAAATGCTTTACCTGAGAATTCTTCATAGTTAGGGATGTTACCAATGAGATTAACAGAAGATTGTTTGGCTGTGTTCAACATCTCTAACAATTGATTACCATCTGTCTGATCGGTGGATGCAGCCTTGATTTTGTTAATGATACCCAGCATCTGATCACACTCAGTGTGTGATAGTGGGAAATTGCTTGCAGTTTCATTGGACGAGCCCACATGATTGACTCTTGCTTTTCCCTGATTTGCTTCCATCGAGTGCTTCCTCCTACGACAATAGTTGTAGGTATGGCCCTTTCCCCCACAGTAGGTACACTTAAGATGTGCCCTGCATTTTGTAGTGATGTGGTTTGTCATGCCACACTTCTCGCATGGGATTCCACCTTCTGTAACATCGATAACTCAGTTAAGCTTCTTAACAGAGAACGCAGTCGTTTCAATTGGTGCAACTGTCTTGCTATTGGAAGCCTCTGCTTGTTTCTCATGTCTCAATGCCATAGCATAGGCCCTGTTCAAGGAGGGAAGAGGGTCAAGTCCAATGATGTTGCTACGGACTGTGGCATAGTTATCATTCAGCCCCATTAAGAATTTCATTGTCTTCTGTGTTTCTACGAAACTCTTCACTTCAGTGGCAGTTGGACAGATGCAGGCAGGAAACGCACAAAGCGAATCCTTTTCATCCCATAACGCCTTCAGTTTTGTGAAGTAAGAGCTGACAGAGCCAGTGCCCTGCTCACAATCATGTATAGCATTTTCTATGTGGAATAACTGAACTGTATTAGTGTGTGAAAACCTCTCTTGCAATTCCAGCCACATACCTCTTGTAGTCCTACAATGCATGACACTTTTTGATATTTCCTTCGACATACCTCCCAGTAGCCAGGTCTTGACAAGTGTATCACAACGATCCCATTGGTGTTGTTCTTGAGGATTATGAGTTCGCCTGTTGAGAGTGCCATCAACAAAACCCATTTTGTTTTTAACTGGGAGCGCCATGGTCATGGCCTGGATCCAGTCCGTGTAGTTGTCCTCCAACAATGGCTGCTGCACAAGGGTAGCACCAGGTTGATCTGAATGGTGGAGGAAAAGTGGGTGATTTGCTTTCTCCCATGGGTCAGAAGGTATCTGTGAGGCTGAACCATTGTTTTCTGTCTTCACAACTTCGTCTCCTGCCATGAGGTATATGTTTGGGATGTGTTTGTGGTGTTTGGTGTTTGGAATGTGTTTTGTGATTTCTTGCTTCACTTTTGTGCCTCAGAAACGATGCTCTGATGCCATAAAAGAAAACAGAATGGTGAAGAATATGATTTTCTTGATTATACTGCTATGCTTTGTTACATCTTTATACAGAGAGGACAAAGGTCCGATCCCCAATTCTAGGACTATCTATGGTAATACAAATCAGCTAATTACACCAGATTCCTGATAACATGGCAATCCCAATTACAGAGGATTTCTTTCCTCAATAATTCACTCCTGCTTCACTCTCACTCTCACTCTCCTCAATCCTCCCCACCCACCACTTCTTCAACTAACCCAAAACCACCGCCCTCTTCGTTTCCTCCTCCTCCGCCAAAATCCCAACCCAAGCCTCCTCCCTCTCCCACCTCTCCCTCTTCGCCACTATTACCCCCACCCTCTTAAAGCTCTCCTTCAACTCCACCATCTCCGTCAACCCTCTCACCCTCAACCCCCGCCGCCCCCTCGACCCCAACAATGGCGCCGCCCTTCGCCCCGCCTCCATCGTCTGGATCCGCAAGACCTTCGCGTTCACGACAATGACCTCCATCGTCTGGATCGATTGGGATCGAGGATGAGAGAGAGCAAGTTTTAGGGTTTTGGGGATGAGAGAGAAGGAGGAGGAGGAGAATTGGAGGAGAGGGATTGGGGGATCGGAATCCTAATTTTGGATTTTGAATTTGGGAGAACTGTGGTAGGGGAGGCGCCGGTGAGAGGAGTTGGGGAAGGGGTTCGCGTGGGTTGGGTTTTTTGGGTGGGTTTTGGCGGGCTCAGCGAGCTGGGGGGGGGCGGGACACTGTAAGGTGGATTTTTGAGTGAGCAGTGAGGTGAGAAGAAAGAATGAGCGATGAGCTGAGAGCAGAGTAAAAGTGAGTTCGTTTTTGCCAAGTGTACAAAGTGAGAATAGAGTTCAATGAATTTAACAACTTGAGAATGACACAACATATTTTTTTTATTTTATTGTGTCAAAATGAGAGGGAATTTTCCCTCTAAAATGAAAAACCTTCATTTAAAAAAAAAAATTAAAAAAAAGGGGGAAAATTCTCTCCACAACTTCAACCCTAAACCCTAAACTCTAAACACAAATACCAAAAACTCTAAACTCTAAACTCTAAACCCTAAACTCTAAACTCTAAATTTATACAATGCATTTAAATATTATTCTTGTATGATTATAGTCACATAATGCATCTAAATACTATTGTTGTATGAATACGGTCAATTAAATAGGCATAATAGAGTTGACCCATGCGGTCGAGGCTAAAAAGTTATCGAAAATGAGTGAGTTTCGTACCATATCCATATTTCACTATCGTGATCATATCGTATGGCATGTTTTCTATATTTTTCATTTCCTTCATATAGTTAGTTTAGAAAGATACACACTTATGTATACCTAACAAACAAGTTATGACATTAGTAGGCATAACCATGATTCAAATGAGCAACCTGACTAAACTCGATAAAACAAATATTCGACCGTTAGATGTGATCACCGTATTGAAATAAGGTTATGGTACGAAATTCTTGAATTTTTGATAACGTTTGAGTCTTGATTGTATGGATCAATCATAAATAGACGATATTTATAAAAACACATTACTGGGGGTCAACATTACTAGGGGTCAGTAATGTGATTAATGGGGGTCAGTTATCACATTACTGGGAGTCAGTAATATGATTAATGGGGGTCAGTAAACTTTGAATTTGAATGATAATCTTTGTGTTTTTGTTCCTTTGCAGAAGCAAAAAATGAAAACAGTAAACATCAAACCAGAAGCAACATCCTTCAAGGATCAGAGAGCACCTTAGTTACAAAGAGTGCAATGCCAACAACAAAAATGTGCACTGCACCAATTCTTTATTTTGAGGAGAGATTACAAGGAAAAAGTGCAACAAGATTGTTGGGATCTGCTCCAAAAGACATGCTTCTCGGATATGATTGCAGCTTTCAAAAATGATTAGATTGACGACTTTTAAGTCCGAAAAAAAGAATCTGATTTGGAAATCATATTGAAGCATTTCGATAAGAATAACAATGTGTTCAAATTCGGACAACAAGAGAAGGGGATCAAACCTGAGGAAGTGCATGGGCTGTTTCACATAATCAAGGAGGGGTTGGATTTCAAGAACGTGTGCAAGGACAAAAATCAGACATCTGCATTCTTCACGAGTGAAAAAATCAGTGACACCACAAAACGCACACAAATAGAGTTGGTGCTGAGGGATGAGCTCAAGAAGAAGAAAAAGGATCCTAAGAAGATTGCATCCCTAATCATCATGTACCTGTTTGCAGTATTCTTCTTCAGCAAAACAGGGACACATCTTGATTGGGAGCTCATTGTAATATGTGAACACTTGGAGAATATCAATCGATACAACTGGTCAAAAATGGTGATCGACTTCCTCCATGAAGGAATTGCAAAGTACACACAGGACATGCCTCAAATGTATAATGGGTGCACACTTATGATCATATATTGGTTCCTTGAAAACACCAAAGCGCGTACGGACATTAGTGAGAAGATGTACGAGAAACCCACTTTCATTCGATGGTCAACCATACAAGTGTTAAATGAGCAAGAGTGGTTATCAAACCCAAAAATGACCGAGGTAATAACCATTAGCTTTCTCTTAGCTTTATTGCACATACAGTTTACCTAAAAAAATGCACGTTTTAACCGCTATATTTGATTATGTCAGAAACTACTCGAGCATGGACCATATTCAGGGAGGACCTGCTTTGTAGATAAGAACCTCGATGATGACAGTGGTAAAGAGGAGGAATATACTACTCCAAGCTTCAATAAATGGGTAAGATTTTAAGATTAGATCCTGTGTAAATGTTTTGGGATATAAGAAAATGCTAACAGGAAGTCAGCATGTTGCTTATAAGAGGTCAGAACTGGAGTTACTAGGTTTCAAGGCAGCGGTAAGCAGTCTAAGTTAAATATACTGCACAACGCCCATATTAATTTTGTCCATTTACTACTCTTGTTGGTATTGGCTAATGCCGATAAGGAAAGAGAATATGTAGAAAGAGGAAAAGAAGGAGAGTTTGAAGGCTATAGATTGGAGGTCAAAAGCCAATTTATAGAACTATTGTGGTCAGCATTCTCCAAGCAGAAAGTATTCATACCTATCCATCACCACAAGCACCATCACTTCTCGTTAATGATCATAGACAACGAGAAGAAATGTTTTAGGCACATGAACCTCTTAACACAAAAAAACGCCGACTACGATGATGACTATACTACTAAGGATGCAAAAACATTGGTGAGTATTTTAATGACACATTTATTAATTTTTTTAAGAGCTTGTATGGGTTTACTGAATTTAATTTTTTCCTTAATTTAAATCAACCTACAGGCCACAGAGATAAGGCGGTTCATCAAACATTTGAACCTCTCAAATCAGTTCTCTGATAGTCAGGACCCTTCAGAATATAGAGAGAAAGCCGTGCGCATGGACCGAGGTGCCCTGGTTGAGGAGAAGGTAGTCATGTCAGAAGAAGAGAAGAAAACAAGAAGATGGATTCTTAACAATCAAATTACAGAATAAACGTACAAGTTAATTCTAGACTTCAAATGCCCATAGCAAGATAAACTATCGTAAGTAGCTTTAAATTACAGTTAGCGAGTAATTACTCGTCTTTGATATTTGAATTGAAAGAAGTTACTTTTCTGCAGATCTGACTGCGGACCGTTCATGCTTCATTTTATGGAGGAAATAGCAATGGGCAGGAGACCGACGAAGGCCGGTGGAAAAAATTTGAGGAGAAGAATGTTGGAGATGTTTATGAACATAAACATCCCAGAAAATATCGAATAGATGAGTAGTACAATTTGTAGGATATTAAGACCTCATTTATTTGGATTTTGAATGAGTATTGGAATTGTGAATTGTTATGGTTACAGGAAAGCAGCAAAAATTACATTCTTGGTGAATTACTAGTATTTAGTAATACACCTACTAACCCCCAGTAATGTGATTACTGACCCCCCAGTAATGCATTACTAGGGTTCAGTAATAAAATTAATTGTGGTCGGTAACCTCATTAGTTGGAGCCAGTCTGTAAACATCTTACTGGAATCTTGTACGATCTGTGTTATATGATGCTACTTAGTTACATTTGAGATTGAAACAGCAAAACAGGTAAAAAAATCAAGTGCAAATCATTATAAAACATGATTGTTTTCATGCAAATCACACAAGATAATTCATTTCAAAAAATGTGTTACTGCCCCCTAATAATGCGATTACTGACCGATAGTAATGCGATTACTTACCCATAGTAATGCGATTACTGACCCACAGTAATGCGATTACTGAGTCTCAGTAATAAGGTTACCGATCTCAAGTAATACATTACTGGGGGTCAGTAATAAAATTAATGGTGGTCAGTAACCTCATTAGCTGGAGACAGTTTGTAAACATCTTACTAGAATATTGTATGATCTGTGTAATATTATGCTACTTAGTTATATTTGAATAAAAAAAGAGTAAAATAGGTAAAAAAATCAAGTGCATATCATTAAAAAACATGATTGTTTTCAAGCAAATCATACAAGATACAAATTGAAGGAAAAATTGAATAAATTATCAACAATATTCATTTCCAAAAACATATTACTGACCCCCAGTAATGGGGATATTGACCCGTGGTAAACCTATTACTGCCATAGTAAACACAATATTATGTCTGAAAAGCAATAAAGAAATAAAAACAACTACCCCGGAAGAGGTTCTGTGCAGCTGAGCTTGTTATGATGACCCATTTTGTGATAACGACCACACCGTATCACCTTCTTATTGCTCTCTCTAGCAAACTTTATTCGCTTCACTTTAGGCCTCCCAGCTGGCCTCTTACAAGCAGGAGATAATATCAGCTCATCCCTATAATCCGAAAAAGAAGCATCAACATTGCTCACAGGATGAATGAGAAAACTGTAGCTCTTCTTGTAAGTATCGACATGGAAATACCTAACAAAAACATTCATCAGGCCTAAACAAAGAATTAATAATCACGAGTATTGACCCACATTAAGAAAAAATTTAGCGACTAAAGTACCTATCAATAAAGTCATAAACATTCAAACAAGCAGCTTGTATTGTTGAAAGATCATGAGGACAAGGAAAACAATTGATCTACCACTTTACACATGAACACGTATGATCATTAATGTTCACACTGTATTAATAATTATCATCCCTAACCTGCACAAAAATATTAGAGGTCAGCATGCCAAAAAATACTATTGGTCAGTAACAAATATAGCAGCGTGCCGCTGCACCGCAAACAGGAGCGTGCCGCTCCATAATATACATATACAATTCAGCAAAAAATGCAGCCACAAAATGACAATAAAACAAATAAAATATTGCTGGGGCAGAGAATCGTGTTAAAGCAGTACCTCATACACACCACTTTGGGAAGAAATCACTCTGAAACTTCGACACTTCTTCATCTCAGTCTTAAGATGAATCTCCATCTTAGGAGTTAGTTTTGTTATCTACCTTTCTGCATTTGCACTCCTCTCAGCCATCTGACTCATCTCTCTCAAGCGGGTTTGATCTAGCATAGCATAAGGAGGCATCAAACGCCCTACAGCAATCCATTTATTGAACGATTCAACTATGCCATTGGCCATTATTCCATAACGGCAACCCTTAAAAAATGCTCTACACCAATGTTCCAAGGGGATATCTTTAATGAAACTATTAATACATGGGGTCTCTGAGTCACAAATACATAGGGTCAATGGAAAAATACCTGCCAAACAACAAATAAAACATGTTAGTTATTGGGGGTCAGTAAACGCATTACTAGGGGTCAGTAATCGCATTATTGGGGGTCAGTAATCGCATTACTAGAGGTCAGTAATGCGATTACTGAGGGTCAGTAATGCGATTACTAAGGGTCAGTAACATGATTACTGGGGGTCAGTAATTGCATTACTAGGGGTCAGTAAGCGCATAAGTAGTACCTTTATTCCCATTTTTCCCATGGCTGATAGGATCTGCCCCTTGTATATACTCTTACCAAATGTACCGTCAACATATAAAACAGGGACGCAGTACTAGAATCCATCAACTTGCCCACCGTAAGCAACAAACACCCTTTGAAACTTATTACTGACCTCATCAACTTCAAGAACAAAAGAAGACCCAGGGGTAGTGTACAAAACCACATCTTTGTACCAGCTACGCATGTTAAAAGAATCAGCATCAGGTCCATAAAGCTTCTCCATAGCCTTTCTTTTTGTAATCAACGCAACTTTGTAAGTGATATCAAAACCATAGGCAGACTTAAGCTTGTTGATGATATCAGCCGGCTTCAGACCAACATTATAGCTAACATCAGTTTCAATCAATTTCATAACTATCTTAGATCCAACCTGCCTATGCTTTTGGGTTCTAAGAACCTTTTTACAGTTGTGCACGTTATTTAGCCCTCTAATGTAAAAGCAACCATTGATAGATGAAACAACAACATGCACAAACCATTTCCACTTCTCAACACCATGATTTTCACATACTGCATGAACATAGATAGAATCATTCCTAGCAAATATAACGCAAAAGCCACATTCCACTGCATATTTTCTCAAATTGTCACGAAAATCATCAATATTTCTAGATTTTTGGCCTTCATTAGTAATTAGAGAGCTCCACTCATCAGACAAATAAGACTTCTTTGGCCCATCTCTGAATGGCTCACCCAAAAAATCATTTTCGTCAATTACGGCAGACCCTCTGTCCTCCAATAACAACAATCCTGAACCACACCCACTTCTAAACTCCTTCACAACAGAAACATCAACATGTTCCATGTTATATATCCTAGCACAACAAAACAACATCTTCAAATCTTCGTCGCTATCCAAATAAATCACAGGACAAGAACGAGAAGAATACTGAAGATGAAATTCATCGCTAGCACAGAACCTAAATCGTCGATGAATAATAGCACACAAATCAGAATAAGTTATGTACTCATTGAGTGAATGATGAAAACCCTCTCCAGAACATATAAACTGAGCAAGCAAAAATGAGCCATGTTCCTGCATTAAATAGAAGGGAAATAGAATGAGCAAAAATATTCGAAATTACTTTCTAAATACAAACAGTACTAACAAACAACAAAAACAACATTACTGACCCTAAACTCTAAACACTAAAACTCGAAAACCCTAAACCCTAAATTCTAAAACCCTAAACCCTAAACTCTAAAACCCTAAACCCTAAACCCTAGACCCTAGACCCTAGACCCTAGACCCTAGACCCTAGACCCTAGACCCTAGACCCGTAAACCCTAAATCCTAAACTCTAAACCCTAAAACCCTAAACCCTAAACCCTAAACCAGAAAACCCTAAACTCTAAAACCCGAAAACCCTAAACCTTAAACCCTAAAACCATAAACTCTAAACCCTAACTTGATTACTGGGGGTCAGTAAATTGATTACCGAGGGTCAGTAATCACATTGCTGGGGGCCAGTAATTTGATTACCCTAATTTGATTACTTGGGGTCAGTAACTTTCACCCGTAAACCCTAAATCCTAAACTCTAAACCCTAAAACCCTAAACCCTAAACCCTAAACCAGAAAACCCTAAACTCTAAAACCCGAAAACCCTAAACCTTAAACCCTAAAACCATAAACTCTAAACCCTAACTTGATTACTGGGGGTCAGTAAATTGATTACCGAGGGTCAGTAATCACATTGCTGGGGGCCAGTAATTTGATTACCCTAATTTGATTACTTGGGGTCAGTAACTTGATTACCGAGGATCACTAATCACATTACTGGGGGCCAGTAATGTGATTACTGGCGGTCAGTAATATTATTATTATGGATCAGTAATGAGCTTAGTTGGATTCAGTAGTTACTGGTGTTCAGTAATCGATTGGAATTTTGATAAATGCAAATTATATGATGCTTACTGACCCCTAGTAATTAAGTTTCGAACGACAGAACAGTCCCTTGATATAAACCCTAGATTCAACAACATCAACAACATCAACAAATCAACGAGATATAATGACACCTGCTGTTCAAATCTCGAGTCCAAGTAACCTATTCTCCGAAGGAAATCCTCCGATTTTCTGCTCGTGCTCTCTCTCTCTCTCTCTCCTTCTCTGCAAAAATCGATCTCTCGCTCTCTGCTTTTCTGCAAAAATCGGGCTCTCTCCTTCTCTGTAAAAATCGGGCTCTCTCTCTCCTTCTCTACAAAAATCGCTCTCTCTCTGCTTTTCTGTAAAAATCGGGCTCTCTCCTTCTCTGATAAAACCTCTCAGCACGTAATATGCATTAGATAAGGTATAAGGGCAAAAAAGGAAGAAAAAAAATTATAAATGTACTACGGTTGAAAAGATTTGTTGAAATGGGTAATAAGAGTTGTTGTCTTATGTTTAATAGGGGAAGAAACTAAGATGGTCATTGGAATGGGTAATAAGGGAGCAAATTTAGCACTAAATGGTCATTTTTTCCAAATTTTGATATGCCTTATGCATATTCATGATAAAATCCAGTACGTAGATTATCTCTCAAAAACTTCGGGCAATTAGGTAATGATCTTGTTGTTGAAATCAAGTAATGAGTGATTGTTAACATATATGAAACAAACATAGGTACTAAGTTTTCTAGACCTCTATATATTCATGCAGTCATGCACGTCAAATTATCTGCCCTAGAGCATTCCTTGACCTCCTCGGGAAAATCTTCAAATTAGACAATGTCGGATGTGAAGAGTCGTCACAGAATTTCTCTCGGAAAATCCGAAACAGGTGCAAAATGGAACCCATTAACCAACAAAAAATCTCTTGCTCCCAAACCGCAACCACCCACCCATTGGTAATAAAGACCGATCAATTCTTTTATTACTTAATTTGACGTAAAACCCCCTTTTTAACCAGCTTTTACCTTTTTACGGAAAAAATTCACTATAAATTAAAAGGTCAAACAATAATTGGTCAATGTCAAAAATTACTATTTACTATTTACTTTTACTGTTTACTATACTTTTACTGTTTTACCGTTCACTATTTACCTTTTACTATTTTACTTTGACCTTTTACTGTTTCACTATTCACCCTTCTTCCTCAGGTGCCGGCAGCAACAGCTCCGCTACCGGCAGCGCCACTAACAGTGGCCAGAAACACCACTATTAGTCTCCAAATCGACCTAATTTCACCGCCACCATCTCAGAACTTCATCCCCGTCTCCTTCACCATCATTGGGGGCCTCCTCCGCCATAGACGGCGCCGCCCGGATGGCGGTCCAACACTGCACCACCTCCAATTATCCCAAAAACTAACAAATTTAACATCTAACAACACCTAATTGACTCCAAACATCACTCTGAACCCAATTATAACCTTCAATTGCACCAATTTCATCAAAATCACAATCTTCCAATTCGAACCCGAAAACCGTAGAATTTTGAATCCAAAATTCTCCTTACCTAGATCGAATTAGTTCAATTCCTTCTATGAAATTGTTGCACGGGTCGAGGCCTTTGATTCCTGACAAGAATCGAGTCGATTGGTCGCCGGAGGAGAGAGTTCTGGTTCGACACAGTCGAACCCTCTCAGGCTGGCATAGACTGAACAATGACGATCCACGCCGCGCTACCACCACAGACTTGAAGAGGAGGCTGAGACAAGTTGAACGGCACCGGTGGCGGGCCGTTTGGTGGCCGGACGGCAGAATTTCAAGGTCGGCGGCGGAGTCGGCGGCGGAGTCAGTGGAGCTCGGGCCGAGTCAGGGAAGAGGAGAGAGAGAGAAAAAAAAAGCCCAAAAGAAAAATAAAAGGGAAGGAATATTCCCAAGAAGAATATTCCCCCTGGAATCTAGAATATTCTCCATTTTCTAGAACACTCCGCCCCCGACTATTTACACTCGACCAAAACCAGATAATTACCGATTTTACGTCATAACTTTTTCATACGAACTCTAAATTAAACCTGCTACGTGTGTACGAACTCGTTTTAACATCCTCTTTCTCGTTGAGATATAAAATTCTCGGTCGGGTCAACTTATAAAAGGTCAACCTTTGAAACCACCAAATCGTAAAATAAATTTCCGAAACGTCAAAATTAAAGTTAAACTTTTAGGAGGTATTTGAAGATTCGGGCCGTTATATCAGACCAGGGTTTACCTGTTGATGTAAAGAGAAGGATCGCCCTTGTATACCGTGAGATAAAGCTGGTAGCTGATGATCGTATCGTAATTCCGGAACTTGGTAGTGTACTCTCAACAGGAGAAAGGGGCCTAATGATGCAGCAGCAGCAGCAACAGCAGCCATTGGCTATGGGTTTGATTGAATCCGAAAACGAAGGGTTTTTCTATATGAACGTGAAATATGTAGGAGGCATATATACTTTGGTGCATAATGAGGTGAATGTAGCCAATTCTTTTAGGAATGGTTGGCTTCTTCACGTATGGTCGTATAAAGACGTATACAATGGTCTTTGTTTTGTACTTCATGTCCCTAAGTAAACATCTAAGGTTGTTTTGTTTTTCCTTATATCGTATGATCGATTGTCTGATCAATTAAATTGAAGGCTTTTTATATGGATCTTTGTTCCAATTGTCTGATTAATGATCGAATTCACAAGTTGCCTTTGTCTATCTATAATCTTTTATATCATAGAATATACACTATCTCAGTGTCTTTACCATCAAGACAGATTTACTAAATTTTATTTGTACTTTCAAAATTTCCTTCAATCTCTCTCATGCTAGAATGAGAGATGATACATATGTAGAGAGTTTAGAACTAGGTTCTAGTGTTTCCCAATGAATCGCGTAAATGTGCGTGGCCAAGATTAACTACAACGTTTACAGGGATGGTACCAAATTCAGTTTAATTACCCCATAAACGTATACTATGACGAAATTATCACAAAACCATGAGCAATCAATGTCTAACTGGATAAGGATATCACAACAGAGAAGACTTACCTATGTAATCTTAAATTGACACTAGCATACCACGTAGAACATACCAAGTACTTGGATTGCGCTATTTCATTGCCCAATTGAGTAGTATGACTCTCCACCTTTACATATTCATTCCCACCATATCAATGAGGTGAAACTTCCGATATGAAAATCAAAATAGCAATAATGAAAAAGAATCAGTTGCCGAAGCTAAGAATCTCATAACATTCAACAATATTAATTACAACCAAATTTTCATTTGAACTGGGGAAATGAACAGTTTGATTTGCCATTGCTACTTCTAATTGAGTGTACAGACAATATTACATTAACTAATAAAGGTTAAAACTTGAGACAATTTCCTCATTAACTAAATGGTAAAAGCGAAAACGTGATGGGTGGATACATAAGGCTTTGGATGACTCTCATCAATCTTCATCTTTTCACTTCGTTAGCTGGCAGGCTACAACATCTACAATGACTACTAAATAAAGCTAACTGGATCTACAAATCTAACAACCAAAAGTACATCCACCTTCTGAAAACCGTTTATAACACCTTTATTTTCACATACTATGATTACTCATGTAGAAGATTGATTAAAGTGTACCAACTACATGAGCCGAGTCTTCTCTTGATCCAAATTTAGATCTAACTATGGGCCATAATGACCCAATCAGGCCAAGCCCACATCAAAATGAGAGCCCAAACTAAGCAACTAGCAAAATTGAAGTTGATGAAGGCCCAAGTCTAGTTAAGCCCAGATTCTAACAAATCCACTAAAATAGACCCGACACACAGAGAGCCCAAGCTCTCTACCGTCGCCGATTAACTTCCACCGTCACCACCACAATAGGCGACGCAAACACCGTTCCAAATCTCAATGTCAGCAATCAAACCAACTTTAATCAAGCCATGAACACCGTCTTCAGCGGGCGTCGAAAGGAAGACACCATCGCTTCTACTCTAAAAACTTGTACTATCCAAAGGCCAGAGTGGCCACTAAATATTTCATCCGCTGCCATCGATAGACAGAATGATGTGTGGTAGTACCCACGGTGGTAAATGTCTCATGGTCCACTCATTGTATATTTCATGCATCGCTATTAAGCTTGAATCTTCTTTCAGTACTACTCCAGAAGATCTGATCCGCTAGTGCAGTTGAAAAACAGTTTGAATTGAGAGAATCCTTCAGGATCCTAAATACGAAAAACCTAAAGTGTTAGAATCTATTAGTTGGGTCAACTGAAGGGCTCGTAAAATAAGGAGTATCCAAAATAAATTTAGATCTACATATATTTCCAGTAGAGTTGGGCCTCTTACATGTGTTGCACCCAAAAACCAGTTGCCCGACACCCCTCAGTACTGTTTATGATCACTGACGCACAATTTTGAGGCTTAAGCACAATGCACTAGCGACGGTAGAAAGAAACATCAACCTCGACTACAGCCACATGTAAAGCCTATTGGTAGTAGCCTCCAAACTCATCAAGACCGCCACCTTTCTCCCCCACCCAACCGGATTAAACAAACACCAAATCCGACATGACCACACCATCACTATAATCGAACAGACTCGATGTGGTTTATCTCTGCAGATTGCCGTAACTTGCAAGTCGCCGAATGTGGATGACCAAAAAACCTTGAGTCGCCCTCGTGGTAGTCGGGCCTGACCCAACTCTCCTTTCCATGAGCAATCAGTTGCCGGAAAGCCATATCGCCCAAACATCGAAGTTTAAATTTTGCGTGAGAAATTTGGGAATCATGGTTGACAAATCCAATTTTCCGGAAAGATCGGCGAGGTTGGGAGGCCACAGAAAAGAGATGGCATTAAAGGGCCGAGAGGCCATTTAACGTGGAAGGATTGACTCTCCTTAGAGAGGAGGCTTGGATCGGCCACCATTGAAGAACCCCTAGATGGGGGAGGCTAGGGTTTGTAGAGAGCACCACGAAAATGTCAAAACATTAGATTAGATCGTGAAGGAAGGCTAGTTTACAATAATAGATTTGTAATGATTTTGCAAATTAACATAAGTAGTCGTTTTGAACATTTACAAAACATCAATATAAAGTAACATACTAATCATAGTAACTTTGTATAGTTAAATAATAAGGGTATTTCTTGATTTTTATTTCATGGGTATTTTAGGTAGTTTGGGTTTGAATGGGTGGTGTATTGAGTATGTATGTGCATTAAGTAGTTTACGGAGTGTATTTAAAACTTCTCTAGTTATTTTCTTCTATTTTAATTATTAGCAAAACTCACTCAAAACAAATACGGGTCAAAATTAGATGAAAGTAAAATATCTTTCATTTTCTCTAATTTAAGTAAAAGTTCTTACAAGCTTGGAGTTTTGTTACTCAGCCATGGTAGTATCAATCTCAACTGTTGAATTTTAACTGTAGGCGGTCAATATATTACTAACACTACCAAGTACGATAGCATGTAAGACGTTGACCAATTTAAAATATTAACAATTCTAAACACTAGCTTAAGTAGGGTTTGTAAGCTCACATAGAAGCTTATCCACCTTAATTGTTGGTATGAAATTTAGGCATGAACAAGTTGCAGTATCTAACTCTTTTGCTAAAGAGAGTAGTGGTTTGTATTATTCAACTTTGAAGCCCTAGTACTTCTTTTCTTGTCTCAATGATATGGAAATCGGTAGCTTGTTTACAAAAATACCAAGTTTTTTTTATATATTTGAAATCAATCTCATAACTTTTGTCAAAGTTAAATTAGATAAAAAGAATAGTCCAAGGTATGGTTAAAATTTTTAAATTTTTCTGAGGGGAATGGATTGTATTCCAGTGACAATAGGCATACTACTAAATGGTCTTGATGGAGTTAATCTCCAATACAAGGCCTTACGCGATTACAAACTCTAGACCAGCATTATTAGCAAAAGTAATCAAAACGTTCAAAAAAAAAACACAACTTAGAACTTACAAAAAGTTATAAAAAAAATATAAAAAACAAACCATGCATAGGACTTAAGGGAGGCACAAGGGTTCCAAAAGTGGAGACATCTCATGGCATATCCTATCTATGTCAACCGTCTAAATCTCAATGGTCTTGTCCACTTGAGCTTCCTATCCCGGAGCTGCCCCATCACCAACAAAAGTCGGAATCTGACCTTCTTCAAGGTACTTGTCACGCCCACATCAGAGGCCACTAAGGTGATTGAATCTGTAACCATGGAATCCCCTTCCTTACTTTTAGGTTTGTTTCTACTACCTCATGGACACCTTCTTTCTCGAACTTGAACCCTCCAATGCAAGGATCCCTAGTGCCACCGCACCGATAGCAACAACCTCCACCTCTCTAGAGCGGTGCACCCCTGATATCCTAGTAAGGGTTTCAACAACAACTTCCTGATTCTTATTTACCACGGGCCTCTTCTCTTAATGACGTAAGCCTGGAATGCATGAGACACTATAATAAGTGATGCTGTGATTCAAGACAGAACAATAATATCATCTTCATTTTTTTAAATGACAGTTTTGTTCAAAATGATCAGTGTTGCAAACCCTACACCAGCCTAGCAAACGCTTATACTTGAATTGAAGAGACACGAAGTCTTCCATAGAAACCCTAACTCTCATTGAAAGTCGAATTTGTCATGCAGTAGTAGAGTAATCTCAACCCTAACCACACCAGGATGAGCCAATACGAAGATTAGGCCCAGAAGGCCTGTGTCTAGAACCCGAAAATCCAAGGACCCAGAAAAAAAAAAAATTAAATCCAATTTTATATTTCTTATTTCTTCGATATAATGCTATAAAAAAATTAAAACATCTCCTAAATAATGAAAGTGAAGTTTCTGTAGTGGAAGTGTGAGGTTTGCTTATGCATTGTTTCATCCTTTGTTGGAAACACAGTAGCGTTACTGTTTTTATTTTTTATTTTTTATTTCTTTTATTTCTCTAACTTTACACTACTATTATT
This sequence comes from Potentilla sterilis, assembly GCA_963682095.1. Classification (NCBI taxonomy): domain Eukaryota; kingdom Viridiplantae; phylum Streptophyta; class Magnoliopsida; order Rosales; family Rosaceae; genus Potentilla; species Potentilla sterilis. Next base: position 16,820,305 of record OY821767.1, on the reverse strand, counting down.
TCTCTCTAGTCTTTTTTTCTTTATATTCTTAACATAAACCATATTTTTTCATATTGGTTTCTTGAATCGAATACTTAATTTGAAAAAAAAAACTATTAAGTTCTTTATAATTTTATTAGGGAGGTGAAATTCACACTCCAAAAATTGTAATCCACACTCCCATCCTAATTTTTTATAATATCTTACATCCAATCATTTTTTACTTCCTAACATGCCCTTACCATAATTATTTTTTCTTTATTTCTATTGTCCCTCTTGTTCTTTTCACCAAACCCTACTTTTCCTTCTGCTATCGTAATCACTTTTTGTTCTTCGACGACTTTCTTCTTTTCTCACTCTCAGTCTCTATTCTTCACCAAAAAATTATGCACTAAAGAACAAAACTTTAAGGTGATAGAATGGGTTTTGGTTTTCTCTAGTTGTTTTCATGCTAATTAGTACACATAATCTCTTTTCCTTATACTTTTTTGATCTTTGGCCTTTTGCAGAACACTAACAGAAGACAAACTCCATAATTCTCTTGACAATGGGAGAATAGTCTTTAAATAGTGATTTACAGAAGATTGCTAATTTGGTGGCATCAGCTGAATTGGAAGAAGAGTTACTTAATCATTAGTCCAGTATCATTGAAGACCTAGTCAATGGTAAGTTAAATTTTTTTTTTTCATTTATATAATTCATTCATGTAGTTCCTATAATAATCTTCTTTACAACAACTTTAAATCTGGTTATTGATGATGTAGGGAATAAAGAAATCATCAATGATTCTGATGAATTCAATCCATTATTAACAAAAGCTTTTGAAAATTGAGAATACCTCATTAGAGAGGTTAAGAAGGTTCGTAAAGGGGTATGTTATGGTGATCAAAATATCAAAACCCAATAGTTATGTTGTTATTGGTTGTGATAGAGGTGGTAGTTATCGAACTCAAATTGTAGCTGAGAACAAGAAAAGAAATTCATCTTCTCGTCTGATTAATTGTCTATTTAAAATTCTGAGAAAAAAGACAGCTGAAGGGGTGTGGTAAGTCAAGCTAATTAACTTGTTACATAACCATGTGTGTTCTAGTGACATGGCTGGACATCCATATTCTCGTCGATTTACTGAAGAGGAAGCCTTACAAGTTAAACAAATGAGTAGGGCTGGCATAAAACATCGCCAAATTTTCTTTTCACTTCGACAAAGTAATCCCGGACCTCTAGCTGTTTCTAGAAATGTATATAGCAAGACAGCTCAATTTAGGAAGGAGAGCCTAGGTGGATATTCAGTTATTCAAGCATTATTGGATGAGCTTGGTGAGGCTGGTTTTTCTCATAATTTCATGTATGATCACTATGGTCATTTGACTCATTTGTTTTTTGCCCATCCCACTTCTATTGAGTTGATTAAGAGCTACTCTTATGTCTTTGTGATGGATTGTACTTAGAAGACAAATAAGTACAAAATGCTATTACTTGAGATTGTAGAAGTAACGAGCTTCAACACATCATTTTATTCTTGTTTTGTTTTCATGCAAAAAGAGGAACAAGAGGATTATGAGTGGGCTCTTCAAATGATCAGTAAATTGTTGGGTTCTGAAAATCATCCATTGGCAAGAACAACTGATAGGGAGTTAGCATTGATGAAAGCAATAGAAGTTGTGTTCCCCGCGACTTCTAACCTTTTGTGCGTATGGCATATTAAGAAAAATATTGTTGCACATTATAAGGGTCATTTTAAAAAAGATGAAGATTGGGTTATTTTTATGTCTTCTTGGACTGCCCTAGTGAAATCATGGAATGTATCAACATATAATGAAGCTTGGTCTGGTTTTCAAATTCAGTACAGAGATTATACTTATGTTTTGGCTTACATTGCAAATATTTGGCTTCTATGGAAAGAGAAATTTATATTTGCATGGACGGGGCAGACTCCACATTTTGGAAATAATGTTACTTCAAGAGCAGAAGGTGCACATGCAACCATAAAGAGATATCTTCAAGTTTCAACTGGTGGTCTTCGTGAAGTGAAGGAAAATATGTGTCTGGCTATTGAGAATCAGTTTCAGGAAATTAAAAATCAACTTAAAAAATTTGTGTTCCTCAAAAGCTTTGCATCCCTTTCTTTAAAGAGACAGTTAATAAGGTATCTTTTTATGCTTTGGGTGAGCTACATACACAAGCAATATATGTTAGCAAATTCCAAAGACTACTCATCTCAATGTAAGAGCCAATTTTTCAAAAGCATGGGTCTTCCATGTGTCCATATGATCAAGGAGATGAATAGTGCAGTGTTGCCTTTGAGCCAGATTCACATGCAATGGAGGATTGATACAAGATCTTTCAGTAATAATAAACATGGAAGCTTGAATCATGAAGATGCTCTAACCAGCCTTTTATTTGAAATTAAAGAGAAATATGAAAAACAATCTTTGATGCAAAAAGAGAATACCATAAGGCAGCTTTCTCATATTTTTGGTGCTTCTTGCCCCTTACTTTTTGAACCTACTATTCAGCCTCATAAAAGTCATCTGGTAGGATCAGTTAAACGAAGAGAACCCTCACACTTTGAGATAGTGGAGAAGACACCTCGAAAATGCAGAGTTTGTGGCAATACCGATCATTATCGTAATAAGTGTCCATCAAACATACCTACTGCACCAAATGTGAGAAATAATGCTTAGTTTTTCAACTAGCTCTTTTGGATGTATATGGATATGTAAGTGTTTGTTATCATTCTATATTATGCTCTCTTCACTGTTTTAGTGTCTCTCTTTTTTATCTAACTTGTATTTTGTATCTAACATACTACTTTCATTTAGGTCAGGAAGATGGACTGATCCCACTATCAATGTGGTAAGCATTTCATGCTGTAGAATCATGCAACCTTGGGTTTTCTACTGTTGCATTTATCATTTATAAAATATCTTCTTAACATGTAGATATAAGAGACTTAATTGTCTTATATCTTCTTTATGTGTAGATCTATTAACTGTGCACATCCTTTGTGAGTTATCTTAAGCTGAATCAACTCAAAGGGGGGAAACAAATAAAACTTGAACAAATAGGGTAAGGACATAGGACTGAGTGCAGTTTTGGTGTTGGTTATGTTTCTTGTACTGCTTCATATGCATTTAGGATTTAGTTTTGTTATGATACCTGAAATGTGTGCCTTTTGTGATTATCTATTCGTCCATATTTGCAAAGAGTTCAGGTAGAAAAGTATTGTGGCTATCATTATCCACTTATTTGGATGTCCTACAGTAATTGTGTTATATTATTGTTTATCATTAGTTTATACAATTATAAATGTTTATTATGATTGTTTCAGTAGAGTGATTATAAGTCATATGTGTTCTGACAATGTTCTGTACTTCAAATTAAATTGTCTAATTTGTTTCATTTTTCAAAAATACAGGTTTTGATTTTATTTTTGTAGTCATCCATCGACTGTGCGCGTTACTGGAGATATGACTTGGAACGTTTATGTTTTGAACTAAGGCAGTAATGAAGACACGAAATCTTTTGTATCTCACATCAAATGAGAGATTGTAAATGACCTATTATTGATGTTAATGGATATATATATATATATATATATATATATGTTGTAGTAAATACTGAATTGGTCTACTCATTTCATTAGAGAATCCCTTTATATAGGGTGACGATTACAATGGAAACATCAATTACAATAATGGTAATAAACACTGATTGAAACGTTAAATCAGATTGATACTAATTTCCTAATTCGTCATCGTCAGTTACTTTGACGAAGGCACATTTATGGTATTTTCCTTCAACACTCCCCCTTGTGCCAAGTCAAAGACGAAATGGTGCATATGGTGTTGCCTCATTAAAAACCTTGCCAAGTAACAAAACCCAGTGGGACAAAATAAAACTTGGACGAAGGGAAAAAGAGCACAACGCACCTATTACATTTGAAAACAACATGTATGTGCTAGACTCCCCCTGATGTCTGCACCTCCCCCTGATTTCTATATTAATCATGGGTTTCTCCCTGATTCTTTCATTTGATCAAGGGAGCTTCAGTCTTATTAGCATACTTATGCATTTTCACATGTTTTTCCAAATGTGACTTTGAGCAATGATTTAGTAACTAAATCTTGCCACATCGTCCTCAGATCCAACTTGATTTACTTTGATCTTGAGGATAAGGTTGTTCATGAACTGAATACATAGGTTCATATTGAACATCAGGTTCACTCGTGATATGACCTTCATATAACAAAATAGTCGTAACTTCGTCTAGAGTATGAGTGAACCATTAAGAAATTTGAAATTGATCTGTAATAACAGATTTTCTTATCTCACCTTTAATGCAGTTTTCTTTACGCATAGTTAGCTATGACGTGGATAATTTCTTTATCATGTCAAATTCTATGTAGAGATTGAATAAGTCCAAATCTTTCATATCTTTAATGAAAGAACGATTTGCGCTGTGTAGGCGCAGAGCTAAACATAGCTTTACAAATTTACATCGAATGAGAGGTCGAGTCTTACATATTATGTTTAAGTACAATCATACGTCATTGCACTTGTATAGGAATTTCATTTCCCAATACTTCTTCGTCATCTTCCTTTAGATGAAAAACGGATCTATTGTCAGAGTAAAGACTTCGACTGATCATGGGAATATCTGTAGGCCTCACTTTATTCTTTAGAGTGCCTAAGCCGATTGATGGATGATCACCATCATTACAGTCCTTGAGTTCCATTTCAAGACTGTGTATTCCCAAAATCTTTTTCATTCTCAACTTAGGATTTACAATACACTGAGTTTCTCTTATTTCATTTAGAGTTCATATATATCCATAATGAAAACGCAAGGGCATAATTCATCAATCCCTTTCCAATCAAGTAGTCACTTTAGTGAACGTTTCAATTTCTTTTGCAAACGTACTCATGTGATCTAGAGTCACTTGATTTGGGTGGATCAAGTCCGTTTAGGATCCTCATGTATATCTCTTAATTTAGATCCCCATAGAGATATATGTTTTGATCACTTTTCGTAAGCTGCATGTTCAGTTTTTCGGAAACTACCAAACTGACAAGGTAGTGGAGTACAATGACATCCATTACGAGAGATTGTCTCATCGTAGTCCATTACGAGAGAATATCTCCTCGTAGTCGATTCCAGTGCGTTTTTGAGAGACCTTGCGCCATAAGGTGAGTTTGCATACTCTTATTCTCATTACGCATTCTAACAAAGATATATTTGATAGGGTTTACATTTGCGGTGTCGGCGTCACCTGCCCAAATACCTATCTCTTTGTTTATACTGGATCGCTTCTTTCCATTAGGCCAGTTTACTAAGTTGACATTTTTCAACGAAGTATGGTTCGATAGTAGACTCATTATTCCACGTCCTCATGTACACTAGTGTAATGTGTTTGTATAGATCTCTATACTTTAAGGATTGGTTCTAACATTTGAGGCGTCCCCCAATGATAACCACAATCCATAAATATTCTCATGAGACGGATTTGAGTATCACTGATCAATAGATCAGGTTGTGCCAAACTTGTTTTCTTCCTTTACACAAGTATGTATCGAACTTAAGGTGGCCTCCCCCTCTTCCTTGGAGAGCCACGGCCTGTGACACCATTTATGCCACTTATGGCGTCACCATGCCACCATGGATGGTGGCAGTGCAATACCCAATTCCTCTTGGGTGATACCATGTCCTTTTGATAAAACACAATCCTTGCAGGTATATTTGCAGCAGGTTTATATGATCTCGTCACTTTAATGTATAAGACATATGCACACTTTACTTTGTGTGATTTTGGGGATCGAGATGAGACACAGTGGGGACAAACCACGACAATTCCTGTCGTTCCACTTGAACATGCTTGTTCTTATCTCCCCCTAACGACGGGAAGACTGTCTCATCAAAGTGACACACCGCAAATCTAGCGGTGAGGAGATCGCCTGTCAAGGTTTCGACATAGCGGACTATAGCTGGAAGTTCATATCCAGCATAAATATTTATTCATCTCAAGTAACCCATCATTGTGCGCTGTTGCGGCGCAATTTTGGCACATAAAACATTTAATGGAGCTCAAGGATTGTAGATCCGTGTCAATCCAAAAGAGCTCAAGGATTACAAGTTCGTTTGAAATCCTTTAAAATCCTCACACATAGTCACTAGCTATGGTGTAAATTGGTTCAATGATGTTGGCCATGGATGAAAAAGTAACGCTGCATGCAAAAATTGCATAACCCAAAACGGAAGTATTGGTGTGCTTTACCAATATTAAGACTATTACTGTAGTCGTTTTCCGTGAGACCAATTGGGTTTTTATATAGGAATATGATGTCCATTACAAATCCCATATAATAAGCCATAAAATCATCACACCTACGGAAATTAACCCGGCCTAGGTGCTTTGACTTTCTAGCATAAGCAGCATAAATTTTAATTGTGGATGGTGTCATGACACGTGACCAGCGTGTCGACACAACAACCAACACCATAAAATATATATGGTGTCCGCAAGTTGGTTGAATCGATCCACTGAATCCTCTTTTGATTCAATATAACAACATAATGAGGAACTCATGTGTCCTTTGCATATGATGATCTCAATCATAATTGTTTTAACGAATAGGCTTTGAATGATGTACTTTTATCCATAAAATCACGACGGATAGGAGAAGCATAATAAGGTATAAATGCATATGCTTGTGCATCAAATATATTATAATGCCACATTGGGGGAGCGGCGGGATTTAGGAATTGAACATACGTCTTCAACCCTATATGACAATATTTGAGGATCAAATGTTCATTGATCGTCCTCAGATTCGTATGTGAACCATATTCTTCTGGTGTTTGCTTCTATTTATCCAAAAATATGGGTGTCCATAGTAGTTTCTTTAATGTATGGATCACCAGATCAAAGCCAATCTATGTCAGAATTCTAAAAGATCATTTTCTTATGACGTTGGATTTAATTAGCGGTTACTTAGAACCTACTAAGTTGACATATAATCTTCTCTAATACTCGTTTACATTTGCAGTCATTTAGAGGTAATGCAAAGGAGCTCAAATGAATTCTCACTTGTGTCTTTTTTCACATGAACATCGTGGCATAAATTTCTTTAAAGTATAGGACAAATTCAATTTTCTCTTATCGCATAAATTGTCAATTTGACATATGCTCAATATATACATCGAAACGTAACTCAAGTTCTTTAGAGTAACTCGATGGGGATTGTTATAAAAACTTTGGTAATCCCAGTTAGGCAGGTGCATTATGAATCCCAAAGGAACAGATGTACCGATCCTTATCACTTTCATTATAGTACTACAGTTCTTCAGTACTATTGTGCTATATTAGTACCATTGTCCTTCAGTACTATTATTCTAGGGATCACATGGTGTGTTTCTTTGTCCACATTTCGTTGTGTTATGCCTATATTATGTCTTTGCACACAGTTCTTTGTGCCATGCCTATATTATATTGTTTTTCTTTATGCAATACTTTGCAAAGTTAGATATAGAAAATTGAATCATGTATATTATGAATAAAATTTGAATAATCTCAATTCCTTTAGAGAAAATTTCAAAAATGAACGTGCCAACGATTACATTTAGTCTTATCCAATTTAGAGAGAGAAACTTTAAGACAAAAAGTCTAATTTAGGACCAAAAGTCGTATTTAGGCGTAATAGCCTTTATAAGGATATCTTGGAAATTTATAAGTAGACTAATCAACGTCTATTTTGGATTGAGCCAGATCCTTTGTGCTCTTTTAATAGCTGCAATGATGAGATGTGTCATTTTGACATATTCTTCCCATATGTTATGTCTTCAGTTGTAAATTCATTTTCGATGTTCTTGTTGTATATTGAAGATACTTTTCCAAAAAATCCACGTACTCATATGATTCTTCATACTTATTGAAAGTCGTAGCTAATTCTTTGCTAGCGTATGATGTACGTATCAATAATTCATTGAATTACAACAATGGCAGAGTGTTTCACTGCACATGACATGTCCCCTATGTCATCTTTTAAATATTACATTGTTTCCACTTACTTTTGGATGATTATATGAATTTTACGTCCATGGTAATTACCCTTTGTTTTAGGGTCGTTGCATTATTTTGCCCAATTTGTTCAAGAATATATATTTTTCTAAGACATTACATCGTCATTGCCTTTTGATTTAGGGTTGTTTTATTTTTCAAAATGTGTTCCCGGAAATTTCTTTTTCTCATACCTTACATTGTCATTGCCCTTTGGTGTAGGGTTGTTGCATTACTTTGCATAATTTGTTCCAGGGAATTTTTTTTTTCTTAGACCTTACATTGTCATTCAAGATATTGAAATTATTTATTTTGCTATTTACATAAAGCAATTTGCATAAATATACCATGCTCAAGCCTTAGTCGGCTTAATAGGGGAATTTGGTACTCAAATTCTTCAGAGTCCAATATGTCAAAACTAAACTGTGATGGTTAAACCATCTGTAAAATATAGGAAGAATAAAATATATTAGTTTCGCGATCTATGACATTCACGACAACTAAAATAAACCAATATACTTTATGGTAAATCCGATGCTTCGTGAAATTTCATTATCACAATAAAATTTTGATTTTTCCATATTCATTGCATGTAGAGCTAATGAAATTTCATTATCATTGCTTTTTATATAATCAAGAAGATATCCATGATGAAAATTTTTTCAAGAAATTAAAATTGGATCTCAAGACCAAAATTTGTAATGGTCATATTTTTCTTATTTCGTGAAAATACTTTTCCACATTATAGGTTTGTCACTTTTTCTTTATATTACGAAGCTCATGAAATTACATTATCAGAGCAGTGTTCAAAATAAGTAATATGTTAAATAAAACAATTATTTAACACTAATAAAATGAACATATAACGCTTCATGTTTCATATTTATATAAATACTAATGCAATCAATTTTAATAGAGCATTATATCATATAAATAACTGAAACAAAATATAATGAAAGCAGAGCGTCAATGTAAATATTACTTGTAAGTTTGCCAAATAAACTGCATATGAATCGATTGCTTTATCTCCGTCTCCAAGTAATCGTCACATATTCATTGCCGCATCATTAAATTGATATGTCACATAAAAAAAAAAAATTCATATGATTAGTCACTTTAATCATACATTTACCATATCAATTAAATAATTTAATATTTACCATTAAATTCATAAAACAGTAAATAGTCACAGTAAATATAAATTACTATGCGGTAGTAATTTTAAATTTACCTTTAAATTTTATTTTCCAAAAAAAAAATTCTGATTTTTTTCGTGGGTCGGATCAGGGAGATCCGGGTCAGGCCCAATTAAAACCGGGTCGGGTCAAGCTTCTGCCGACGAAGCTTTGTCGGCAAAGTTCGGGTCCGATCTGAAGGCAGGAGCGGCGGAGGCGTCGCGGCAGTGGCGCGGAGCGGAGGGCAAGCCGGAGTCGTCTCTGCAGCGCAGGGGTCCGATCGGGGGTCGTCCGAGCAGTGGACGATCGGGGCGAGGCGATCGGGGCGAGGCGATCCGATCCGGGGCGAGGTCGGGCAGAATTTCAGATCGGGCGAAACTGCAGCCGATCGGAGGTGAGCCGATTGGAGCGACGGGGAGAGCAGCGCGGCGTCGATCGAGCACAGGAAGATTGAGCGAGCCGGGGTCGGAGTCGAGACGAGCCAGAGTCGTTGGAGTCGAGGCGAGCCGGAGCCGTCAGACGCCGATCTGGGTTCGATTTGGGGATTGGTTCGGGCAGGACGTCGGAGCACCGGGACTTGGTCCTTGAATCGAGCAAATCTGGGTCGTGCGGCGGTGAGGCTGGGCTCGCCGGCTTGAGGACGGCGTCGATGTGGGATCGGAGGACGGCCGGTGGGATAGGCAGACATGGGTGCCCAGAGAAGAAACAAAAGGGTTTTTTTTTTCTGTGTTTTCCGGCAGTGTTCCGGCAGAAAAGAAAATTCTAGGGTTTGTGATTTTTCTGTGTTTTTTTTTTTCTTTGTTTTCCGGCAGATTTTTTTCTTTGGCTAAAAACTCTAGGTTAGGCAAAGTGCTGATAACGTGTTGTAGTAAATACTGAATTGGTCTACTCATTTCATTAGAGAATCCCTTTATATAGGGTGACGATTACAATGGAAACATCAATTACAATAATGGTAATAAACATTGATTGAAACGTTAAATCAGATTGATACTAATTTCCTAATTCGTCATCGTCAGTTACTTTGACGAAGGCACATTTATGGTATTTTCCTTCAACAATATATTATTTTTATGTGTGAATTAAGTTGTTTGTATGAAGATTTGCATATTTTTTAATATTTTTTTTTCTTTTTGATTTAGATAGTGCATGTCTGGAATAATGTAGATATGCCATTTGAGAGAAAAAAGACGAGGCATAAAGAAATAAGACATATGAATGTCTTACTAAATTTCTAGAAAAGACAAAAAGAGAAAAAAAAAAAGTATCCAGAAAGAAAGAGAAGAAAAAAAATAAGGAAAAAAAAACCTAACACAAGGGCGTTTTAGGAAGTAAAAAGTGAGTGGAGGTGAGATATTATAAAAAATTAGGATGGGAGTGTGAATTACAATTTTTGGAGTGTGAATTTCACCTCCCTTTTATTAAAGTTTTTATTGAAGTCCAATTTTTTTTTTTCTACAAGATTGAGTGCCCAGTTGAAATTAATTTCTAGTTATGCTACTGATTAATGATGATTTCAAGAATGTGCATCATTTTTGTTAAAGTCAATGGTAATGTTGTAGTGTATCAGTATCAGGCCGGTGCAAGCTTGATTATTATCGGTTGCAACAATTTGTAATTCTAAGATGATTAATTGAATTAGTTTGTGATATCATTTGTTAATAAAGGTTGTGACTTTACTTAAAGTTGAGGGCGCCAAATTCATTTTTCGCTTAGAGTCCTACAAAATTCAGGGTCGGCCTTGACCGAGCCGATACTCTTGCCAATAAGACTAATATATAGTGGCTGGCATAAGAAGCGCGGCAGGCAACCTTGAAATTTTCACTTAAATCCACACAAAATTAAGTAGTACGACAACAATATCAGAGAAGTCGTCATAGTTGTTGATCAGAATAATCGTGCGCTGGTAGCCCAAAGTCCTCCTCTCTTAACTTAGATCAGATTACTCTCGTTGGCAAACGTGAAGAGAAAAAAGCGATCCCCCGAGCTTGAATCTCTACCAAAATAGATAGCCTCCACATAGAGCGAACAACCTGAAAGGAATTGAGAATCACCAGTCTCGACATATTCACATTCCCCACCAAGTAAAAAACCAGCGAACTTAGAAGTCTTTCTGTGGGCAACGAATGAAGGTTCCTCAAATCGACCAACTCCTAAGAATTCTTCAAGGAGAATTTGGTAGCAAGTTCTACTATCATGGTAGCCAAGACATCTAATATAGAAGAGAGAGAGAGAGAGTTTCGCTCCAACATATACAATTAACTATAGTAAATTCACTTTAAAGTGGTTTATTATAAGATGTTGTGGTTCAATATAAAATTTTAATAATTAATATAAATGAACCTAACTTTTCCACACAAAAAAAGGGCCATTTGGGGAAGTACCCTAATACAAACACATACCTACCTACGTAGGTAGGTACATACATACATACGTACATGACACCACTTGTTTACGTACATACATACATAGTACTCACTTTTTCTCTCCCAATTCATGAACAACTAGATCAACACAATCTGACAAGTTCTACTACGTACTAACACAGTATAAGTACTATTCCACCACTTATCTACTAAGCTCAAGGTATTAAATATCGACGATTATGGAAATATCGATAGTTTGAAAAAAAGAAATTTCGATGGAAATTTCGAGAAAATATCGAATATCGATGGAAATTTTATAAAAAATTTATGTAAAAATTGTATATTTAGACAAAAATAGACTAAAAGTAAAATATCGGAAAGATATGAGTATTAATATCGATGTTTGCAAAAAACGGAAATTTCGAAGAAATATCGAGGTTATCGAGGATATTTTATTCCTTGACTAAGCTGCATGGAATCGGGTGCGGGTGCGGGTGCGGGTGCGGGTACGTGGAAGCAAAGCGTTTGAAAACGCGAAAATGTTAATTTTTTTTCAAAAAAAAATTAGAAGCGGGTGAGTTTTAGAAGCGTTTAAATAATATATATATATATATATATAATTATTTTTAATCATTTTATTTATTTTTAAAAATAAACATTTATATATTTGAGGCCATAACTTAATCACTTAACCGCTTAACCACATTCAGATGATAATCATTGAAATGGATAACTAATATCCCTAAATATATACCCAAGATAACTTTGAGAAAAGGGAGACCACCATAGTGTAAATGTGGACGTGCGTACATGTTAAATCAAGAGCTTTTTGACAAGAAAAAAAAATCTTCAACATCTCACTTCTCTCTCTTCTCTGGTTTTCCGATTCTCCCTCATTGGTCTGTTATCTCTCTCTCTCTCTCTCCTCTAGTTCCTAGTCGTTGTGCATCAATAGTGATGTGTCTGAAGCCAACGTTGCCGGCAACTAGATCGTGTTCGTAGAGGAATGAGAGGATAGCACCGAAAGTGGGAGGAATGGCTCTCTCATCAGCGTCGGTGGCAGAACCAGTTTATAGGCTTCGACTGATCCCTCTAAAGTAGAATTATGCCTCAACACTTCCATCCTTCCAACCCCTTCACGCTTTTCCAGTTTGGAATCACCGGCTTCCCCTGCGAATCCAAAACTGTTTTTGTCTGAATCGCGTTTCCAAGCGCTTTCACCGTGTTTCGCTTTTGCTTCAGAAGTGCGAAACATGAGCTACCTCACGCTTCCTTGCTTCTTAGCTTATCTAACACTTACTTAAGTATGGATCTTCACGGTCACATGACTACCTTTTTTTTTTTTTTTTTTTTTCAGTTGAACACATGATTTATTTAGCCAGTGATGTATCAAATATTATATAGCTCTCTAAAAAAGAATGTTCATATTTGACTTGTTTTATAAGTAGCAGATATTACATGACACTCCAGATCATATTGTTCAAACTTTTTAGATTTAATCATTGTAAAAAAAAATTACTTCTTAGATTTAATTAATTTCACTTGTTTTGTCGGTAAAACATGATTTCATTGAAGATAATATGTATTGAAGTTTACAAGGTCTGTGCTACAGCTCCTATAGTGTGAAGTGTGAAGTTGTCTTTGCTCCAGGTGTGTTGTGGCAGGATTTCAAATCCTTGCAGATTTTTCTTCCTTAAGATCTGTTAGCTTGTATATCCTCTTTTTTCCTTATTTCCTGTACCTACTAGTTAGCTATTGTCCCACAAATATAGGTAGTGTAGTCTTACTTTTCGGTTCTTGTTGTTGTTGTATATATTCTCTTCTTGTAATTGTTTCATATCAGATTGAAGAAATACAATTGAGTTAAACCTCAAAAACTTTCATCTCTCATCTCATTCCATAATTCTTTATGGTATCAGAGCAGTGATCCTCATTGGACTTGCTTATATTTTTCTTTCTCATAGTTCCATCTTCATCTAGTTCCTCTCTTCATTATGGCCGGAAGTAAGAGAGATGTTGACAGTAGCCACAGAGGGGCTACAGCAGGCTCACAGACCCGCAGGTAGTGTACCAGGCGCCGGCCCGAGGCCCGGGACCGGATCACCAGCACCCGGCCTCGGGGTCCAGCAGTCTATCCTGCTACCAGGGACACGGGGACCGGGGGCGCCTGCCTACCAAAGAGGTCACCAAAGCTGCCCTTTGGTATGCAAACAGAAGGAAACCAGTCCCACATCGAAGAGTAAGGCCAGACCTCACTCCTGGCCACCTATATAAAGGCCCCAACTACCCTCATTAATAGGTAACTGATCCTTCCTACCGCTTATATACGTGCTTAAGTTATATATATTCCAACTATACTAACTTAGGCATCGGAGATGAGAAGACCGGCCCGCCCGGTATTCCCCTTAGTAAGCAGGTTTACGGGAGATCACGCGAGGATTCATCTGTCTCTACCAGGCCCCAGGGTTTGTGCAGAAACAATTGGCGCCGTCTGTGGGAAGTTTGGACAAGAAACCACGTAAGCACTATCAATGGCAGAGAGTTCGGAAGCAAGACAGGAAAGGAATACCACCGAGGAGCAGCGTGTTGCACTAGTGCAAACGCTTGTCTCCACCCCGGTCGTTATGTGGGAGTAGCGCGGCGACCAGGGCGATCAGGAAGGCGGGAGCTGTGGGAGGCCGACCGGCACGCCGGAGCCAAACCACGACAGCTCACGCAGGAAAGGCCCGGCAGAGGACGACAGACCAGTGCACCGGGGATTTTCTCTGACGTTCTCGGATGATCCGAATGACCGAGAGGAGAGCCCGCACTGTAACAGTGACCGAGACACCACGTACAGCCCCGACCAGAGTAGTATGGCGGGGGAGATACGGGCGATGGCCGCAGAGGTCAGTCGCCTACGTGAGGAGGGCGACCGGGATAGAGCCAAGTCCAACTCCCGGTATGAAGAAATGGAGGCGGTGAACGCTGCCCTGGTAGCCGCCCTGGAGAGAGGACAACAGCGCAACGAAGCTATGACCAGGGTACAAGCACCCCCACCAAGCCAGTCTCGACGGTTTGAGGCGGGGTAGTCATCAGGCAGGAGGCTCAGTGATCCCGAGGGAGCGGAGTCACCGGCCGGCACGGTACCGCCCAAGAGCTCGCCGACGCCCCTTCAGCCACACGCTTCGTTCGAGGATGAAGCCGTGACCCCGACTGCACGGGCATTGCAGATGCTCGCCGACACTGTGTCGGATTTGAAGGCCCAAATGGAGGCCAACGAGAGAAGAGCGGCACGGCCGATGGAAGGCGCACGGTTCAACGAGCGCATGGGCCCTTTCTCGCACCGGGTTATGGAGTCGGGGAGGTCTGGTAACCAGAAGTCCCTCAAGCTCACCTACTCGGGGTCCGGCTGCTTGTACCAGCACCTGGATAGTTTTCGGTCCCAGACGTGCGCCAAGGGCTACTCCGATGCAGTATGCTGCAATATTTTCCAGGAAACTCTGTCTGGAGAGGCGCTCAGCTGGTTTTATGAGCTTCCAGTAAATTCAATCGAGGCATTCGAACAGTTGGCCGACCGGTTTCTAGGTCGCTTCATCCTCCGGGTCGAGGGAGCCCGGACATCGACCATCCTTTTTAACTGCATGCAAGCGCCCGGCGAGGAATTGAGGACTTTCGTCAACCGTTGGCAGACGGCGACGGCCGGGGTTCGGAACCTTGACAAAGGTATCGCCGAGATGGCGTTCAAGCAATGGCTCCGGCCGGGAAAATTTTCCTACGCCGTACGGGTGGAACTCCCACAGGGGTATGACGAGTTAATGGCAATGGCCATCCGGCACGCCCAAGCCGATCACGAGACGTACGGGCATCACCTGCTGAAGAGGAAGCGGGACGAGCAGCAGGAAGACCACCCCTGGGAGGACGACCCCCCGCCCAGCCAAGAAGACAAGCCAAGTCAGCGGACCAAGAACCGATCCGCCCGACCGAGCCGGCCCAGCAGAAATTGGGGGCAACGGCAGCAAAGGCCCTATCATGATAAACCCCAGGGCGAGCACAAACCGGCGCAGTTCCGGCAAGAACGCCCCCTGGCAATCATGCCAGCACAACCGGCCGGTCAAGAGGTCTTCACCGCTCTCACCTCTTCATACGAGGACATTTTGCTCGAGAACGGGAGCATCATTCCCCCACCGCCCAGGAGAAAGTACCCGAAGGGGAAGCTTACCACGGCGCAAACGGGCAAGTACTACTCCTGTCATGATGAGGATACTCATCGAACGAGCCAGTGCTGTGCTCTTAAGACAGCGGTGGAGGGTTTGATTAGTAACGGCCAGCTCCAATGGTATATAGGGGAAAGGAGAGCAGATCCCGACCGGGAGCAAGACCGGGGCTGGTAGACTCGCCAAGCCTCTAAGCGGTTAGTTTGGCATATCACCGGTTCAACCGCTGTAACATCACAAGATATATATGCAAGCTACTTTCAAGAAAAATTCCACCGGTTCCACCAATTCAAGTATATTCATAGTCAGGGGATAATACAAGCAGAAGCCGTTCCGGCAAGGTTACAAAAAAGAGCAAGGGCAAAATCCTAAGGAGCTACGCCTCCCCCCTCAGCGGACAATCCGCCAGCCTCTCCGGATGAAGCAGCCGCGCCTTCAGCAATCTGAGGTCCACCCTCCCCTTCCGGTTGCTCCTCCGCCGACTGCTCATGGATATCCGACTGCTCATGGATATCCTCATCAGCGGCCTTAGGGATCTGGGAAGTGTCCAGCCACCCCTTCTCCGCCCATTCCGTGTACGCATCCAAGATGCCCGATTCCCTGGCCTTCTCCAGAAACTGAAGGAACTGATCGCTCTCATGGTATTTGAGAACAACCCGCTCGTAGAGTTCCGGGTCCTCTTCCCCGGCTGCAGCGACAGAGGCGGCGCGTACAGCGGCAACTCCCACCCGGAGCTCGTCCACCTTGGCCTCCAGTTCGGCCCTCTCCTCCTCAGCCAGCTCCTTCTCCTTCTCCAGGCTCCGGACCTGCTCCTCCAGCTTGGCCACCTGCTTCTTGGCCCTCTCCTCCAATCTGGCCTTCTCCCGCTCCAGCCGGGACTTCTCTGCTTCCAGCCGCTCCCGGGCCTCTGTCAGAGCGGTCACCTGCCTCTTCAGCTCCGGGAGTTCCTCGCTCGGATCCGGCTGGTACAGATTGTACAGCAACTGCATAACAACAGAGAGCCAATTAAGCAAGCAACAAAGGAAATGAGTTACAAGCTATGCAATGGCACCAGGCAATTCTTACCTGCAGGACCGACTCCTTGAACTTTTGGCGCTTCTCGCCCGCCAAGGCTCCTGACCCCAGGTCTGTCCAGACCAAGACCGGCCAAGTCTGCCGCCAGCTGCCGGGCGAATGCACTCTCCGGGCTTCCCCTCTGTGCCTCCGCAGGCACGGGACTACTCTTCCGGGCAGCGGCAGCCTTTTCCCCAGCAGACCTCGGTGCACCGCTGGTTACCTTGAGCCGTTTGGCCAGATTCTCACCGGACGACCCGTCGGTCAGCGTCACCAGCGTGGAGGGAGGAACGTCCATGACCCTCCGCCTCTTCTCACCCTGGCCGTCCGGCGAAGAAGATTGTGCGCTTAATCGGGTGACCCGGGTGACGAGCGGGACTGACCCCAGCCGGTGTAGAATCCGGCTCACTCCACCAGGAATCTTCACTGGCCCCCCGGTAGTCTTGCCCTTGCCGGGTCCTGCCTTGGGCGCAGCAAGATGTCTCTTCACACGCCTCAGGACATAGCCGTCGTCCTCAACATCCATGGCCCTCGGTTCGGGATGAACAGTAAGTCGACCGAACTCCTCGTCCACCGAGGTCCGCGAGACG
The DNA here is from genome assembly GCA_963682095.1 of Potentilla sterilis. Classification (NCBI taxonomy): domain Eukaryota; kingdom Viridiplantae; phylum Streptophyta; class Magnoliopsida; order Rosales; family Rosaceae; genus Potentilla; species Potentilla sterilis. Next base: position 16,802,889 of record OY821767.1, on the reverse strand, counting down.
GCCTCGCCTTTCTCCTTCAGCCTCGCGAGAAGGTCTTCATCGTCCATGGATAGGGTGGTGTCGGGTCTGATGACCGCCCAGGAAGATGCACCTGCAGGACGAGCAAAGGTTAGTATTTAAAACAGTTAGCAAAAGTGTCACCGCTAGCACTTGCTACGCACCGGGATCTCGCCCGAGACAGCAATACTCCAACACTTCCCGCCGGATGAAGTTGTAAGAGCTCCGTTCGAGATCGTCCCAACATCCGAGTATGGTCGTGATCAAGGTATTCAAAATCGATAATATCGGCGAAATATCGCCGATATTTTCGTTTTTCCGTGGGATCGATATTTCGATTCAATTCTTTCAGTTTCTCGTCGAAATTTCCCGATATTTTCCGATATTTCCGATATTTCACCGATTTTTCCGATTTTCCGGCGAAATTTCCGAAATTTTGGTTTGCTGGTTTGCTGGTTTGCTGATTCTATCACCATGTAGGGTCATTGGTTATGCCATGTAGGGTTGTGGAGAGTGTTGGGGAGGAAGTGACTGAAGTGGCCGAAGGAGATACTGTTATCCCAACATTTCTTTCGGATTGTGGAGATTGTGTAGATTGCAGATCAACAAAGAGCAATCTTTGTTCAAAGCTGCCCTTCCAGATCACACCCTTTATGCCAAGACATGAGACAAGCAGATTCACAGACCTCAATGGGGAGGTTATACACCATTTTTTATCTGTGTCTAGTTTTAGCCAGTATACAGTGGTGGACATAGCCCATCTCACAAAGATTGACTCTTCAATACCTATAACCAAGGCTGCAGGCCTTCTAGGTTGTGGAGTATCAACAGGTAGACTTGAAATTCCTTGTACTCTTTTGGTATTCCTCTTGTGCTAAAAAACTCAAGTCATTTTTGGCTTGTGATATCTCACTAACATTTAACTAATCTGGTTTTAGGGGTGGGTGCTGCTTGGAGAACAGCAAATGTGGAACCAGGATCAACTGTGGCTATATTTGGGCTTGGTTCAATTGGATTAGCTGTATGCATTTGCTGAACTTGGTCTACATATATCACTTTACTTCTTTTCCTCCTCATAAACTAGTACATTATACCATGCTTGAATTATTCAGGTGGCAGAGGGTGCAAGACTGTGTGGAGCTACAAGAATTATCGGGGTGGATGTTAACGAAGAAAAATTTGAAATTGGTAATCAGATCTTTCTGGAAGACTTGATTTTACATTAGGCAGTGATGAGCTTTGTATTGTCTGCCGAATCAGATCATTTTATAATTTGTAATGTTTCCCTTCACACGGATTTGGAAAATAATTTCGTGCTGTTTCTCATTGACACAGGAAAGAAGTTTGGAGTCACTGACTTCATCAACCCTGCAACTTGTGAGAATAAATCTGTGACGGAGGTCTTTCTCATAAACTAAGCAGAAGCTTTCTCGAGTCTTCATTATTTGCTTTTATATTCTATGAACTCTTTTTCTTGACATTAATTTTCATTTGTGCTAATGAATATGTTTCTGGTGGCACACTTGTTCTTTTTCACATGTAATGCAGGTGATGATTGAAATGACTGAGGAGGGTGCATATTATTGCTTAGAAAGTTTCAATACAAATTTCCATGTATTTCTTATAGTTTCCGTCGTTTTTGTTAAAATTTCTAATGGATCGATATTTTATCGATATTTCCGTCGAAATATCCGTATTTTGAAACATCGATATTTCCTCGATATCCGATATTTTACTCCTTGGTCGTGATCCTCTCCTGCTCCAACTTGGATAGCTCGAACGATTGATCCCCAGGGGGCTGAAAGACACCAGGAACCCGGTACATCTTACTCCTCTTCTGCCACTTACCGCCCGCCATCACCACCTTCTTCCTCCAGCTGTTATCCACCCAAGAAGGCACATTGGTGATGATAGGTTGAAAGCACCGGGCGCTGAAGGACAGACAACCCCGGGACCCTCGCTTCTTCGAGTATGATAACCTGTACAGTGCCCGGAATTCGTTTACTGTTGGCATACTCATCACAGACAACTCGTATAGGCAGCCGAGGCTCAGCAGTCGCCTCCACTGGAGCCCTGGAAGCTGCGCGGGAGACACTTGCAGTGCACTAAGCATGTACTGCACGAAGTCTGGCAGCGGGAGCGAAAACCCGTGGCGAAACTGGTCTAGATGCACGGCAACCCAACCTGCCTCCGGGTTACAGGCTGACTCTCTGGGATTCAGTGGCCATAGCGCCACCTCATCCGGGATACTCCACGTCTCCCGGAACGCAGCAATCTCTCCGGGGTTCATGTTACCCTCCGGCTCATCGCACACCACGACACCTTTCCCTCTCCCGATGGTGTAGCCCACGGGCGGAGCACCAGCAAGGCGCACCTCGTGCGGTATTTCCTCAGATCCTGAGGACCCGAAAGACGAAACCCCGCTCTGGGAGCGGTCAGCGGCTTTAGACACCGGGGATTCCGAACAGAACCAGTCCTCTAGTCTCCCCTCATCGTCCACGACGGGACGCCTGCCGGCCGATTCGGAAGCCCCATCAGAATTTGCAGAAGACATTTTAACCTAAGGGGAAGAAAAACAAAACCCTAGCGCTGGTCAGCAACAGGCTAGAATAGCGCCCTCTGCGGCCCCTCCCCAAGTTTACCGCAGACGCTCCGCTTAAAACAACTCAGTCGGCGACAGAGATCCCCTCCCCCCCGCCGCAAAAACACCGAAAAGAAAAACAAGAACAACACCATGTAAAGAAAGCAAGAACTTACCGATTAGTATGCTCAACCGAGAAAAGTCCGCCCTGCGAAAGCAGCGAGCAATGGTAGGAAAAGAGTAAAAGAGCACTTGAGGCAACGGATGTCGCGGGGCACCTCCACAGAAGCTTTCGCCGGATTTCTCTCTCTCTTATTCTCTCTGAGCAAGAAGCAAAACAGAACTTAAGAAGGCAGAGGAGGCCTTTTTATAGAGAGGTCCGGTGCCCTAGGCGCTTGTAATCCCCCCAAAACACGCAATCAGAGAAACTCAAACGCCCACGAATCCAGACCCTCCATCTCAGATCGCTCCCTACCAGCACGTGTCCCAGCATCAGTAAACTTCCCACGCCATCATAACTGATGGGACTGATGGACTTCCTCCTTAAATGCATGTCAGCCACTTGTCCCGCCTGCTGGCGACAGGTAAGGGAGTTAGGAGCGGGAACCGAGGCGTCAGGCCCCCCCCCCCCCCCCCCCCCACTTCCCCAGGCTCCACGGCTGCATGGCATCTTCAATCCAAGTCACCGGTTATGATCTTTCGACCGGCTTGAAGACCTCTCACCGGTTATGAGTTTTTCAACCGCTTCGAGAGCATTGTTCCGGGTATGAGCCATCCATTTGGTACCATGGCAGTTCACGGTTTGGTATCATTCAACCGGTTGCATGGCATCTTCACTGCAAGTCACCGGTTATGATCTTTCAACCGGCTTGAAGACCTCTCACCGGTTATGATTTTTCAAACGGCTCGAGAGCATTGTTCCGGGTATGAGCCATCCATCCGGTACCATGGCAGTTCACGGTTAGGTATCATTCAACCGGCTGCATGGCATCTTCACTGCAAGTCACCGGTTATGATCTTTCAACCGGCTTGAAGACCTCTCACCGGTTATGATTTTTCAACAGGCTCGAGAGCATTGTTCCGGGTATGAGCCATCCATTTGGTACCATGGCAGTTCACGGTTAGGTATCATTCAACCGGCTGTATGGCATCTTCACCAGGGGCGGATCTAGGATCAAAATCTTTCCGGGGCTAATTATAACGCACACAAAATTTCAGCGACAAAACATAAGAAATATTTGTTAAATAGCATAGCAAGTCTTTCTCGCAAAAGAATTTACATAACATGAGATACAATACAATAATAGAAGAACACAAATAAAAACTAATGAAGCTGTACTCTACGAGGACTCAAATCTTCAAAATCTTTAATCACCACATCATTATCAACCGCTTCAGCAAATTCCTTTTCATTGTGAAGCATCATACAATCATCAAGAAAGCCATCCTCAATCATGTTTCTAAGTTTGTTCTTGATTATGTTCATGGATGAAAAAGCTCTCTCAGTGGTTGCAGTAGAAACAGGTAGAGTCAACATTAAACAAATCAATCTATAGATTATAGGAAAAAACTCTGACTTTCTTGTTTGAACAAGTTTCATACACAAATCTGATATAGAATCTAACTCCTGTACTATTGCATCCTTAATTATATCTTTCTCATAAAACGCACACTCTAATTCTAGAGTAAGAAGTTCATCTTGCCCAAAATCTTGATGATAAAAGCTCTTAGGAAGAAGAAGTACCTTTTCAGTTTTAAATAGTCTGAACTTATCATGAGGATCCAATTAGAGTAAAGGGAAATTCAAACCTTGGAGCTTTGGGCAGTTGAGCGAATCACCTAATTAGATCAAAGTCATCGAACTCCGGAACTCGTCGAAGCATTCTCTGTCTCTGTGTCTAAGGCTCGAACTCCTCAAGTCAAGAATCTCGCACCTCTCGCCTCGCCCAGTCGCCCCCTATATGCTGATCGAGTAGAGTTGGATTTGACTTAAAGATCAAGATCATGAGTTAGGACTCAGGACTCATGAAGATTGAAGAACTCTTTGATTAAAAGATGAAGTTTTTACTCCGGAACTGGAGTATTGGTCTGCATCTGCCTATACATAACAATTTTTTTTTTTTTATTAAGCATTGATGTACTTATTTTTTTAGGCTCAAAAATCTTGCAAGGGCTTAAGCCCAGGTAAGCCTTGGGCTAGCTCCGCCCCTGATCTTCACTGCAAGTCACCGGTTATGATCTTTCAACCGGCTTGAAGACCTCTCACCGGTTATGATTTTTCAACCGGCTCGAGAGCATTATTCCGGGTATGAGCCATCCATCCGGTACCATGGCAGTTCACGGTTAGGTATCATTCAACCGGCTGCATGGCATCTTCACTGCAAGTCACCGGTTATGATCTTTCAACCGGCTTGAAGACCTCTCACCGGTTATGATTTTTTCAACCGCCTCGTGAGCATTGTTCCGGGTATGAGCCATCCATCCGGTACCATGGCAGTTCACCGGTTAGGTATCATTCAACTGGCTGCATGGCATCTCACCGGTTAGGTAACATTCAACCGACTCGAGACCATCTCACCGGTTATAGTCATCCAACCGGCTCGAGAACATTCGACCGGCATGGGCTTTATACACCCGGGTGAGTTTACATCTAACACATGTACTCTTGTCCAGCAGGATAAAAACCCTGCATCGCACTGAACTGCGATCAATGTGGGGCTCCACGGCGAGACTTGTCACTTCAACGCCACCCCATTACCTCAACGCTTATTCCAACACAAGCTGAGAAGAACTAGCAAGTGTTGACCGGTGCCTCAGCAGACCGCATCACCGGGGCCACCTCCCCGCAGCCTAGCAATATGGACTCGTCTCGATATGGCAGAATGCCCGGTCGAGGTCCCATACTCTCCGACTCGCTCCGATATGGCAGAACGCCCGGTCGAGGTCTAGTGCACAAGTTCACTTGGGGGACTCGTCTCGATATGGCAGAACGCCCGGTCAAGGTCCCATACTCTCCGACTCACTCTGATATGGCAGAACGCCCGGTCGAGGTCTAGTGCACAAGTTCACTTGGGGGACTCGTCTCGATATGGCAGAACGCCCGGTCGAGATCCCATGCTCTCCGGCTCGCTCTGATATGGCAGAACGCCCAGTCGAGATCCCATACACAAATCTATTGCATGGCGGATTTCAACGCCCCATTATCATTCCATGCACATATCTATTGCATGGCGGATTTCAACGCCCCATAATCATTCCATGCACACATCTATTGCATGGCAGATTTCAACGCCCCACTATCATCTCATGCACTCTCCGGGTTTCACCCCGCTCCATGCTCATAGCACTACAACACTTGAGCACAGTACTACTTATATTGCAAACATACTCACAAACTGTTGCATATCATCGGTAACAGGTACTCACCCCGGTCACGCCCAATCTTCAACGCGGACTTGGGGGATTGGGCACCGTTGGGTTGGTAACCCTGCGGGTCTGCGGGACAAGGGCAAGACAGTTTAAGTCCCCATTCAAGATTGCACTTGACTGGGAACTTGGGGGACTTGTTGACAGTAGCCACAGAGGGGCTACAGTAGGCCCACAGACCCGCAGCTAGTGTACCAGGGGCCGGCCCGAGGCCCGGGACCGGATCACCAGCACCCGGCCTCGGGGTCCAGCAGTCTATCCTGCTACCAGGGACCGGGGGCGCCTGCCTGCCAAAGAGGTCACCAAAGCTGCCCTTTAGTATGCAAACAGAAGGAAACCAGTCCCACATCGAAGAGTAAGGCCAGACCTCACTCCTGGCCACCTATATAAGGGCCTCAACTACCCTCATTAATAGGTAACTGATCATTCCTACCACTTATATACGTGCTTAAGTTATATCTATTCCAACTATACTAACTTAGGCATCGGAGAGGAGAAGACCGGCCAGCCCGGTATTCCCCTTAGTAAGCAGGTTTATGGGAGATCATGCGAGGATTCATCTGTCTCTACCAGGCCCCAGAGTTTGTGCAGAAACAAAGGAAAAAGATAGCTTTGCTTCCTCCTCTAAAACTAAGGTTGTAGACACCAATACTTTTACTCATCTCATATCCACATTACTCAACAAGTTCAACTACATTTCATGGCCAAACGCCATGAATCTTGCCATTTGTGGCAAAAACAAGCTTGGATATATCAATGGGAAGGTCAACATGCCTGAATCCTCTTCACAAGATTTTAATATTTTGCTATCTCAAGATAAGCTAGTAAGAGCATGGATCATCAATTTCATGGAGCCAAAACTTCACCAAATCTTTCAGTACTATGAGTCTGCTGCCAAGATGTAGATGGCCATCAAGGGGTTTTATGGAGATGTTAACAACTTGGCAAGAGTTTTTCAAATCAAGCAAGAGATTGCAGCTCTTCAGCAGGGAAATCTCACCTTCATTGAGCACTATGGAAATCTCACTGCAAAATGGAATGAACTAGAGATCTATAGGCCGGCTTCATACTACTGATGCTGCCACAATCTTAAGAAGAGGAGAAGAAGACAAAAATTTTGAGCTTCTGATCAGTCTTGAACCTGAGTGTGAAGATCTTAAAAGCCACATCTTGATGTCATCTGAACTTCCCTCTCTTAACTTAGTCAGTGCCACCGTTTAGAGAGAAGAAACCAAGAAGTAAGTGATGAATGTAGAGATTACTGTGGCTGAGACTCCAATTACTGAAACTAGAGCGTTTGCTAATAATATGCCATACACAGGCAAGAGGCCTGATTTGGAGTGCCCGCACTGCAAGAAGATTGGTCGTGTAGGCATTGGTCATCTGAAAGAAACATGTAGGATTCTACACCCAGAACTCAAGATCAAGTTTAATGAAGAGAAGAATGCTAGAATCTAGTCTAAGGGCAACTACAGGGCAAACCAAGCTAGTAGCAGCAATGCCAGCAACAACATGGTAGATTTTTCTTCCAATCCTATCCACTTACTCAATGAGTTTGCCTCTTTCATTCAACATAAATAAGGAAGAACTCAAGAAAGTGATGCTACTGCCATGCTTGGTAAATTTGCTGGCTTTCTTGCAGAGTCAAATCTAGCTGAAATTGCAGACATTCTAGGTATCATTCAAGCTATTTCAACATAATTGTGTCTTAGTAAAACACACGATTTGTGGACTGTATATTCAGAAGCCTCAAATTATATGTCTAATCCTACTTAACACTGTAAGTAATGCTCTTGTTGATATCTCTTCCTACCAAAGACTTGTTGTCAAGTTGATTTACTTCAATATTACTCGTCGTGACATTACATATGTTGTTAGCATGGTGAGTCAGTTTATGCATGTTCCTCACTTGTATCATCTTCAACTTGTCAAACGCATTCTTAGATACCTTGTAGAAACCATCACCAAAGGTACTCTAATAAAAAAAAACATCGTCATTTAACCATTGAAGGGTACACTGATTCTGACTGGGCAAGTAGTATCACTGATAGAAAATTAACAACTGGTTTTTGCACCTCCATTGGAGCTAACCTTGTCAGTTGGAAAAACAAGAAACAATCTGTTGTTGCTAGTTCCAGTGCAAAAACTGATTACAGGGATATGGCCTAGGCTGCTTGTCAATTGATTTGGTTGAAGCTATTGCTTAGTGATCTTGGTATTGTGTCTTCCTCTCTAATTACTTTGCATTGTGATAATCAAGTAGCCATGTACATAGCTGAAACCCAGTATTTTAATAGAGAACAAAGCATATTGAGGTGGATTGCCACTTTATTCGAAATCAAGTTCAATCTCAAGTTTTGTCAACAACTTACATCAACTCTAGTGAGCAACTTGCTAACATATTTACAAAAAACTTGCCTACAACTCAGGTTTTGATCGTCTTTTGTTCAAGCTTGGTTCTAGAGATGCTCTCAATCCCGTTTGAGGGGGAGTATTGAAGTTTACAAGGTCTGTGCTACAGCTTTTATAGAGTGAAGTGTGAAGTTGTCTCTGCTCCAGTTGTGTCGTGGCAGGATTTCAAGTCCTTGCCTTAATTGCAAATCGTGGTGGAAGATTTTTCTTCCTTAAAATCGGTTAGCTTGTTACACAAGCTAATCCTCTTTTTCCTTATTTCCTAGTGTACCTACAAGTTAGCTATTGTCCAACAGATATAGGTAGTGTAGACTTACTTTCCGGTTCTTGGTGTTGTATATATTCTCTTCTTGTAATTATACAATTGAGTTAAACCTCACAAACCTTCATCTCTCATCTCATTTCATAATTCTTTAATATGGTTGTGGACCAATAAGAGTAGTTATACCTCTAAAAAATGTACTTTAAAATGTCTTCCACTGCACGTAGTGATAAATAAAAGTACCTGACAGACATATTCTTAGACTTCAAAGCGATCGAACAAGTTTATGATTGAAGCAAAGGCATTCGATCTCACAGCTAGACTCCATCCATAATATATATGTACGTATGTCAATGTATAGTATGTCAATGTATAGTTTGTCATCATCTCTCTGAATAATTCTAGCTCCTAAATCTTCACTACATTACATGCTTCGCATGGCTTTCTCTGTGATCCGATCAAGCCAAAGCCTAATTAGACCATGCGAGCAGATGCCGATCGCCACCCTTGATTTATCGGAAATCGACAGCTTGCCGGTAATAAGAAGTAATGCTCAAACTCTGCATGTGTATAGACATGGAGAATATCATCAAGTAGCCAAAGTTATAAAAGAAGGTTTGTCGAAAGCATTGGTTCCATATTACCCTCTTGCAGGACGACTGAGAGAGCCTAACAGAAATGGTGGGGATCAGCTTCAAGTTGAATGCAGTGGACAAGGTGTGTGGTTCGTCGAGGCATACGCTAACTGCACACTTGATGCTGTCAATTACTTTGATGATACTGTTGCCTCCCACTCCAACAAATATGATGATCTTCTTCCCAGTCAATTTCCAGGTGATGAAGGACTTGATCTACTTGTACAAATGCAGGTACGCTTTGCTATCGATCGAGTACATTAGTAGTTGGTCTAGCTTTAAGCTAGAGGTTAACTACGCCATTCTTGATGACATTCTTTATCCTAATCTAAACTGTATCCATGCATCTGTATGAAATCTACTATATATGCATTATTAGTAACAACTCCAGGCAATCTATCGGACATGGCCCGATATAGATTAAACATTCGTCCATCTTTTAGATAATATGTTCATGGCACATACATAATATGATTACTACGTACAGGTGACTGAATTTGACATCAAGTTCAGCCACAGCATCTGTGACGGCTTAGGATCCGCACAATTTCTCAATGCTGTTGGCGAGATGGTAAGGGGCCTCAAGCACCCGAGCATTACACCAGTAGTGTGGAAAAGAGACTTCTTTACAAAATCTCTACCCCAACAACAACTAAACCTAAGCACCACCACCACTTCTCCTACAGTACCAAGCTACCAACTGCAGCATGCTAACATTGACATTTACATGGACCAAATCAATCACTTGAAGCGAGAAATTCAGGAATCCACCGGACGGAGTTGCTCTTCTTTCTAAGTTGTAGCTGCCGCTTTGTGGATTTGTCGAACTAGGGCTGTGATGGTGTCGGACTACTTGAAGCAAATCACACAAGTCAAGCTGGTTTTCATGGCTAATTGTCGTCACCTTTTGAACCCTCCATTACCACAAGGCTTCTACGGCAACTGTTTCTTCCCCGTCAAGGTAACAGCTTCGTGTGAAACACTGGCACATTCGTCGACACTCGCTGATGTTGTGAAAATGATTCAAGAAGCCAGGGCTAAGCTTCCAAATGAGTTTGCCAATTACATAAAAGAGCGTCATCAGATTGAGGAGGACCCGTTTAGACAAGCTCTAACTTATGAAACGTTGTTTATATCCGAATGGGGTAAACTGGGATTCAACAAGGTCGATTTCGGTTGGGGGTCACCAGATCATGTCATCCCAATAAAAGGCTCTGCAATCATGCCGGCTGCCATTGCCACAGAAAGGAATCCGTCTAGTCACCTGGTGCGTGGAGGAGATCCATCGCCAAAAATTTGTTGATCAAATGATGAAACTGATGGCGAATGATGCTTGTTACTGCAAATAACCTGTGTTTTCGAACTTGTAATTCTATTTCTATTGCAATTTTATCGTAAAAAAGGATGGAAGTAACTTACTGTCAATATATGCATCCGATTGATTAAGAGTTGAAAACTTGAAATAGATAAAGCATGAAACCCATTGTTTTTTGTAAGCTAGGAGGCCCATAATTTTGGGAAAGACTTTCTTATTCATTTCCATCATATAACTGAAAATGGATTCCTTTTCGTGCCAAAATTAATTTTGTTTTCTTTGTTCATGATGTTGGTTTATTGTTTAATCGATCACTTCATGCAGTACCACTACCAGAAAAGGGATCACAGCCGACGACGCCATCTCGTCGGCCGTTTTCATTAAATCGTCGGCTATAGTCATAGCCGACGATACTTCGTCGGCTATTCTCTCGTCGAGAATGCTCCGTCGGCTATAGTATAGCCGACGACACTGAGGGTAAGTCGTCGACTTATAAACCACGAAGTATAGCCGACGAATAAAGCGTCTTCGGCTATACTTCGAACATTGCCGAAGATAGAATCGTCGGCTTCAACTCTCCCCTAATTGCCCCTAACCCCGAAGTATAGCCGACGACGCTATCGTCGGCTATAAGTCAGGCATAGCCGACGAATTAATCGTCGGCCATAACATTACCGGCACCGGTAACGGCTTTTTTTTGCCGGAAGCCGGGAGGGTATAGCCGACGAAATATGGTCCATTTCGTCGGCTATAACCCCTAAATATTTAAAAAAAAATTAAAAATTTTGTTCGGGCCCAATTTCACTTCGTCTTCGGTTTGGTTGCAGAAAATCCACAAACAAACATCCAAATATCCAACAAATATCCACATCAATCCATCCGTAATATCCTACGTACTGTACAAATTAACCCCCTAACTAGTCATCTACTCATCACCCCCTAAACGCGTAGCGTCGTCGACGGGATCGTTCGAGTTCCGGTGGCTATGGCTATCCTGATCGCCTGGCGTACTCCGATGCGGGGGGGGGGAGAGTGGGGACGACGAACTCGGGCATCTGTGGCGGAGGCGGGGGCTCCTGTCTAGCTCGCTGGGCCTCCCAAGATTGCTGCATCCATCGGTACATCTCCGCCACAGACGCGTCTCTGGCCTACTGCACCGAAGCCTGCTGCTGGAGCGCCTCCACCGCCCTCGCCAACTCCGCCTGCGTCCTCTGCAGCTGTGTCTGCAAGCCTCTGCTCGTCGAAGCCGCACGCTGCGTGCTGGGATTGGCCGGCGTGTACTTCAGAACCCCATCTCCCGCCGCGCCTAGGCCTCTCTGGTAGAAGTAGTTGTTGCCAGTCCCTACCGCCGCGTGCATGATCTGAGAGGCCAAGCGCGACTCAAGGGTGTCGATCGTGGAGGCAAACTCCGCGATCGCCTCGTCGGACGCCCCTTCCCCCAGCGTCTCTCGCGTGATCCCCAAGGTGATCGCGTCGGTCTCCGCATCTATTCCCGCCTAATTGACAAGAAAATATAATAAACGAATTTATAAAAAAATATATATAAATTAATTTAATGAAACACTTTTATTGAAAATGGGCGAATACTTACCACTTGGTCGGGACGCCCCGGATACATCTGCGCATGAATCCACGACAACGGCCTCAGCGGTCGGTCCCTCCTTGCAATCTCTGCCCACTACCTCCAAGAGCGGGCGCCGCCGTGGTGGGGGTGCTCGTTCCTCTTGCGGTTGTCGCTGTTCGTCTTCGAGATTTTCTTTATTATAAGAACGAACATATAAACGCAAATATAAATTAGTAACTAAATTAAAATATTAGGAACTAACCAAAACAAAATTATTAACTAATTTAGTTACTAACTAATTTAATTTAATTAGTAACTACCTAACTAACTAATTTAATTTAGTAACTAACTAACTTACTAACTACCTAATTTAATTTAATTTAATTTAATTTAGTAACGAACTAACTAACTATGTAACTAACTAACTAACTTAATTTAATAACTAATAACTAACTAATTACTTAATTTAATTAAGTAACTACATAATTTAATTATTAAATAACATTAAAAAGTTATATACTAGCAGGCTAAATTTTCTTATCGAGACCCTGTCGCTCCCGAAGTAGGCTACCAGCCATAGCCACTCATACTCCCTGTACCGGAACTCGTGGGGGGTTGCACCTCGCCCCAAGCCCTGCTCCACATGGTACGTCCTGTAGTGCGTCGACAGCTCGTTCTTCCACTCGGAGTACCTATATTAACAAAACACAACTGTTAGATATATTTGTACATCTTTAATCGTCTTCAATCTAACTCGAATGATAGTAAAATAACGCGAAACACATAACCTGTTCTTCAGCTGCTCGTCTCTCCACCAGTCCAAGGTAGGATGGACTCTAAACCATTGCTGCAATATTATAAATTAATTAGAAAATATTTTTATATAGTTATAAGGACTCAATTCATAAATGTTTATTTTCTATAATAAAAATACGATTTAACTCACCGACAGTGCATTGTACACTCGCGCCTTGATGTCATCGGGCACAGAGCCCCAGTCGGGCCACAACAGTGGGACCCTGTCCCGCATGATCATGCCCGTCGCGTTGATATACTTGGTCGTGGTGTCTCTCCTCTCGATCGGGCGTCCATCCTCACCGGGACCGGGCAGGATCTCCCTGATCCCACCGGCGAGCTCCCTCTCCAGGGTCGACATGTTCGCTGGCCCTCTGGTCCGTCTCGTCCCCGCGGGTTTATTTACGAGGACGCCTATTTCATAATTAAAATGAATACATAGTTAAATAATTAATTAAACTAACTAATTAAATAATTAATTAAACAATCTAAATAATTAATTAAACTAACTAATTACCTGCGTCGTTGTACTGCTTGTCCTTCTCACGAACACACCACAGGCCGCAGCAGTCCTCTGAGTCGAATGGCCTGTGGACGTAGGCCTCCTCCCAGGGAATCTCGTGCGGCCGGTCGTGCCTCCAAATCTGCCTCCCCCTAGCGTCGTACTCGGGGATGGCAGGGAGGAACTGTACCATGTACATCCCCGATGGCGGAGACATACGGGGCGTGGACCCTGAGGGGCCTGATCCCCCTGACGGTGGGCCCTGTAGCTGTGGACGCTATCGCTGTGGGGGGACAGGGAGCATCTCTGGAGGGTCCAGATCGGCGCGCGGTGGGGTCGGCTGCCGATCCTGGAACAGTGCTGAAGTGCACTGGGGTCTGAAGGGTGCGGCTGTGCGTCCTCCTCTGACGCTCGAGCTTGGGCCCGCTCCCGTCGACTCATACGATGAGCCCCCACGTGGATCGCTCGGGGACAATCCCATCAACGTCTCCTCGCGCCTGTTCAGTGGCCGACGTAGGCCCCGACGACCGCTGGATCCGCCCCCCCCCCCCCCCCCCCCACGGCTGTGTCCTGCCTGAGCTTCGGGGTCGCTCTCGGTCGGTCTGGCAAGCCATCAGTCTACAGCGCGGCGGTTTCCTGCACAATTAGTATATAAATTCCATAAATTTCACAAAAATTCCACAAAAAAATTAAAAACTTCATTAAATGTATATACCTAATTATATTTATACCTAATTATATATATATATATTCCGAAATATATATATATATATCTATATATATATATATATATATATCTATATATATATATATATCCTCCTAAAATTTCTTGTTAATTCCACAAAATTAAGAAAAATTGCACAAAATTCCATAAATTCCACAAAAAAATTAAAAACTTCATTAAATGTATATATACCTAAATATATTTATACCTAATTATATATATATATATATATATTCCGAAATATATATATATAGATATATATATATATATATATATATATATATATATATATATATATCCTCCTAAAAATTCTTGTTAATTCCACAAAATTAAAAAAAATTCCACAAAATTCCATAAATTTCACAAAAAAATAAAAAACTTCATTAAATATATATATACCTAATTATATATATACATAAATATATTTATACCTAATTATATATATATATATATATTCCGAAATATATATATATATATATATATCCTCCTAAAAATTCCACAAAATTCCACAAAATTATAAAAAATTCCACAACATTCCATAAATTGCACAACAACCCTAAATTCCACAAAATTTCACAAAAACCATAAATTTCACAAAACCCCTAAATTCCACAAAACCACAAAATTCCACAAAATTAACAAAAACCCTAAATGAGGGAGAGCGGGACTACCTGACATGGTGGTGCGGCTAGGGGACGAGGACCAGTGGTGCGGTGCGGCGGCGACGGCGGCTAGGGGCGGCGGCTAAATGACGGCTCGAGTTCGGGTCCGGGACGGGTCGGGAAGGACGGGGAGGGGCGGGGAGGGGTCGGGTAGGGACGGGGAGGGTCGGTCGGCGTCGGGGAGGCTCGGTGGTGGTCGGTCGGCGTCGAGGAGGGGTGGGCGGCGATTAGGGATTTAGGGTTTTATGCAGAAAATGAGGGAGAGGCGCCTATGTTTCGGTTTAAATCGAAAGACTATAGCCGACGATTTAATTTTAATTCGTCGGCTATACCCTGACCCTAAATCCGGGCCGGGCCGAAGTTGGGCTTTGCGGGCCTGTTATAGCCGACGAAGTTAAGTATTTCGTCGGCTATAGTATGAATTTCGTCGCCTATAGTATGAATATCGTCGGCTATACTTCACGCGCTCAGCAGCCGTCAGATCTCCCCCATCCAACGGCGGACAAGGATCGCTAGAGTTTAGCCGACGAAGTTAAGTATTTCGTCGGCTATTCCTTGGTCAAACTGCAAAGTCAAACCTCTAAACGCTTTAAAACGGCAATTGGCCCGTCTAAATGACATTTTTTTGCCTGACCTTCAACAGAGAATAGTTTCAAATCGATGCGACGCGCCTAATCGTATAAAAATTTTCCTCAAAATATTTACCGACCGTCACGCTACCCATAGGAAAACGGAAGTAAAAAACAGCTAACCGCAACATTCAGCACACAGATTTTGTCGGAATCTTCTCATTTTTCAACCGTAGACGTTTTTCAATATTTCGGTCATATCTTATTTCACGACACATTTGCATTTGAAGGGTCTACGTATAGTAACTATGTGAAACTATACATTCACTTAAACACTTAGTAAACAAGTTCAGGAACATTAGTGCATATGTTACGATTTTGAATCTAAAAGTTTGGAAAATCTATTCCAACCGTCAGATATCACCGTTAAGATGAAATACATGTATGAAAAAAAATCCAACTACATCTGACAACGTTAAAGGCTCGATCGGGACGGTCAAACTGTAAAGTCAAACCTCTAAACGCTTTAAAACGCCAATTGGCCCGTCTAAATGACGTTTTTTGGCCTGACCTTCAACAGAGAATAGTTTCAAATCGATGCGACGCGCCTAATCGTATAAAAATTTTCCTCAAAATATTTACCGACCGTCAGGCTACCCATAGCAAAACGGAAGTAAAAAACAGCTAACCGCAACATTCGGCACACAGATTTTGTCGGAATCTTCTCATTTTTCAACCGTAGACGTATTTCAATATTTCGGTCATATCTTATTTCACCTGAAAATTGCCTATTTCACCTGATAAATTCCTGAACATCACACAAACAATTCAATACAATTTCCCATAAACTCCGAAGACGGTAATTAAGGACAAAAATGTATACATACATGCATGCACCATCGTACACAAATACATACATAAATAGTATACTAAGGATGATAATCAGAATCATCCTCATCACTTGAGTCAGACGTAGTATAGTAGTTAATATCTGGCAACCGGTGCTCGTACTCGTCGTCTGAGTCATCGTCTGAGTCATCGTCTGCCTGAGATAGACGATTCGGATTAACATCATACATAGGCACCTGATCCCTAGGAAGTCGAACCACTCTGCCCGGCGTCACATTATTATCGCGGATGGTGGAGGATTCCGGAATGTCGACGGCGTCCGGCTCTTGGTATGCGGTCGCTTCTTGACACTCTGTGCTCACACCAAGTGTGGTAGCACTGTATATGTCTCGCTGAGACACATGGTTAACTACCTTCCACGTGCCTTTGTTCAATGGATCATCAAGATAAAAAACCTTTTTGGCCGCTGTGGCGAAAACAAAGGGGTCATCTTCATACACACTAGTGGCGGTATTCACCGAAAGTATGTCGTACTGATCGATCCTTATGCGGTGCGGCCTAGTATCAAACCATCGACACTTGAACAAGTGGACTTTCATGCGGTTCCCATAAATGAGTTCAACAACTGACTGTAGGACACCGTAATAATCCACGCCCCCCTCTGCACCATCGACCATCACCCCACAATTCTGTGTTTTGCGTTCCCCGTCTCTAGCTTCACATATATACTTAACGCCGTTGACATCACACATTGGGCGGACTGTGGAAGATATTCGGCTTCATCGACAACAGCCTCAATTCCTCTGAGTAATTTCTATGACCACCCTTCGCAGCCACGTGCATCAGCTGAAAAATATAACTCAAATCACTTGGTGTGTTTATGATTAAAGAATAGGGAACTGTAAAACAAAGCCATCTAATATATATATTTATACACTTATCCATTGTGGAAAATAGTCTGCAAACGTCGTGTTGTGGTACTCGAGATCACCGCCAACTTCCTTGCACTTAAGATGGGTTTGTTTCCAATATTGTACCTCCGGACAGTTTATTAGAACCCACCAGTGGGCAATCCCTACCTCATGGTCAGGCAACTTGCCCACACCCTTCTTCTTGAAGCTTCCGTATGGTACAACATCGTTGGCGACGATAGATAGGTTGAACTCGGGGTCATCTCGACTTGGATGTTGTGGGGGGTCCTCCATCGCTCCCAAGTACAACTTGGCGTACGTTACACACTCATGCGCAATGTAAGCTTCAACAATACACCCCTCAGGCGCAGATTTATTGTGCACATATTTCTTGTAGTCTCCAAGTTGTCTGCAAGGTTAACAAGTGTATGTTAAGAGCATGCATGCAACTTTTATTTAAAAACATGTATAAATCAAATTTAGGAATAACATGTACCTTTCGATGGGATACATCCAAGTGTAGTGTACGGGACCGGTAAGCAACAATTGTTGGGGAAGATGGATCATCAGGTGAGGCATGATGTCAAAGAAGTTTGGGGGAAATATCCTCTCGAACTTGCACAAGATAAAAACGATTTCCTCATGCATTCTCATGATGTCTGATTTTCTAACTTCTCTAGCGCATAACTTCTGGAAGAATCTTGACAACGCCACCAACGGCTCAACCACTTCATCCTCCAAGTACGCTCGAATGAAAATAGGGAAGAGGCGTTGAAGCAGTACATGGCAGTCGTGACTCTTCAATCCGTACATCTTGTTATCTCGGTAGTTAACACACTTGCTTATGTTACCCGCATAGCCATAAGGATACCTGCATAGCCATTAACAACAATTAGATTTCATGCATATATAGTCGTCCAACAACAGATGGATTCTTTAGGAAATACATGCCTAATAAAAAGTTACCTGACATTACTCAGCCATCCAAAGATTTCATGTTTCTGGTCCCTGGTGACGGTGTAAGGAGCTTGGGGCATTTTGCTCCTGCCCTCTCTCAACCACAAATGGTCCCGCAGTCCCATATTTCTCAGATCAACGCGTGCCTTGGGGGTGTCTTTTGTTTTCTTCTCCCAATTCAAAACTGTGCCAACCACGGCTTCACCCACGTTCTTCTCTATATGCATGACATCCAGGTAGTATCTGATAGCCAACCTGGCCCAATAAGGAAGTTCTCATAAGATGCTCTTGTGTGACCAGAACCTATACCGATCGGGCCTCTCTGGAATCGTGCGCAACACATCGGGATGATTGCTAAGCGGACCAAAGTCATACTCATTCAACACTGCCAATATTTCCTCCCCTGTCCATCGCTCCGGTGCCCAGCCCCTTTCTTCAGTCCCATCAAAAGCCTCTGCATCGTCCCTAAATGGATGGTCATGCGGAAGCCAACAACGGTGACGCATCTGGACAATCTTGCTGCAATGAGGACTGGAGCAATCAACAGTCATGCACTCTGAACAAGCCCTGTAACCCCTGGTGACGCTGCCCGACAACATACCCCTCCCAGGAAAGTCACTGATCGTGCCAACAAGCATGGCACGCATCCGGAACATCTCATTTTTGAACCGGTCGTAGACCAGGTGGCCTTTCAGACTCAAGTACCGAAGCTCCTCAATTACGGGTCTCAAATACACATCGAGACACTTTCCCGGATAACCTGAGCCTGGAATCAATAATGTGAGCATGTTATATTCCTTCTTCATGCACATCCACGGTGGAAGGTTGTACAGAATCAAAATAACTGGCCACACACTGTACTGAAGCTCTTTCTTGCCAAAAGGGTTGAAACCGTCGGATGATAGCCCTAGCCAAACATTTCGAACCTCTGATGCAAATTCAGGAAACTCCAACACATTATTCTTCCAAGCCTCTCCGTCGGCGGGATGTCTAAGGGTGTCATCGTCAGGCACATTCCTCTCAGCCCACCATCTCATAGCTTTGGCCGTGAAAGCACACATGAACAACCGCTCAAGCCTATCAATCAGCGGGAAGTACCGAAGTATCTTCACAGCTTTCTTGTTCCCTTTAGGAGTGAACTTATACCGCTCTGTATTGCATACTGGGCAGTATTCAAGATCTGCAAGTCCTTCCCCGTAAAACAGAACGCAATCGTATCTGCATGCATGAATCTTGATGTAGGAAAGGCCGAGATCTTTAAGGATATGTCGCACCTTATGATGACTGGTAGGAAGCCGATGTCCGGGGCGCATCGCCCCACCCCATATCTTCAGCCAATCATCAACCGATTTGACAGTGCCTTTGTTCTCCGTTTTGATCTTCATCACTCCTATGACAGATTCAAGGACAGTCTTACTGCATCCGGGGTACAACGGAGTCTGTTGCAATGCGATCAGGTTGTTGTACTTTTCCATACCACTTGTGTTGACCGGTGATCGGGGAAATGGCTCGAGTGGCTCAATATCAGGGAAACACTCCATCTCCGGAGCAGGGAGTTGCACATCTGGTGCTTCATCAAAGACACCGCTCTCACGAGGAAACATATCGTTGATCCAGTTCGTTGTTGGATCATTGGACGAACTCCCTCTCTCGGCAAATTGTCCATGATCATGAGGACCCGCAAACTCTGGTTCACCGTGATAAATCCAATTAGTGTATAGGACCCAAAATCCATATCTAGCCAGGTGTTGCTCCACGGTCTCTATGGAAAAACGTTGTCGTGGGCTGGCACACTTGTACTTTTTACACGGGCAATAATGAAGTGTAGTGTCTCCACAGTTAGCCATCACAAATTCCAGGAAACTCCTAACTCCATCATGATACGCCTGATCCCATCTTCCAAGGGTAATCCAACTCCTGTCCATCTTGTAAGTTCAATAAATAAATGTAACTATATATAGATATGTATATATGCACGTACTACGTATGTACGTACGTACTAATTAATTAAAAATTTCATCATTACACACATATATATATATAGATATATATACACATCCCTAAATTAATTAAAACATCGTCAATCTCCCTAATTAATTAAACACAATATATTTTTACCAACAATATATTTTTAATTACAACTAAATTAATTAATATATATATACATTTTTTCATCAAATTCATCTAAAATCACCTCTAAATCAACAATCAATCACTGATCTTCAACAAAACTTCAATTCTATCTAACCAACATATCAACCCATTAATAATCTTATCTCCACACACACACACACACATATATATATATATATCAAATTAATCACACATTTATTCTAATTAAACTCTAAATTAACACACCTCTGCATATAACCAACTAAATCAACACACACAGCAATATACGTACCTTTCAAGCTTATGGCCGAGGTTTTGGACGATTTCAGAGCGTTTTTGAAATGTTTTCGACGAATGAGCTCGCTGCTGCAGAAGAGATCTGATATAAGAGTTATAGCCGACGAATACCCTCCTCGTCGGCTATAACCAAAAACTTTTCGTCGGCTATAGTTATAGCCGACGACTACCGACGACTCGTCGGCTATAATATTATAGCCGACGATGTGGCCGACGAAATAGTAATTCGTCGGCTATGACCCCTTATAGCCGACGAAGTACTATTTCGTCGGCCGTTTTTTCCCATATCGTCGGCTATGATCCCTTTTCTCGTAGTGTACGTTTTCTGAGATGTGATCGACAATAATCTCTTGGAACTTGCACTTCTTCACATATGATGCATCCAATATATATGGCAGCTTTAAATACACATGCATGCTTTGGCTTGATTGAGTATAAAGACACTATTTGGGTAACAAGGGATGCTTAGCTTAAGCTAACAACTACCAAGGACTGGACTCGTATTTATTCACACATATTTTGTCTGCAGCTCTAAGGGATTTACAGTTGTATACACATATATTTGGTTATGGTTATCTCCGGCTAACTATGGTTGGTTAATTAATTATTATTTTTTCAAAAAATTTACAATGTATTTGTTTCTGCCTAAACCCGGGGATCTAGTAGATACTCGGTGAATCCAACTCGATCTCCTGCAATCCTGCTCACTAAGGGGAATACCGGGCGGGCCGGTCTTCTCCTCTCCGATGCCTAAGTTAGTATAGTTGGAATATATATAACCAAGGCACGTATGTAAGCAGGGAGAGATATAAGTTACCTATTAAAGAGGGTAGTTGGGGCCCTTATATAGGTGGTTGGGGGTGAGGGCTGGCCTCACCCTTCGATGTGGGACTGGCTCCCTTTTGTTTGTACCTTCTGGTGCCCTCTTCGGCAGGCTGGCGCCCCCGGCCCCAGGGTCTCTGGAGGCAGGATAGAGTGCTGGACCCCGAGGCCGGGTGCTGGTGATCCGGTCCCGAGGCTTGGGCCGGGCCCTGGTGCACTTGCTGCGGGTCTGTGGGCCTGCTGTAGCCTCTCTGCGGCTACTGTCAACAAGTCCCCCAAGTTCCCGGTCAAGTGCAATCTTGAATGGGGACTTAAATCTGTCTTGCTCTTGTCCCGCAGGCCCGCAGGGTTACCAACCTACCGGTGCCCAGTCCCCCAAGTCCGCGTTAAAGATTGGGCGTGACCGAGGTGAGTACCTGTTACTGATGGGAAGCAATAGTTTATAAGCACGTTTGTAATATAAGCAGTAATATGCTTAAGTGTTGTGGTGCTATGAGCATGGAGCCGGGTGGAACCCGGAGAGTGTATGAGATGATGCCATGATGCCATGATGCCATGCAATAGATGTGTGCATGGAATGATAATGAGGCGTTGAAATCCGCCATGCAAGAAATGTGCACGGAATTTCGGCCGGGCACTCTGCCCTATCGGTACGAGGCGGAGCTTCACTGGGTCACAACTGGGCGATCTGCCAAATCGAAATGGAGCGGAGTTCACTGAGCCTCTACCGGGCGATCTGCCGAAACGGAGTTCACTGAGCCTCTACCGGGCGATCTGCCAAAGCGGACGGGGTGAAGTTCCTAGGACCTCGACCGGGCGTTCTGCCATATCGAGACGGGTCCCAGGTGAACTTCAGTACTGGACCTCGACCGGGCGTTCTGCCATATCGAGACGAGTCCAGGAGTATGGGAACTCGACCGGGCGTTCTGCCATATCGAGACGAGTTCCCCATTGCTAGGCTGTAGGGAGATTACCCCGGTGTTGCGGGCTGTTTGAAGCACCGGTGAACACTTGCTAGTTCTTCTCAGCTTGTGTTGAATAAGCGTTGAGGTAAGGGGGGTGGCATTGAGGTGACAAGGCTCGCCGTGTAGCCCCATGTTGATCGCCTTTCAATGCGATGCAGGGTTTTTATCCTGCTGGAAAAGCGTGCATGGGTTAGATGCAAACTCGCCCGGGTGTATAAAACCCGCCGGTCGAATGGTCTCGACCGGCCATGGTACCGGGCGGAACTCGACCGGGCGTCCTGCCATATCGAGACGAGTCCCCCAGTGAAATGCCATGGGGCCGGGTGAATTATGTTCCTGGTAGAGGGGTGGCGTTGAGGTGACAAGACTCGCCGTGCAGCCCCCGTTTGTCGCAACTGGTGCGATGCAGGGTTTTTATCCTACTGGACAAGTGTACATGGGTTAGATGTAAACTCACCCGGGTGTATAAAGCCCAAGCCGGTCGAATGTTCTCATGACCGGGGTCAGCCATGGTACTGGGCGGAACTCGACCGGGCGTCCTGCCATATCGAGACGAGTCCCCCAGTGAAATGCCACAGGGCCAGGTGGATCCTATTCCCGGAATATGCTCTCGAGCCGGTTGGATGCGTCGTAACCGGTGGGCGGATCTTGACCGGGCGTTCTGCCATATCGAGACGAGTCCTCTAAGAGAGATGCAACTGGATGGACCTCGACCGGGCGTTCTGCCATATCGAGACGAGGTCTCCAGCAAGGTGGTGTGCAGCCGGTTGAATGATACCTAACCGCGAACTGCTACGGACCGGGCGGAACTCGACCGGGCGACATGCCATATCGAGACGAGTCCCCTAGTGATATGCAACGAAGATGATGCCAGGAGGGTTCATA
This sequence comes from Potentilla sterilis, assembly GCA_963682095.1. Lineage (NCBI taxonomy): Eukaryota > Viridiplantae > Streptophyta > Magnoliopsida > Rosales > Rosaceae > Potentilla > Potentilla sterilis. The sequence goes on along the minus strand of OY821767.1, from coordinate 16,779,647 downwards.
CCCAGATAGATGCTCTCGAAGCGGTTGGAAAATCATAACCGGTGAGAGGTCTTCGAGATATGCAGCGAAGAAGCCATGCAGTCGGTTGAATGATCATAACCGCGAACTGCTACGGACCGGGCGGACCTCGACCGGGCGACATGCCATATCGAGACGGGTCCCCTATTGCTCATACCCGGATGTGTGCTCTCCAAGCGGTTGGATGATCATAACCGGTGAGAGGTCTTCGAGATATGCAGCGAAGAAGCCATGCAGTCGGTTGAATGATCATAACCGAGAACTGCCATGGTGCCGGGCGGATGGCTCGTACCCGGATGGGTGCTCTCCAAGCGGTTGGAAAATCACAACCGGTGAGAGGTCTTCAAGTCGGTTGAGAAATCATGACCGGTTAATCTTGCAGCAAAGGTGGCGTGCAACCGTGGAATTTGGGGAAGTGGGAGGGCCTGACTCCTTGGTTCCCGCTCCTACCTTCCTGTCGCTGGCGTGTGGGACAAGTGGCTGACATGCATTTAAGGAGGGAGTCCATCAGTCCCGTCAGTTATGATGGCATGGGCAGTTTACCAATGCTGGGACACGTGCCAGCGGGGGGCAGTCTCGAGATGAAGGGCCTGGATTCGCAGGCGTTTGAGTTGCCCTGTTTGCGTGTTTGGCGGGATTTCCATTGCCTAGGGCATCGGTTCCCTCTATAAAAAGGCCTCCTCTGCTCTTATTTCTGCTGTTGCTTCTTGCTTTGGAGAAACTAAGAGAAATAGAGGAATCTGGCGACCACTCTGAGCCCTTTTGCCCCACGAGATCCGTTTTCTTGAGTGCTCCCTACTCTCTTCCTACCATTGCTCGCTGCTTTCACAGGGCGGATTGTCCTCGGTTGAGCATACTAATCGGTAAGTTTGTTGATTTCTTTGCCCCGGTGTTGTTCTTGTGTTGGTTTTGTTGTTTTGCGGCGGGGGGGAGGGATCTGTATCGCTGACGAAACTGCTCTGCGGCGAACTTGGGGAGAGGCCGTAGAAGGCGCTGTTGTAGGCTGTTGCTGACGAGCGCTAGGGTTTTGTTTCTTCCCCTAGGTTAAGATGTCATCTTCAGGTTCTGACCGGGCTTCAGAATCGGCTGCCAGGGGTCCTATCGAGGACGATGAGGAGAGACTGGAGGACTGGCTCGGTTCGGAATCTCCGGTGTCCGAAGCCGCTGACGGCTTCGGGAGCAGGGTTTCGACTCCGTCCTCGTCTTCGTCTTCCGGGGCTGAATCCTCGGATACTGAAATACCGCAAGGGGTGCGCCTTGCAGATGCTTCGGCCGTGAGCTACACCATTGGCAGAGGGAAGGGTGCTGTGGTGTGCGATGAGCCTGAGGGTAGCATGACTCCTGGAGAGATTGCAGCGCTCCGGGAAACATGGGGTATCCCGGATGACGTTCTGCTGCGGCCCCTGAATCCTGGAGAGTCGGCCTGCAACCCGGAAGCAGGGTGGGTTGCCGCGCACCAGGATCAGTTCCGACATGGACTCTCGCTCCCGCTGCCAAATTTCGTGCAGTACATGCTCAGTGCGCTACAAGTGTCGCCCGCGCAGCTTCTTGGGCTCCAGTGGAGGTGATTACTGAGCCTCGGCTGCCTATACGATTTGTCCAGAATGAGTATGCCAACGGTAAACGAATTCCGGTCCTTGTATAGGTTGTCCTACTCAAGGAAGCAGGGGTCCCGGGGTTGCCTGTCTTTTAACGCCCGGAAACCTCCACCGATCATCACCAATATGCCTTCATGGGTAGACAACAGCTGGAGGAAGAAGGTGGTGATGGTGGGCGGGAGGTGGCAGGTGAGGAGCAAAATGTACCGGGTTCCTGGCACCTTCCAACCCCTGGGCGACCAGTCGTACGAGCTATCCGATCTGGAGCATGAGAGGGTCTCGACCATAATCGGATGTTGGGACGATCTGGAACGAAGTTCTTTCAACTTCATCCGACGAGAAGTGCTATAGTACTGCCAACTCGGGCGGGGTCCCGGTGCGTAGGAAGCCCTTGAGCGGTGATACTTTGTGCTAGTTTTTGCAAAATACTAACTGTTTGCTTTCCTTGCAGGTGCGTCTTCCCGGGCGACTATCAAGCCCGAAACCACTCTCTCAATGGACGGGGAAGACCTCCTGAACAAGCTGAAGGAGAAAGGCGAGATCGTCTCGCGGACGTCGGTGGAAGAGGAGTCCGGCCGGCTCACGACCCATGCGGAGCCGAGGGCCATGGACGTTGATGACGACGCCTATGTCCTGAAGCGGGTGAAGACCCATCATGCTGCAGGCCTTCTGGCGCCTGGAAAGGGCAAGAGTACCGGGGGGGGCAGTGAGGATTCCCGGTGGGATGAACAAGATCCCCAACCGGCCGGTGTCTGTGCCGCACGTGGCTCGTCCCGCGCGGGTAAGCGCACAATCTTCTTCTCCGGAAGGCCGGGGAGAGAAACGGAAAGGCGGGGACGTTCCTTCCGCCGCGCTGGTGACGCTTACCGGGGGGTCGGCACGGGAGAACCTGGCCAAACGGTTCAGGATAACCAGCGGTGCGCAAACTAACGCTGCCGGGAAGAAGGTTGCTGCTGCTGCCTGGCAGAGTAGTCCCGCGCCTGCGGAGGCACTGAGGGGAAGCCCGGATAGTGCAATCGCCCGGCAAGTGGCGGCGGACTTGGCCGGTCTTGGGCTGGACAGACCCGGGGTAGCTGGAGCCCTGGCGGGCGGGAATCGCCCAAAATGCAAGGAATCCGTCCTTCGGGTAAGTACCGCACAGTATCACTACACTGCTTGTAGCTTGTTTTCTTTTGCTGCTTGACTAACTGCCTTTGTTGCTGCGCAGCTGCTGTACAGTTTGTACGAACCGGATGCGAGCGAGGAGCTGTCGGAGCTGAAGAGCCAGATAACTGCTTTATCGGAGATCCGACAGCGCCTGGAGGTAGAGAAGTCTCGCTCGGACCGGGAGAAGGCCAGATCGGAGGAGAGGGCCAAGAAGCTGGAGGAGCATAACCGGGGCCTGGAGAAGGAGAGGGCCGAACTGGAGGCCAAGGTGGACGAGCTCCAAGTGGGAGCTGCCGCTCTGCGCGCCGCCTCTGCCGCTCCGACCGGGGAAGATGACCCGGAACTCTACGAGCGGGTCGTTCTCAAATACCGCGAGAGCGATCAGTTCCTGGAGTTTCTGGTAAAGGCCAGGGAAGAGGGCATCTCGGATGCGTACACGGAATGGGCGGAGAAGGGATGGTTAGACACTTTCCTGATGTCGACTACTGCTGAAGGAGATATCCATGAGCAGTCGGACATCCATCAAGAGGCGGTGGAGGGGCAGCCGGATGAAGCAATTCGCTCGGACTTGGATTCTTTTACCAACGGTGCCGAGTCTCCCCGAGCTAGGGTCAACACCGGAACTGAGGTCGACGACGAGGGTACCGCAGGAGAGGCTGGCGGATTGCCTGCTGAAGGCGGAGTCGTGGCTCCTTAGGATTTTTCTTGCCCTTTTCCTTGTAATCTTTCCGGATCGGTTACTACTTGTATACTTGCTTGAATATGAATATACTGGAACTGGCAGAGCCGGTGAAATTTTCTCAAAAGTAGTTTGCATATATATATGTTCTTACAACGGTAGAACCGTGAACTATGCCAAACTAACCGCTCGGGGTAGCGGGTTTACCAGGCCTGGTCACGTTCCCGGTCGGGGTCTGTTCTTCTTTCCCCCACGTATCGCTGGAGCTGGCCGTTATCAATCAAAATCTGCACCGCCGTCTTAAGAGCGCAGCACTGATTCGTTCGATGAGTCGCCTCATCATGATAAGAGCAGTACTTGCCCGTCTGCGCCGTTGTAAGTTTCCCCTTCGGGTACTTTCTCTTGAGCGGCGGGGGAATGACGCTCCCGTTCTCAAGTAGGATATCCTCGTAGGAAGTGGTGAGAGCGGTGAAGACTTCTTGACCGGCCGGTGGTGGTGCTGGCATGATTGCCAGGGGGCGCTCTTGGCGGTACGGTACCGACTTGTGCTCGTTCTGGGGTTTATCAAAATAGGACCTATGCTGTCGCTGTGGCCAGTTTCTGCTGTTGGCGTTCCGGCTGGGTCGAGCGGTGCGGTTCTCGGTCCGCTGACTGGGCTTGGCTTCTTGGCAGAGCGGAGGGTTCTCTTCCCGGGGATGGTCTTCCTGCTGCTCATCCCGCTTCCTCTTCAGCAGGTGATGCCCATAGGTCTCATGATCGGCCTGAGCATGCCGGATGGCCATAACCATCAACTCGTCGTACCCCTGCGGGAGTTCTACCCGGACGGCGTAGGAAAACTTGCCCGCTCGGAGCCCCTGCTTAAACGCCATTTCGGCGATGCCTTTGTCCAGGTTCCGAACTCCGGCCGTGGCCGTCTGCCAGCGGTTGACGAAGGTTCTCAGCTCCTCTCCGGGGGCTTGTCTGCAATTGAAGAGGATGGTCGACGTCCGGGCTCCCTCAACTCAGAGGATGAAGCGGCCTACGAACCGGTCGGCTAACTGCTCGAACGCCTCGATCGAGTTTGCTGGAAGCTCGTAGAACCAGCTGAGCGCTTCTCCAGACAGAGTTTCCTGGAAGATGTTGCAGCAGACTGCATCGGAGTATCCCTTGGCGCAGGTTTGGGACCGGAAGCTGTCCAGATGCTGGTACGGGCAACCGGACCCTGAGTAGGTGAGCTTGAGGGACTTCTGGTTGCCAGATCTTCCTGACTCTATGACCCGGTGCGAGAAAGGACCCATGCGCTCATTAAACCGGGCGCCCTCCATCGGCCGCGCGGCTCTTCTATCGTTGGCCTCCATTTGGGCCTTTAAGTCCGACACGGTGTTGGCTAGCATCTGCAACGCTCGTGCGGTCGGAGTCTCAGCTTCATCTACTGACGAAGCGCCGGGTCGGCGGGAGGTTGTCGCGCTCTTTGGCGGGCTCGCGCCTGCTGGCGACTTCTTTCGTGCGGGGTCACCGGGCCGACCGCCCGAAGATTGCCCTGCTTCGGTGTGTTGAGGTTGGATCGGCGGGAGTGTCGCCTGTGCCTCGGCCATGGCGTCACTGCGCTGCTGTCCCCTTTCCAGGGCGGCTACCAGGGCAGTATTTACTGCTTCCATTTCCTCGTACCGAGCGTTGGACTTAGCTCTGTCCCTGTCGCTCTCCTCTCTTAGACGACTGACCTCCGCGGCCATTGCCCGTAGTTCTCCCGCCATACTGCTATGGCCGGGGCTGTACGTAGGGTTCCGGTCCGGACTCTCAGATCGATCGCTTGAATCATCTGAGAACGTCAAGGAGAAGCCCCGTCGCTCTGGACTGTCTTCCTCCTCTGCCGGGCCTTTCCCGCGCGAGCTGTCGTGGTGGGGATCCGGCACGCCGGATGGTCCCCCACAGCTCCCTACTTCCTGACCGTTGCCCCGGTCGCCGCGCGGCTCCCGCGTGACGGCTGGGGTGGAGGTGAGCGTCTGCACTACTGCAAGGCGTCCCTCCTCGGCGGTACCTTTCTCTTGACTCATTTCCGAGCTCTTTCCCAACAGTGTTGCTTACATGGCTTTTCGTTCAAGCTTCCCACAGACGGCGCCAATTGTTTCTGCCTAAACCCGGGGGTCTAGTAGATACTCGGTGAATCCAACTCGATCTCCTGCAATCCTGCTCACTAAGGGGAATACCGGGCGGGCCGGTCTTCTCCTCTCCGATGCCTAAGTTAGTATAGTTGGAATATATATAACCAAGGCACGTATGTAAGCAGGGAGAGAGATAAGTTACCTATTAAAGAGGGTAGTTGGGGCCCTTATATAGGTGGTTGGGGGTGAGGGCTGGCCTCACCCTTCGATGTGGGACTGGCTCCCTTCTGTTTGTACCTTCTGGTGCCCTCTTCGGCAGGCTGGCGCCCCCGGCCCCAGGGTCTCTGGAGGCAGGATAGAGTGCTGGACCCCGAGGCCGGGTGCTGGTGATCCGGTCCCGAGCCTTGGGCCGAGCCCTGGTGCACTTGCTGCGGGTCTGTGGGCCTGCTGTAGCCTCTCTGCGGCTACTGTCAACAATATTTATAAATTAATTTATATTATAATAATTGTATTAGGAAAAATAAATTCAGTTTACTCATTTCATTAAATAATCCATTTATATAGGATGACGATGACAATGGAAACATCAATTACAACTATGGTAATAATCACTGATTGAAACGTTACATCTGATTGATACTAATTTCCTAATTTCCTAATTTGCTATCGTCAGTTACTTTGGCCAAGGCACATTTATGGTATTTTCCTTCAACACTCTCCCTTGTGCCAAGTCAAAGACGAAATGGTGCATAGATCGTTGCCTCATTAAAAAACCTTGCAAAGTAACAAAACTCAGTGGGACAAAATAAAACTTGGTCGAAGGGAAAAAGAGCACAACGCACATTTAACCTTTATGGATGGTGTGTGTGTGTGTGCATATATTAGACTCCTCCTGAAGTCTACACCTCCCCCTGATCCTTACATCAATCAAGGAAGATTTGAAAGCTTTCGCATTCCTTTGTTTTTCACATGTTCCTCAAATAGTGCTTTGGGTAATGATTTAGGAAACAAATCTGCCACATTCTCCTTACACCTTACTTGATTCACTTGAATCTTGAGGAGAGTTTGTTGTTGCTGATTATAGAAAAAACATTGACGATATGTGTTTTGTGTTATCACCCTTGATATACCCTACCTTCATATGTTTGATGCAAGCTGCATTATCTTCATAAATGCAAGTAGGCTCTTTTGTGGTAGAACTTAAACCACTAGTCCCTCGAACATGTGTAATGATGGACCTTAGCCATATACACTCACGAAACGCCTCATGTAGAGCAATGATCTCAGAGTGGTTCGAGGCAGTAGCCACAAAATTTTGCTTGGTTGATCTCTAAGATATTGCCGTGTTCCCAATAGTAAATACATTACCAGTTTGAGAACAACCTTTATGTAGGTCAGAGAGGTACCCAGCATCAGCAAACCCAACCAAAACATTATTTGGGGTTTCAGTGTATGAGGTCTATCTACATTTCCTTTAGGGGTTGCATTTCCATTTATGGTCCCTCTTGTCTTTATGTATGGATAGAATAGACCCAAGTCAATAATTCCTTTTAGGTATCGAAATATGTTCTTAATACCATTTCAATGACGTTGCGTTGGCGCTGAGCTAAATCTAGCTAACAAGTTCACTGAGAATGTAATATTTGGTCGAGTACATTGAGCTAGATACAATAATGCACCTATTGCACTTAAGTAGGGAATTTCAGCTCACAATAGCTCTTCGTCGTCTTCTTTTGGGCGAAATGGATCTTTCTTTATATCCAAACTTCGACCGATCATGGGAGTGCTAACAATATGCGCTTTGTCCATGTTAAATCGCCTAAGAATCTTCTGGATATACGCAGACTGGTGGATAAGTATTCCACAAGCTCGGTGTTCTAGTTCAAGACCTATACAAAACCGAGTTTTCCCAAGATCTTTCATCTCAAACTCGGATTTCAAGTAGCTCGCGGTTTCTTTGATTTCATTAAGAGTACCTATTATATTCATATGATCAACATATAAAGTCACAATTGCAAATCCGAAAATCGTTTTCTTTATGAATACGCAGGGGCATAGTTCATCATTCTTATATCCCTTCCTAATTAAGTAGTCACTTATACGGGTACACCACATCCGCCCGGGTTGTTTCACTTGACTTGGGCAATGGAAGGCCATCAGGCACTTTCATATATATTTCTGAATCAAGATCCCCATAGAGATATGCTATAACCACATCCATGAGCTACATTTCTAGTCCTTCGGAAACTACTAAGCTAACTAAGTAGCGAAATGTTATAACATTCATTACGGGAGAGTGTGTTTCCTCATAGTCAATTCCAAGGGGTTGTGAGAAACCTTGCGCCACAAGGCGAGCCTTCTACCTTAGGACTTCATTCTTCTCATTAGGGTTCACCACCCTGAATACCCTATCAAGTCTATAAGGCTTGACAACGCTGGAGAGTTCACATCAAAAGTATTTGATGATTATTGCATGTCAATTAGGATCAATGTAGAGCTTCTTGTACCCCATGTGCATACACAAAATGCTCTCACAGAGGCCACATTCAAAAGGCTACATATGGTGACCAGGGCATTGGTTATGCGCACCAACATGCCTATATCTGTTTGGGGTTATGCAATATTGCACGCAGCTTTACTTATTCGTTTCAGACCCACTGCTAGCCAACCATTTTCTGCGTACCAGTTGGTCACTCGATATGAGCCTAATATTTCACACTTATGCATATTTGGTTGCGCAGTATATGTGCCTATTGCGCCCCCACAGCTCACTAAAATGGGTCCTCAGAGACGATTAGGTATTTATGTTGGATACGAATCCCCAACCATTATCCGCTATTTAGAACCTTTGACAGGCGATCTTTTTACCGCTAGATTTGCGGATTGTCACTTTGATAAGACAATCTTCCCGTTGTTATGGGGAGATAAGAAAAAGGATTTTCTAAGGGAACGACAAGAATTGTCGTTGTCTGTCCCCACTCAATCTCATTTTGATCCCCACACTTCATAATGTGAAAGTGAAATGAAAAGAATAATCAATCTTCATAACGTAGTTGATTCAATGCCTGATGCATTTTCTAATATTGCTAAAGTGACAAGATCACATATACCAGCTGCAAATGTGCCTGCAAGGTTAGAAGTCCCTAAAAAAGGGCACAACGCCGCAAATAGGGGCATTGCTACCACACTTAGTGGATGTGTGGTTGAGAACGTGGCTTCCCAAAGGAAGAGGGGAAGGCCATATGGTTCGATTGACACTCACCCAAGAAAAAAAGGGGGAGTAAGGCACAACCCGATCCATTAATCATCAATGTAGAGAATCTCTCCCATGAGATTGTCTTTGACTATAGTTATGTCTATGAATCAATACTGAAGGACACTCTGATGTTTGAAATGATTCCAGAGAACAAAGAAATCTCCATGGATTATGAGGATACATACGAGTTGATGGAAAGATCTTCCATGTACATTGATGATGTATTTGCATACACTGTTGCTCAAGAAATCATAAAGCACGATGATACCGAACCACGCGTTGTTGCAGAATGTCAACAAAGAGCATATTGGCCTTAATGGAAAGAAGCAATTCATGCAGAACTAGATTCTCTGACAAAGAGACAAGCATTTGGTCCAGTAGTGCTAACCCCACCAAGTGTAAAGCCTGTAGGACATAAATGAGTTTTTGTCAGAAAGTTAAATAGCAGACTTTACAAAACGAGTGATGTGCCTTTGAAATAGTCAATAAGGTAGAGGGACATAGTACACCTGGTGCTTCAGAAGGTAATGGTTGTGTTAAAGTAACACTACGAACGACACTTTGCATTGTGTCGGATTTTTGTCCCATTTTATTTTTTCCTCGGAAGAAAAGATGTCTGTGTGAGTTCTTTAAAACACGAACCATCATGTCGCGACTAGAGTGTCCTAGTCGGTCATGCCAAAACATGTATGCGTCAGTATCCCAAATTTCTTTGTTGGTGACAGCATATGATTCAATAATTCGGATGGTAGTGAGATATAATCCATTTCTATTTATAAGGAAGGAGACTTCCCACCTCTACTACATCTCCAATGTGGGATGCAAACATACTATTACATATTTCCCTACTCTGGAGGCTACTTCAGGTGCCCGGTGGCACGCCCTCTGGGTGCGGCACCGGTGATCTCTGACATTGGGGATGTAACCGGAGTGGCGGTCTATCCGAGGTGTGCCGGAAGTAGGGCATATCAGGCCGGTTGCACGGTCCACGAGGTCGTCGAGTATGCTTGGCGGTGCACCATATATGTCCCCAACATTTAGTAATTGTCTTCTCAACGATAAGTTTCGAAAACTAATTTACCCGAAATGGTAAATATTTGTTTCCTGCTCACAGGTCGGGTCTTGGAAGAAACAGGTCGGGTCGGGTCGGGCTGCAAAGGGGTCAGGATTTCCGGGTCTGGTTGCTTGGCCTTTCTACCGACGAGGAAGTTGTCGAGAGAAAGGGTGCTGGATCGAGCTGGCGACGCGTCGACCAAGACTGGCGAGGCAATCGAGGCAGCTAGGTACGATCGAAGGAGCAGGAGGTCCGATCGGAGGTCGTTGGCTCCGGGCTTCTGGGTCGAGGCTTTGGCCTCGGGTCGAGCACAGGCGTCGATAGAGCAGTGGTGGCGAGACAACGTCGTCCGATCAGGAGGCTGGCGTCATCGGCCAAGGCTTATGTGCGGAGGAGCAAACGCCGATCGGAGGTTGCGGAGGTTGCCGATCGGAGCAGAATACGGTTGGTGCAAGTTGCAGGGTTGCTGCTAGCGATGCTAGCGGCCGCAGCGGCGGGAAAAACCCCTAGTTTGGTTTTTTGTGTGTTTTTTTTTTCTCGACTCAAAAAAATCTCAGCCAGTAAAGTTACAGGCTGATAATGTGTAATAGGAAAAATGAATTAAGTCTACTCATTTTATTAGAGAATTCTTTTATATAGGATGACGATTACAATAGAAACATCAATTACAATTATAGTAATAATTACTGATTGAAACGTTACATCTGATTGATACTAATTTCTTAATTTATTATCGTCAGTTACTTTGACGAAGACACATTTATAGTATTTTCCTTCAACAATAATCAGAATATTTTCAGTATACGGACATCCGTCCGCACAATTCATACCATAGTCATTTAATTATTTAATAATTTAATTACATTTTTATTATTCTATTTGCATCGTTTGTTCACTTCTTGATTAATTAAGCAAAAGGGTCAATATCAATCTGATCAATAAGATTTATAAACGATTGGGATCTATATACAACGTGAAGTAGGTGGGCAATGTTTTTATATGATTTGATTATGATCGTTATATGCATGCATGTATATTCCTTCAGACTTTGACGACTTTTAATATATTTATATAGCTCTCTTCTTGAGATTAATTAGAGCGAGCAGTACTTGGTATCTATCTCTTTTTCTGCGATCAAATAATGGAGATGACAGAATCAATTGTTTCTTATCAAAACGATCTGATTTGGAGCTCCTCCTACTACATAATTAAGCTGCTATTATATATATGAGCAAGTTGGAAAACATTACTTAACAAACTATAAAGCACATAAATCGTTGTCCTATGTTAGTTAACAACTCATGATGCACTTCTGAAACAATCAAAGTATCAAACTCGATCATTACGTCTTGGAACTGTTTTATGGTAAAGACTAGGCCACATGTTCTACAAGTTCATCGCTAATAATATATCGATGGATTCCAAATTGACATTAGCTTTCAACGTCAATTTCACTAAGATTGTTAAATCACAAAGGTTACTACGTACGTACTCTTTGGATCATGTTATAATAGTCGGTATTAAGTTTTGTAACATAAAACTGTTGATGCTCAAAATGGGGTAAGCAGGCCGCTAATATGTAAAGAGGAGAACATGCTACTCCTAGGCAATGGTTAATATGTTGTCATCGACTGCAGCAGAGACTTGAAGTTTTAACATTCTCAACGATGTTAAAAGAATGGAAAATTTTATAGTGTGAGTATGCATCAATTTTAACCTAAACTTGTAAAATGAGTCGTTAAAGTAGTAATATTAGTCCTCAAAGTAGTAACCGAGTTATTAAAGTTGTAAAATATCTAATTACAACATGAGTTTAAAGTAGTAATATTAGTACTCAAAGTGGTAATTGAGTCCTCAAATTCTAATATTAGTACTTTAAAAACTAACAAAATGAGATAGTTCAAGTAGTAAAGAGCACCATTACCTAGACCCTAAGACCTAAATTATTAAGTCATGAGTTCGAGTTACAACAAGAGAGTAGGTGTGAAACCCAAGAAAAATACTAACATCTCATCTAATAGATATAATAGTTACAATTTTAAGAACTCGATTACAATTTTTAAATAAAGTTAGATACATGTTATGCTTCAATACATCCTAATCTTACCCTAAAAGATTAGCAGAGGATCAAATATTGATCGGGACACTTGATCTCTTGACTTATTGTAGTAAAGAGTTTAACTTTGATACTTGCCATGCACATTGTACTGTATTAATTAAGGGTTTAGGGTTTAAGGCTTATTGCACATTGCACATTGTACTGTATTCGGTAGTTTTATTAATTAAGGCTTAAATACAGCTAAGTAGCTGCTCTATTATCAGATTTAAAAAAAAATTAAAAAAAATCTACACCATAGTATAACCCGAAAATGAATTGATGCAATGTTGAACGGTGAGGTAAAATATCCAACGAGCCAAGGATTATGAAGTGGCACATGTTCAAAGACTCTTTCCAATTTTCTGCAGTAATTTCATATTGAGTCATTATTTAAATCACAATTGCATACCTAGGCGAGCGGAATGCCTAGTCTATGTTAATTATTTTAGAAGACCACAGTGCTTTCTTTGTTCATAGCTCACTGCTCAAATTAGATTGTAATGAGTACTGTTTGCTTAATACATATAAGACCCTGAACTAAAAGCCTTGACCCAAATCCTTCATTAAGTATATATATTTATAACTCATTATCGTCTATTGATTCATAATGCAATCACGCCAATCAGTTTCTATTTCATTAAAAATTAAAATCTTGACGCAGGCCAAATCCACCTAAGATATCAATAGTGTACTCTACCAACAACATTACAAGTCAAAGATTTTGCTTTTACAGTTTACTTGGTCTAAGATAACAAAAGAGGAGTTGGTAATGAAGTCTAAACATGTATCATCCTTACAATATTCAAACTTGAGCTTTGATCGTATCTCCTACAAAGAGTTTTCAATGGGGAGTAGGTAAATCATCCTTGATCAATTACAGATAAAAGCTTTTCTGGTCTTTCTGGTTCAATCCAACTTCACAAGTTATCCTATGTCTTCTTATTTGATGGGGAATAATAATGAAAGAAACACCATCATTTCTTGGTAAGTGGCGGTGGTTTCTTACCAGAAAATATAAACAAAATAGATGTTCTCATTGAAAGCGAAGCAAGGGTAGGTGCATAAACACTAGAAAACAACAAGTTGGATTCATAGTTGACAATAGAGCTTTGACCAAATGGTTATATGTACACAGCTTTTGGCTTCAGGTCGAGTATAGATATAAAAATGAGAACAAAAAATGATGCTTGGGCTGTAAGCAATATCAAAAGTACATAAATGCGCTTGACACAGCTCTCAAAACAGTGCATCATCATCATCCTCCACTAAAGGAGCCATCTTATTTAGTCAAACACCCACAAAACCCCAGAAGCTCGTGGCTTCGTGGGCTTCAAGTTCAAAGTACTAACACCCTTTTGGTTTCCGGTATAATATTCTTTCTTAAAGATCTTGTCTCTTACTTCTTCTTCTTCTGCTTCTTCTTTCTGATTGAGTGTTTGTTAGTGGCATATGGGTCTTATACTCCTCAACTTTCTTTTCTGATATGAATGTATCGGAAACCGTGCCGGTACTTTGCTGTTAATGATGGACCGGATTGATTTGGATTGGTTGAGATACTCGGAAATTTGATTCTGTCAGCAACAGAACAAAGTACCCTTTTCGATTTTTCCAAGTTTAGGCTGTTTGTGTTATCCGTTTCTGTAATAGATCAATCAAGTAGGAACCCATTTTTGTTTATGTTCTCAAATTTGTAAATGGAGCTGATTGTAGTTACTCTGATCTTTCTAGTTTTAAATCTAAGTAGGAAAACGAGAAGACACCCAATTCTCTAATTGTAGGTTAAGCAATTCTCTTATTCTATGATTTGCTCTGAAGCTTCTCGATTTCATGGGTTCGGTGATTATTAAACTGTTTTGTAATGCTTGTCTGCTTGTGTACGGCGACTTTCCTGGAAGTTAACTATGTTTTGTGACTTCTTAGGCTTGTTTTCTCACTTCTCTGTTACTAATGTTGAAGGTTTGGGATTCTAAAAAGAAAAAGTTTGAAGGTTTGGGATTTTAGCAGTGTTTTTGTTTCTTTTGTTGTCCAATGAATGCTCAGTCATATCCATCTTTGTAATTTAAACTCTGAGGCCTGCTTGTTGGTATGGAATTAGTCATGTCAAACCCTCTTTTAATTTATCTTTTTGTCTCTTCTGATCTTGCTAAACTCCTCTTATACATAGCCGGCTTGACTTGCTGTGTTAATAACGAACTTGTGCTTCTGCAGGTGCAGATTGAGATATAAATAGTCCGAGGAAATCGAGTTTATACCTGAGATTGACACAACTAGTCTTGGAGTTGGTAACATGGCTGGCGAGAATGGTGTCAATGGTGGTACCAATAATCATGAAAACCATGCAGAAGAAGAGAAAAGCTCAGCCCCCATGACTATGGATCAGCCAGGATCATCAGATAGTAATGGAGATGAGAAACTTGAAAAGATTCCTTTTTCCAAGCTATTCTCCTTTGCAGATAAGACTGATGTCATCTTGATGGTTGTGGGCACAATTGGTGCCATCGGGAATGGTTCTTGTATGCCCCTCATGACGCTTTTGTTTGGGGAGTTGATAGATTCTTTTGGAGCTAATCAGAATAAAGACGTAGTCTCAGTTGTTTCAAAGGTATTCTGAACATGCTAATTAGTTTTATCAATGGTTCCTGTATGAACTACTTTTATGCTGCAAACTGTAGCAAAAACAGTTCGGATTTGGTTAAGTTCTTAATATGGACATGCTGATAAATAATTACCTTGAAAAATTAGGTCTCTCTGAAATTTGTTTACCTGGCTTTGGGGGCAGCTGTGGCAGCATTTCTCCGTAAGTACATCTCATATTCATAATCAGGAAAGTTTGTTTATGCATAGAAGCTATACATAATATCTGGAAATTTGAACTGATTGTAAACCTTCTTTCCTGTCGATCAGAGGTGTCTTGCTGGATGGTCACAGGGGAGAGACAAGCCGCAAGAATTAGAGGTTTGTATTTGAAAACAATATTGAGACAAGATGTTGCTTTCTTCGACATGGAAACGAACACTGGAGAGGTTGTTGGGAGAATGTCTGGTGACACTGTTCTCATACAAGATGCCATGGGGGAGAAGGTACATCAGATTTTACACCATAGATTTCAATCTTTCCTCCTTACTTAAATTGTACTCATTGGGTTCGTTTCATGCAGGTTGGAAAATTCTTACAGCTGCTTTCAACATTCATTGGAGGGTTTATAATAGCATTTATCAAAGGGTGGCTTCTCACTCTTGTCATGTTAACCTCTATTCCTTTGATGGTAGCAGCTGGTGCAGCGATGTCCATCATCATAACCAAGATGGCATCCCGTGGACAAACTGCTTATGCAAAAGCAGCAAATGTAGTTGAACAAACAATTGGGTCCATTAGAACTGTATGTCACAGTTTTTTCATTAGCTATTGGTATAATTTCTGTTTAGTTGACCAAGAGTATGATGTGCACCAATTTTTCGCCTATGTAGGTCGCATCGTTTACTGGTGAGAGGGAAGCTATAACTAGTTATAGCAAATATCTTGTAGATGCTTATAAATCAGGTGTTCATGAAGGTTCAGCCGCTGGAATAGGTCTTGGCTTGGTTATGTGTGTTGTATTCGGTTCATATGCTTTGGCTGTATGGTTTGGTTCTAAGTTGATAAGGGAAAAAGGTTATACTGGTGGTGAAGTACTGAATGTGATTGTTGCTGTATTGACTGGATCTATGTAAGCACTGCTGTCAGTTTTCTTCAATTTCCTATGCTGTCAATTTTCCTTTCTGTTATGTTTGAATTTATAAAACTCACGCATGTATTGGTCTGTCTTCTGATTAATTTCATGCTTTTTGTAAAATTTTATGGATGATTTAGGTCTTTAGGACAGTCATCGCCATGCATGAGTGCATTTGCTGCTGGTCAAGCTGCAGCTTATAAAATGTTTCAGACTATTAGTAGGAAGCCAGAGATAGATGCTTACGATGAAAAGGGAAAGATTTT
Source organism: Potentilla sterilis (assembly GCA_963682095.1). NCBI lineage: Eukaryota > Viridiplantae > Streptophyta > Magnoliopsida > Rosales > Rosaceae > Potentilla > Potentilla sterilis. Next base: position 16,763,742 of record OY821767.1, on the reverse strand, counting down.
GGATGACATTTCGGGAGACATAGAGTTGAGGGAAATTTATTTCAGCTATCCAGCCAGACCGGATGAGCAAATATTTGACGGGTTCTCTCTTTGTATCCCTCGTGGCACAACTGCAGCTTTGGTTGGACAAAGTGGAAGTGGCAAGTCAACAGTCATCAGTCTTATAGAAAGATTTTATGATCCGTGGGCTGGTGAAGTTTTAATAGATGGCATAAATCTAAAGGAATTTCAGCTTAAATGGATTCGGAGTAAAATTGGTCTTGTTAGTCAGGAACCTGTCCTGTTTGCATCCAGCATTAAGGAAAACATTGCCTATGGAAAGGATGGCGCTACCACTGAAGAGATACAGGCAGCAGCTGAGCTTGCGAATGCAGCTAAATTTGTTGATAAATTGCCTCAGGTTTTGGATTAAGCTCTAGTTCATTTTTATTTTCTGTAATCATCTGTATAATAGTAATTTTTGTTCACTTGAATTTCCTTTCTTTCAGGGGCTTGACACCTTGGTCGGTGAGCATGGAACTCAGTTGTCTGGGGGCCAGAAGCAAAGAATCGCTATTGCAAGAGCAATTTTGAAAGACCCAAGGATTTTACTTCTAGATGAAGCTACAAGTGCACTTGATTCAGAGTCTGAGAGAGTAGTTCAAGAAGCACTGGATAGGATTATGGTTAACCGAACAACTGTCGTTGTTGCTCATCGTTTGAGCACAGTGAGGAATGCAGACATGATTGCTGTCATCCATAAAGGAAAGATGGTTGAGAAAGGTATTCTACTATATAAACCTTACATTGCAGAAAGTCATCTGATTCTCAACGATTTATTAGACAAGGCTAATCATGATTTCTGAACATCAACTCAGATTTTGTATTCTTCTACCACCATGCATGGCTTTCGCAACTGAAACTTACCTATAAACTCACCATGCATTAGCTATTGTAGTTCTTTATCAAGTCCAGAAATTTGTATTGCTTCCGGCTGCCAGGAAACTTTTTATTCCATTTCAAAGCTACTCTCTTCTTCTACTGTCAATTAACAGCCTTTCTGTCAATTGATTAGGTTCACACTCAAATTTACTCAGAGATCCTGAGGGAGCTTACTCTCAGCTTATACGCTTGCAAGAAGTAAACAAGGCCTCGGAACAAACGTCAGAAGACCAAAGCAAACCAGAAGTAACTCTGGCATCTCTTAGACAGTCAAGTCAAAGAACATCGAGTCAAAGGCTTTCGTTTGCACGATCTTTAAGTAGAAATTCTTCTGCAGGAAATAGCAGCCGTCACTCATTTTCAGTCGCATTTGGTTTACCCACAGGACTTGGTGCCATTAGTGTTCAAGATCCTGCATACGAAGAAACAGAACTAGCACCAGAGGAACCTCCACCGGTCTCACTTCGCCGCCTTGCTGCCCTCAACAAACCTGAGATTCCAGTTCTTATTATTGGAACAATAGCTGCAATCATCAATGGTGTTATACTTCCAATATTTGGTGTCCTCATTTCCAGGGTTATAAAGACGTTCTATGAACCACCTCACCAACAGAAGAAAGATGCAGCATTTTGGGCAATAATGTTTCTGATCCTTGGTCTGATATCATTTGTGGTGATCCCAGCACGAGGATATTTCTTTTCAGTAGCTGGTAGTAAGTTAATTCAGCGTATCAGATTATTATGTTTTGAAAGAGTTGTTCACATGGAGGTGGGATGGTTTGATGAGCCTGAGAACTCAAGTGGTTCAATTGGTGCAAGGCTCTCAGCAGATGCAGCTACTGTGAGGGCCCTAGTTGGTGATGCTCTAGCTCAGATGGTTCAAAACATGGCAGCTGCAATTTCAGGTTTAGTAATTGCTTATATTGCATGTTGGCAACTGGCATTTATTATCCTCGCACTGCTTCCTCTCATTGCAGTTAATGGATATGTACAAATAAAGTTCATGAAAGGATTCAGCGCAGATGCAAAGGTATGCCTAACGTGCCCAAAAATTTACTAGTGACTAGTCCTTAATGAGTAGATCATTTTCTATTTTGCTCTTTCCTTCTAATTTTGCATGAAAATATCTAACTAATTGGCTGCAGATGATGTATGAGGAGGCTAGCCAAGTTGCTAATGATGCAGTTGGAAGTATAAGAACAGTTGCTTCTTTCTGTGCTGAAGAGAAGGTAATGGAACTATACAGAAGAAAATGTGAAGGCCCTATGAAGACTGGGATAAGACAAGGCTTAATCAGTGGAATAGGATTTGGTGTATCTTTCTTCTTTTTGTTTTCTGTCTACGCAACCAGTTTCTATGCGGGAGCTCAACTCGTGAAGGCTGGGAAAACAACATTTGCAGACGTTTTCCAAGTACGTATTTTCTCCACAATATGGAGTTTAGATTTTTAATGCCTATCAAATATGCTTTATAACAATGCGTGATATTTAGTTTACACAAATTTTATGTACCTGATTCAGATGCGTATTTGGCTTGCAGGTTTTCTTTGCTCTGACTATGGCAGCTACCGGAATATCTCAATCGAGCTCCTTTGCTCCCGATTCTGGTAAAGCCAAAAGTGCTGCTGCTTCCATATTTGCAATTATAGACCGGCCATCAAAGATAGACCCAAGTAACGAGTCTGGTACGAAAATTGATGGTGGAGTGAAAGGAGAGATTGAGCTTCACCATGTAAGCTTTAAGTATCCATCTAGGCCAGATACCCCTATTTTCCGAGACCTCAATTTAGCTATCCGTTGTGGCAAGGTAAAAACATAAATACTGTACAAATCTATTTTTCTTTTTCTTTCTTTGATGTTTTTGAAGTTAGAGCAGTCCAAACAGCTCTGGCATCTTTTGATTGCTCGATGTCTAAGTTTGCAACAATTTATCGACTATTTTGTAAATCTCTTCCTGCAGACAGTTGCCTTGGTTGGAGAAAGTGGGAGCGGAAAATCAACCGTTATTGCATTGTTGCAAAGATTTTATGATCCGGATTCAGGTCGTATTACACTTGATGGAATTGAGCTTGGCAACTACAACTTGAAATGGTTGAGGCAGCAGATGGGACTGGTGAGCCAAGAACCAGTTTTGTTTAATGACACCATTCGCGCTAACATTGCCTATGGGAAGGAAGAAAGTGCAACTGAGGCAGAAATTATTGCTGCATCAGAGTTGGCCAATGCGCACAAGTTTATCAGTAGCCTACACCAGGTCAGACCGATACCATCTAATATGTCTAATGAATTTGAGTCTTTGTATTCGAATTGTACATATAAACATGACTCTACCTAGTTGATGATTCATGTTGAACATCTTGCAACATAGCACACACCCAATGTATAAATCAACTAACTACTGCATTTTGCTGCAGGGCTATGATACCGTAGTAGGAGAACGCGGGATCCAATTATCAGGGGGGCAGAAGCAACGCGTAGCCATTGCGCGCGCTATAATCAAGAGCCCCAAGATATTGTTGTTGGATGAAGCTACGAGTGCACTTGATGCCGAATCTGAGAGAGTTGTTCAAGCTGCATTAGACCGAGTCATGGTGAACCGAACAACAGTGGTGGTGGCTCATAGACTGTCAACAATCAAGAATGCTGATGTGATTGCAGTGGTTAAGAATGGAGTTATAGTAGAGAAAGGTAAGCATGACAATTTGATAAATATCACCGATGGATTTTATGCATCCCTAGTTGCTCTTCACATGAGCTCTTCAACTGCATGAAGAGTTCCTAGCTTTTTATTCTTTTTGTAGTTGAAAACTTCTGGTGTGGTAGACTAGATCTACCTTTTTTCACCATAGAGTACCCAAATAGGCAAGTTACCAAAGATATATGCAGTGATTAGTTTTTCTTTTTCTTTTTCCTATGTCAGTTTTGTATATCAATTCGTTTTACAGTTCTAATTTATGAATAATGTACTTCGAGTTCATAAGATATATATTACGTAGGAAAGTAAATGTAAAATTGCAGATCCCTTTTGGCTGTTGGAGATTTCAACTATTCTGACTCTGTTTCTTCTTTATTCTCTGAGGTTTTTTTTTCTTCATTTGAGTGTATGACTAAAAGTTTCTCCTAAGTATTCCAAGTGCTTGATACTAAACCTCTACGAAAACCAGCATCATTTGCTCAAAGCCACAAACCAATGAATCACATTTGCTTCCTGCATTCCTAGAACTCCTACAACTCCGTGATCTTTGCATGCCTAATTGACTGATTAAAGAATTAATTTCAGTTTACCTACTTAAACTTTGGTTGAATCATCACTTCAGTCTCTATATTTTTGATTTCATCAACTACACCCCTATACTTTATAAATTAATCAACTAATATTAATTTTATAAATTTCGTACAAATGATCTATCAATACCAAAGGCTTTTTGGTATCTTTTCCCTACATTAATGCACCGTTACCATATTACGATTATAAATAAAGCTAAACAAATCAAATACTAAAGCTAAACAATAGAAAATAAACAAAAACAAATCATATATGGTAAAACAAAAAGAAATCACCATATATGATTTGTTTTCTATTGTTCAACTTGATTATATGAATTGTTTAGCCTTGTTTATAATCGTAATATGGTACCGGTGCATTAATGTAGGAAAATTGTACCAAAAAGCCTTTGGTATTGATAGATTGTTTGAACGAAATTACAAAATTGGTATCAGTTGATTAATTTAGGGAAGTACAGGAGTGTAGCTGATGAAATCAAAAATACAGGGACTGAAATGATGATTGAGTTAAAATTCAAGTAGGTAAACTGAAATTAATTCCTGATTAAATTAGCAGAAAGCGTCATGCATGACGCCTCTCACATATTATATATAAACGTGTACATCTAATAGTTCATAACTATATCTGTCTACCTAAGATTAGCCTTCCCCAGTACTTGACTGCCCTTTTGTCCCCTCTGTAATTGGAAAGTTTAAGGAAAGAAACCTGCAAATGCTGCTTTCCAAGATTTAGTTAATAAATCTTTTAATCAGTTGTTATTTCCTTAGTTACTAGATTCATATCTTGTAAAGGGCCTGTGAAGTTTAGATCTTGATTTTAAGTTCATGGTTTTATAATGGAACATAGGGTGGTTACCACTAATAATTTTATGTATTTATTACAAATACGAAAAATATTACTTTAAAACAGAAGAAGTACCAAGCAGGGAGATAACAAAAGAAGCAAAGCCAGTAGAAGCTAATGGCTGCGATGAAAATGGCTTCCCTAAGTATGTGTTTAGGTGGTTCTCTCTAATTAAGTGATGGTAATCAATTACCAAGAGGAAGAACAACCACCAGCAGGTTGACTGTGGTATAAGTTCTTATTCAGCTGAGCTATAGAGATAGAAATATATTAGCTATAGAGATGGCTGGTGATGACAACAAATTAAGGAGTGTTTATGGTAGCAGGGTGGAGAACAACGACAAAGTTGTGGCGGTGATCGAGTTTGTGTTGCTGCCTTACTGGCAAAGTGGCAGTGATGGTGGTGGAGGGGTGGTACAGTGGTAATGGCGGTGGTGACGATTGACTGAGAGATTGACCTAGATACGATAGTAACTGACTCAACAAGCAAACAATGGTAAGATTTTGATCAATTTGGTTTCGTTCCATATTTGTTTTTTAGGAGAAAGGAAACATGCCCATTGAGTAAAGTCATAACGACCACAATGATCAAATAGATGAGGTGACAGGCCACTCCAAATAGACACTAAATTACTGTGAATGTAAATGCGCATGAAGGCGTTTATTCTAAAACAAAACGTTCATAGGTGTTCAAAGCAAGCGGACAAAACTCACCTAAGGAAATAAAGCATAAAACAAGCAAATATAACTTACCAAAACTTAACTGGACAACTCTGAACTCGAATCAAGCCAAGAGACCCTTGTGGTGCCTTTTATCGAAGAGTCAAACACAAGTTAGGAATTGGAAGTGGTCTTTCCTAGTGCAACTAAAAGATCATGCATCATGTGCCTCGACCACGAGGCTATCACCACCACCTGTTTAATCCGAATCCGATTTCGATTCCGACTCATCATGAGCTTCGATTCCTGCCCTGAACCGAACTTGTTCTGCTCCAGTATTTCGGCCAATGTCATCCGCAGATCTGCAGCTTCCTTAAGCTTCAATTTGAGCTTCACCTTCGACTTCTTGTTCCTACTGCCCCTGGGTCGGCCTAGCTTGGTTGGAGACTTACCAGTCTTCCTTATCCCCAACACTCCAGCTGTCACAGCTTGCAACCCTAACTTTGTGGGACTCAAGTGCAAAACTCTGAGAGACAGCCTGTGTTTGCTTTTCTTACCAGTGTTATCCTCAGTTTCTTCTCTTCGACGTCGACCCCCGGAGATTTTGAGAGGAGAGGGGAAGGTCGAATGCTCTCTGACTTGCACTATTATTTTCTCTTTGGGGATAATCGTTGCGGGGATTGAAGGAGGTACCAGGACCGGCTAGACGTTAGCCCTTAATACCATCACAAGAGCCGATGGTGCCGTTGGTCAGTGGTGGAACTTAGGTCTGTCAATTCCGACACGACCCGATAACACGACTCGAAACCCGCACGAAATAAAGCGGGTTGAACCCGCACGATTAAAAAGCGGGTCAGCGGCGGGTCAACCCGCCATGACCCATTTATTAAATGGGTCAACCGCGGGTCAACCCGCCAACTCGAAATTAACCCGCTTAACACGTTTATTAAATGAGTCGGGTTATATTATATATAACATGCATACATGACCCATACATTACGTGTTTATAAGGGTCGATTAAGTCTTTTCTTACAATTAGGGTTACCGTTAACACAATAAATTCTCTTGTTTAAGCTTTGTATCAACACAAAAACCCTAAGTTCCACCGCACATCAGCATCAAAACTTCACCTTTTCTCGAAAAGGTATTATCGTCAAGCCAATGGTACTTTTATATATGAGATATGTTTATCTGATACTTGATTTTGATCAACTCTTGTTCTAGATCTTCCAGTTCAAAACTGGGATGAGATATATGATTATTATATATATACTATCGTAAGGAACTTAGGGTTTATACATATGAACAAACATATATATATATATATATATGTTCTCGTTTCCATGATTATTAGATAGCATGTTCAAACCCTAATAAGATTATTGTATTCATGTTTGTTCTCGTTCCCGTGATCTTACTTTGTTATAGGTGGTGATTACTTGTTCTTTTTATGCTGAATAAAGTGAAGCAGTGTTTGCAAGTTAGCATTTGATGCTTTACATTCAAACTTAAATTTCAAACTCAGTTTATAGATTATGTATTTTTTTTTTATACGATGGATGAATTTTTTAATTTTAAACTTATGAGAGTTTTTAATTTTATAAATGGATTTATATATGAATTACAGATAATTGTGGTCTTGTGTAGTTTGTTGTGAATTTAATCAAGTCATTAGTTAAATGGGTCACAATGTTAATGGGTCATTTGTCTAACACGGCACGACCTATTTATTAAATGGGTTAAACGGGTTGGAAACGGGTAACCCGTTAATAAATAGGTTGGGTTTGGGTTTAAATTTTCGACACGATTATTAAATGGGTTGGGTTTGGGGTTGTGTTTTGTGACACGCGAAAAATCTTGACCCGACACGAACCCGACACGACACGACCCATTGACACCCCTAGTGGAACTAGAAGAAACATAATAGAGGGGTCAACAAAAATTTAAAATCAGATGAATACAAATCAATGAAACTTAAATTTTGAATACAAATCAATGAAACTTAAATTTTGAATACAAATCAATGAATCTTAAATTTTGAATACAAATTTACATAAAAAAAAAAAGACAATCAAAATACTCTCTTACTCAAGAAAGAACAAATTAAAATAATGGAGAATAAGAACAAATGTGCATATATAAACATTCAGTCAATCTGAAAATTCTTTCTTTCAATATATTATATATAGAGATGTATTTTTAATGAATTTTGGAAAGTAAAATTTGAATTGAATACCTGAAGCATGATTATAGGAAAGAAAAAACAGAAGAAGGAACGAAAAGACAGGAGACTAGAAGGATTTTATTATACGATTAATGTCTACTATTTGTTACTTACTTAATTTATTAAAAAGTTTAATTAAAATATTAATGTGAGGGCCAAACTAAGTATTATTAAAGGTGGATTTTAGATTTTAATGGACTCAGTTATGGGAAAACATTTGCTTTGGAGTGGCTATGACCCATGCTGGTCCTTTCTACATTCCGCTGTTGCCGGCGGGGTAGGTTGAGGGGCCGCTGGAGCTTCATCCTCTTCAGTTTCTCTAGGGCATGGTACTCCCCAATGATTGATCATCATACGGTTACGGCAGCGACCCAAGATCCACACATAACGATATTCCACAGATCGAGATCACGTACTTCTTCCGGCGTGAACCTCAGCCTCCAATACAATCGGACAGGGTCATGCAGCGGTAGGGTTAGCCGACGTTCCATATGATGTTTGATTGTTAGGTTAACATTAAATTATTTTCAATTATTCTTGGTGAGGGTTGTTATATAGAGCAAGAGAAAGTAGAAAAATGGAGCCTGGACGAGAGCAGTTGAAGGCAAGGAGTAAAATATCGGATATCGAGGAAATATCGATGTTTCAAAATACGGATATTTCGACGGAAATATCGATAAAATATCGATCCATTAGAAATTTTAACAAAAACGACAGAAACTATAAGAAATACATGGAAATTTGTATTGAAACTTTCTAAGGTTGTTTTATGCTATGTTATCGATCATATGTGAGAAGAAAATATTAATAAACTCAAATAGATATCAATTTATTGTAATGTTATATGAATTACTACGTGAAATAGAGCTGATATTTATTGAAATATGATTTAATATATATAATTTATGATTTTATCACGAGGGAAGGCCACAATTTTAATTTCATCTCCTTGTTTTTAAGCTATTGCGGGATGTATCCCAAACCAGCTTTGCATAATTAGTATGATTAACTATCGATGGGGAACAAATTTCGTGGGGCATCAATAACACTATATATATATATATATATATATATATATAGCTACTGATTAATCAGTTATCAAAGAGTTTCTCTTGCTTTTGTCATTTCTCTTTTCATAGACAATTACAAATCATGATGCCAGAGACAGACGAGATAATGTGAGAAATTGGAGACTGGGGTGAGGCAAGTGCTTTATTGGTTCATCTACAACATTACATATGTCAAGTGATATAAAGTGATTGCATTAAAATTAACTGATGCCAAAGCTAGGACATAATATATGTATGTATTGCCATATTGGTATTATTCCCCAATGCTTCTTCTGATTATGTTGGTTGAATACTTGAATTCTTCTGATTATGCTTCGTATTGGTAATTACACCAGAGTCCAAACCAAGCAACTGTAAGTCTGTAACCATCATAAGCCACAGCAGCTTGCTGAGGCCATCCCACTAAACAAGGTCCCTTTGTTGTTCAGAACCTGAGGCTACTGACCTAACTGTGCTGCATTGCCATAAAAGTCTAAGTAAAGATCTATCCATCTCAGTACTATCTCTCTTTTCTCCTAGATTCCCTCTTCATTTGGTATTATTCATATAAAGTCTTAAAATATCGGAAATTTCGCCGGAAAATCGGAAAAATCGGTGAAATATCGGAAATATTGGAAAATATCGGGAAATTTCAACGAGAAACTGAAAGAATTGAATCGAAATATCGATCCCACGGAAAAACGAAAATTTCGCCGAAATTTCGCCGAAAAAATTGATTTTGCATTCCTTGGTTGAAGGAGACTGAAGCAAAAGAAATGAGTGATCAGTGAAAGACGAGGATGAAGTGAAAAATGACTAAGATGAGATTATAGCGTTGTTTAGAGGATTTTCGAGCGTTACCTAGTATATGATAGTCTCATTTAGTAGTCATAAATTGTATGTTAGATATATAAGGTTAATTTTCCCCTCTCATCCAATCATCCGTAACAGAGATGCCCTAAATGACTTGATCTCATACTTATACTTTCCCTTAGTAAAAACTATAGGTTAGAGCAGCTTTAACAGATTTTGTATTTTTGAAAATTTTGGAGAATATTGAGCATTTTGTCACTCCAACAGGTTTTCTATCTCATTCTTCAAAATAGAGATAGATGGAGAAGAAAGAGAGATGTTCATTCTCTAAATTTATAGCAATCTGCAAAATTTACAAATAGCAAAATCATAAATGCGTCACATATTTCAAAGCATTAAACATCTAAAAAATTTAAATTCTTTCTTTAATAAATTAATAAATAAATATGATTATATTATTAAATAGGAAAGTATGATATTTTATTATTGTAATAAATAAGAATGTAAGATATCATATTATCGTAATAAATAAAAAACCTATAAAATAGAGAAGCTGTTGGAGTTTGAACAAAAAAATAATGAAGATTTTAAGTTTTGATTCCGTATAATAGAGAAATTATGGAGAAACTGTTGGAGATGCTCTTAAGCGACAACATGCCAATTAAAAATCAGAAAAATTGGCTCATAGGCTTAAAAATCCAAAAACAAAAAAGGTTCGATGTTTGCCAGTACGGGATATATACCATCCTAAGTTTTCCAACACAGTATGGCTATGAAGGGACGAAAATTACACTGGTTCAATTCCACCTAGATGTGATACTTGAACGAATATCCTAAGGAAGGAGAGAACCGTAACACCAATTACAGTCATAATACTAAATTATATAGTAGCACATGACCAAATTTGGAAACACAAATAACTCATTTCTAATCAGTTTTTAACAAAAAAGGCCTAAAATCGAGTCGACCCAAAGCAAATTGAATAATTGAGGTTGAAATACCTAAATTGCCACTGATTTGACCAAAATTACTATGCTGCCACTCAACTAATTGATAAGTTTCTCTCTCCTCATTTTTGAGTTATTCCGATAATTTCAAGTTTTCAAGCTAAACCGTCGACAATTTGGAAAAAATTCAAACTACAATATTATTGTTTATCTCATGGGCTTTCATTTGAGTATAGCGTTGCATATATATTGAGAAACTTTTAAATTTCAAATTTTAACCACCATGAGCCACAGTAGCAAGATAACAGTGTTGATAGTAGCATTTAGTTTCTCTATCGACAGTAGCATCTACTTTCTCTATCGACAGTAGCATTTAGTTTTTCTACCGACAATAGCAACTAGTTTCTCTATCCACAGTAGCAGTTAGCTTCTCTATCCACAATACCAGCTTTATAAATGGTAAGGTTGTTAGGAGGTGACTAAACACATGTATAAATAGTAGTAGTAGCTGGAATGGAAACAATAGTATCAACAACTTCTCAGTCGTCGGAGTCGCTAGTAGCAGCCATGCCACTTCCCAAACGACAATAATAATAACTTCCTAGACAATAGTAGCAGTGTCTTCCTCATCAGTAGTAGCATAAGCTTACTAGTTAACAATGCAACGACTTCCCAATCGACAATAGCAGCTATATAGTCAGTAGTAGCAAGATCTTCTCACTCAACAGTAGCAACGACTTTCTAATCGATAGTAGCAGCTATATAGTTGGTAGTAGTAGCTACATTCACGATCGACAATAGCAGCTACATTCACTATCAACGGTAGCAGTTAGTTTTACAATAGACTATACATGGTACTAATTCAATGCATGCTTATAAATATTAAGGGCAAAAGAGTAAATTGATTGATAACATGTGGCAGCTTGTCATGCACATGGTACTGATTTGTAAATTTTTGTCATAATTTGTTCAATTCAATATGTATGTGATCTATTTGTTAAACAAATTATTGTCATGTACTTTTTTGTAGTTTGTTATTTATTTTAAACCTAAACCCTAATAAAACGTTTGATATTCCCTACCGGTCATTGATTAACCAAAAAGCATTTTGATTGTACTAGAAAATCATCATGTAGCAAATGCGAAAAAAAACTACGGATTTGAATTTATCAAGGGTGATTCACAATGTGCTCGATCTTAGCAATTGAAGCATCCCACTCCCACCACAAACAGTACCAGCAGAAATAGGTTCAAAACCAAAAATGCAAAACAAGGCTGCAAATTTACATCAGATTTCCACTTTCCAGACTCTACCCGTAAGACAGTACATTACATTAGGACTGGCAAAAATGAGCCAAACAAAACCATACCAACCATTACCAACCGAACCAAGTAAGTTGGTTACCAAGTATGTTGGTAACTGAAACTTCGGTACGGTAATACTGAACCAACTTTCCTAAGTTGGTACGGTAATGGTAATGATTTTAGTGAAAGTTGGTATTACCGTACCAACCGAGTATTTAATATTTGATTATTTATTTTTAATTTATTATTTGATCTTGGCCGTTGATATATCCAAACACAATCTCAGCCCTCGAACCATCTCAACCCTAACTCTTAAGTCCTAAATTTTTACATGGTTGATTACGCTTCATCTATCTGAGAGTTTAATGTTTGGAAGAGTCGATAAAATAAGGTCATCAAAGGTACGTAATAACGTTTTCGTGTGATAAGTTTTATGAAAATATAGTTGACCGTTTCGATCGAGCATCGAACGTTCACGAAACGAGTTGACTTTTATACTCAACTCATATTTAACTATAACGATCATATCATACGGTCAAAATTTTCATTTTGTGAATTTAGCCATTATAATGACAACATGTTTACTAATGCGGTATAACTTGATTAGTAGATTATACTCAAGTGTATAACTTTTCGAAACAACTATATAAAAGAAGTCAAATTTTGAAAAACGCTATGAAATAGCATTTGATTGTTATGATGAAATACAGTGATGGTAAATGTTTCTTTACAAACCCGTAGGCCTGGTAGAAACAGGTGGATCTTGATGTGATTTCCTCCTGCGAACCCTACTAACTAAGAGGAATACCGGGCGAGCCGGTCTTCTCCTCTCCGATGCCTAAGTTAGTATTATTGGAGCAAATAGATAACTTAAGCGGGAATGACAAGTAGTGTGAGAGTTGAGTTACCTATTAATGAGGGTAGTTGAGGCCGTTATATAGGTGGTCGATCGTGAGGTCTGGTCTTACTCTTCGATGTGGGACTGGTTCCCTTCTGTTCGTACGCAAAGGGGCAGCTAAGGTGACCTGTCTGGCAGGCTGGTGTCCCCGGCTCCCGGGCCCCCAGTCATAAGTTAGACTGCTGAGCCTCGGGTCCGGGTGCTGGGTATCCTGCTCCGGGCCTCGGTCCGGCCCCGGGCATGCTAGCTGCGGGTCTGTGGGATGATAATGTGGAGTTGAAATCCGCCATGCGATAAATATGGAGCGTAAGGACTCGACCGGTGGAGTGCCATGTTGGGACGAGTCCCCCAGTGAAAAATTGCTGCCAACGGTGGAACAGGCCGGGGAGTAGCCCGGTGGGGTGTTTAGGCCATGTCATGGCACTAATCCACACCCGCTGATTCGTCTCAGCTTGTGTTGGAGTAAGCATGGGGTATTGTGCAGGGTTGCGAGCCTGCGGGAAGGCCTGATGGGTGCAAGCCAACAGGTCCACCGATGGGGTGTTGCGGCCATGTTTAAGCACCGGTCAACATCCGCTAGTTCTTCTCAGCTTGTGTTGGAATACGCGTGAGGCTGTGCAGGGTTTCTAGCCTGCGGGGAGACTTGTTCTGTGTTAGACAAACAATCTGCCTGGTGGGGTGGCTTGGAGATAACAAGTCTCGCCATGGATCCCCATATTTTTCACAGCTTAGTGTGATGCAGGGTTTCTAGCCTGCTGGAAGAGTTTGCATGTGTTAGAGGTAAACTCTCTCGGGTTTATAAAGCCCATGTGTTTGAAGCCTTGAGTTGTTGCTGGCTTGTCCGTGCCCGTAGGCGCGAAGGAAAGTGACTAGACCGATGGAATGCATGTGAACCGGTGGAATGCATGTGAACCGGTGGAATGCATGTGAACCGGTGGAATGTCTTTCCTTGGTTTGAGGTTGGCTCTTGGGGAAGTGAGGGATGGTTCGTAACCCCTCGGTTCTCTCCCCTATCTCCCTTAACTGCTGCTTGTAGGCGGGGCAGGTGGCTGACATGCATTAAAGGAGAAAGCCCATCAGTCCCATCAGCTATGATGGCGTGGGGATTTTATCGATGTTGGGACACGTGTCAGTAGGGAGCGATCTGAGATGGAGGGTCTGGATTCGCAGGCGTTTGACTTGCCCCGATTGAGTATTTTGGGGGGATTACAGGGGTGCCTAGGGCATCGGACCCGTCTATAAAAAGGCCTCATTTGTCTTCATTGTTTGCTGTTTTTGCTCTTGGCTCAGAGAGAAGAAGAGAAGGTTGGAGAGGAATCCGGCGAAAGTTCTGTAAAGGTACCCTCACGATATCCGTGCTTCAGGCGTTCTGGTTCTTACCCACGATTGCTCGGTGTTTTTCCAGGACTGACTTTCCTCGGTTGTGCATAGTAATCGGTAAGTTTCGCCCTCTTTATTTCGTGTTTTTTTTTTCTTTGTTGGTTGGTGTTTTGCCGGGGGGGGGGGGGGGGGTGTGGGCTCTTTCGCAACGGGTGAGTTGTTTTGAGTGGGGAATCTGCGGCAGATTTGGGGAGCAGCCGCAGAGAGCGCTGTTTTAGCTTGTCGCTGACCAGCGGTGGGGTTTTGTTTTCCTCCCCCTAGGTTAAATGGCTTCTGGGAGCTCTGCTGGGACTTCCGAATCGGCCGACAGACGTCCTGTGGTGGACGATGAGGAGAGGTTGGAAGCGCCCGACACTTTCAGCCTATCATCACCCACCTGCCTTCCTGGGTGGACAATAACTGGAGGAAGAAGGTGGTGATGGCATGTGGGAAGTGGCAGAAAAGGAGGAGGATGTACCGGGTTCCTGGTGCCTTCCAGCCCCTTGGTGACCAATCGTACGTACTGTCCGAGTTGGAGCGGGATAGGATTGCCACGATATTCGGGTGCTGAGACGGTCTTGAGCGAAGCTCCTACAACTTCATACGGCGGGAGGTGTTGAAGTACTGCTGTCTTGGGCGGGATCCTAGTGCGTAGCAGGGTTTTAGTAGTGACGTTCTCGCTGACTGAGTTGATACTAACCCTTTGTTTGTTCTGTAGGTGCATCTTCCCGGACGGTCGTCAAGCCCGGTAACACACTATCCATGGACAGTGAGGACCTTGTCTTGAGGTTGACGGAGAAGGGGGAGGCCATTTCGCAAACCTCGGTGGATCGGGAGTCTGGTCGGCTTACCGTCCATGCCGAACCGATGGCCTTGGATCTTGCGGATGACGCCTACACCTTGAGGCGTGTGAAGACTCGTGCCGCAACATCCTCTGCGGGACCCGGAAAGGGTAAGACCATTGGAGGGCCACCAAAGGTTCCTGGTGGGACGGATAGGATTCTGTATCGACCGGGATCGGTCCCGCTCGTCACCAGGGTCTCCTTGACTGGCGCACAATCTTCTTCACCGGGTGACCTGGGTGAGAAGAGGCGGAGGATCATGGACGTCCCGCCCTCCGCGCTGGTGACGCTGACCGGCCGGTCGTCTGGTGAGAACTTGGCGAAACGGCTCAAGTTGACCAGTGGTGCGACGAGTCCTGCTAGGGACAGAGCCGCTGCTGCTTCAAGTTCTGCCGGTCAGCAGAGTAGCCCCGCTCCGGTTGAGGAACAGAGGAGGGGAGGTCCGGAGAGTCCCTTCGTCCGGAACCTGGTGGAGGATGTGGCTAGCCTTGGTCTGGATAGGCCTGGGGCCGCTGGAACCCTGTCAGGGGAGAATCGCCAGAAGAGCAAGGAGTTGGTCCTCCGGGTAAGAATTGTTTGGTGCTACGGTACCGCTCATAAAACTTCTGCATGGTTTCGTTATTTTTTGTTGTTGTTTAATCGGCTCCCTGTCGTTCTGTAGCTATTGTACAATTTGTACCAGCCGGACCCGAGTGAGGAGCTGCCGGAACTGAAGAGGCAGGTGGCCGTTCTGACCGGAACCCGTGAGCGCCTGGAGGCTGAGAAGTCCAGGCTTGAGCGGGAGAAGGTCAGACTGGAGGAGAGTGCCAAGAGGCAGGTGGCCAAGCTAGAGGGCCAGGTCCGGAGCCTCGAGGAGGAGAAGGAGCGGGCTGAGGAGGAGAGGGCCGAGCTAGAGGCTAAAGTGGATGAGCTCCAGGTGGAAGTTGCCGCTGTGAGTGCCGCCACCGCCGCTGCGGCTGGAGAAGAAGACCCAGAGCTTTTCCAGCGGGTTATCCAGAAATATCACGATAGTGATCAGTTTCTTGAGCTCCTGGAGAAGACTAGGGAGTCGGGTATCGCTGATCCCTACGTGGAGTGGGAAGAGAAGGGATACCTGATCACCTCGCAAATGCCGAAGGCACGGGCCGATGATGATGCTGATGGGCAGCCGGCAGAGGAGGAGCAGCCGGAAGGGGAAGGCGGACTTCAGCCATCTGAACCCATTAGGGGGGATGCGGCGGTTCCATCTGAGGAAGCCGGTGGACAGGCTAGGCCCGCTGGGGAGGAAGACGTGGCTCCTTAGGATTTTTGTTTGCCGTCTCTTTCTTTTTTGTAAATCCGCTGGAACGGGTTTTTTTTTTGTTGCCTGCCTTTGGACATATATTTTAGTACCGGTGGTTTGCCTTGGATTTCGTTCAAAATAGTTGGTGTACATATTTTGCAATGTTACATTGGCTCAACCGTTGGAATGCCAGGCTAATTGTATTTGAAAATTTAGCACTTAACCCTTCACTGGGTCCGGGCGTGCTTACCAGCCCTGGTCCTGATCCCGGGCGGGATCTGCCCTTCTTTCTCCTAGGTACCGTTGAAGTTGACCGTTGCTAACTAATCCCTCCACCGCTGTCTTGAGGGCGATGCAATTGTTTGTCCTATGGGTAGCTTCGTCGTGGTAGGAGCAGTATTTGCCTGTTCGCGCCGGGGTGAGGTTCCCTTTTGGGTGCTTCCTCTTTAGCGGTGGGGGAATGATGTTCCCGTTCTCGTGCAGGATGTTCTCGTACGAAAAGGTTAGAGTGGTGAAGACTTCTTGATGTTCCGCTGGCATGATCGCCAGGGGGCGTTTTTCTAGGTACTACGCGGGCCTGTGCTCGCCCTGGGGTTTGTCAGGATAGGGTTTCTGCTGCGGTTGGTTCCCCCAATTTCTGTTGAGTTTGTTTGGTTCGGTGCCTCGGTTCTCGCCCCACTGGCTGGCCTTGTTTTCTCGGGGGGGGGGGGGGGGGGGGGGGGGGTGGCGGAAGGTACTCCTCCCGCTTCCTCTTCAGCAGGTGATGTCCAAATGTTTCATGGTCCGCCTGAGCGTGCCTGATGGCCATCGCCATTAGCTCATCATACCCCTGCGGGAGTTATACCCGTACGGCATAGGAAAATTTCCCTGGCCGGAGTCCCTGTTTGAACACCATCTCGGCGATGCCCTTGTATAGGTTCCGAGGCGAGGTCCCTGTTTGTCCTGATGGCCGTCGTCGTTTGCCAGCGGTTAACGAACGTCCTTAGCTCCTTGCCGTGTGCCTGCCTGCAATTGAAGAGGATCGTCGATGTCCGGGCTCCTTCGACCCCGAGGATGAAGCGGTCGATAAACCGATCGGCCAGTCGCTCAAATGCCTCAATGGAGCTTGCCGGGAGCTCATAGAACCAGCTAAGCATCTCTCCGGACAGGGTTTCCTAGAAGATGTTGCAACACACAGCATCAGAGTGCCCTTGGCGCATGTTTGGGACCAGAAGCTATCCAAGTGTTAAAAGGGGCAGCCGACTCCTGAGTATGTCAGCTTCAGAGATTTTTGGTTACAGGATCTCCCGGATTCCAGGACCCTGTGCGAAAAGGGGCCCGTGCGTTCGTTGAAGCGCGCGCCTTCCAACGGCCGCGCTGCCCTTCTCTCGCTGGCCTCCATTTGGGCCTTTAGATCTGACACGGAGTCGATGAGTACTTGTAGTGCCCGTGCGGTTGGGGTCATGACTTCATCCTCGAATGAAGCGTGAGATTGCCGGGGTGCCGGCGTGCTCCTTGGTAGGGCCATGCCGCCCGGGGCCTCCGCCCCCTTGGGGTCGCTGGGCCTTCCGCCCGATGACTGTCCCTCCTCAGGGGGCTGAGACCGGCCTGGTGGGGGTACATGTGCCCTCGCCAAAGCGGCGTTGCGCTGTTGTCCTCTTTCCAGGGCAGCCACTAGGGCTGCATTTACTGTCTCCATTTCCTGATACCGGGCATTGGAATCTACTCTATCTCGGTCGCTCTCCGCGCGCAGGCGATCGACTTCTGTTCTCATTACCTCTACCTCCCCGGCCATATCGTGCCGGTCGGGGCTATATGCGGTGCCCCGGTCGCTGTCACCGATCAGACTCTCCTCCTCGTCGCTCGGGTCGTCCGAGAATGTCAGCGAAGGGCCCTGGTGTGTTGGCTGGTCGCATTTCGCCGGGCCTTTCGCGTGCGTGCTACAGTTGCATGCCCCCGGCGTGCCGCTTGGCCCCCGATAGCTACCGTCGTTCTGGTTGTCTTGGCCGGGGTGCTGCTCCTGTACAGCGACCGGAGTAGTGATGAGCACCTGCTCCTGTATGATCCGCTGATCTTCTTGTGCATTCCTTTCCTGCCCCGCTTTCGAACTTTCTGCCATTTTTTTTTTCCAGATAATGCCTACGTGACTTTTATCTCTTCCCACAGACGGCGCCAATTGTTTCTGCACAAACCCGTAGGCCTGGTAGAAACCGGTGGATCTTGATGTGACCTCCTGCGAACCCTGCTAACTAAGGGGAATACCGGGCGGGCCGGTCTTCTCCTCTCCGATGCCTAAGTTAGTACCGTTGGAGCAAATAGATAACTTAAGCGGGAATGACAAGTAGTGGGAGAGTTGAGTTACCTATTAATGAGGGTAGTTGAGGCCCTTATATAGGTGGTCGATCGTGAGGTCTGGTCTTACTCTTCGATGTGGGACTGGTTCCCTTCTGTTCGTACGCAAAGGGGCAGCTAAGGTGACCTGTCTGGCAGGCTGGTGTCCCCGGCTCCCGAGCCCCCAGTCATAAGTTAGACTGCTGGGCCTCGGGTCCGGGTGCTGGGGATCCTGCTCCGGGCCTCGGTCCGGCCCCGGGCATGCTAGCTGCGGGTCTGTGGGCCTGTGTAGCCTCCCTGTGGCTACTGTCAACAGTAAAAAAAATCACTTAAATCCGACAAAATTAGAGCCCCGATCGATGTGGTCAACCTTATTTAAACTTATCTCTCTCTAGGAGGAGTCATAGTATCGAGAGGTAAACGTTTCTAAATTTTTACATGGATAATTATGTCTCATCTATATGAGAATTTAATATTTGGAAGAGTCGACCAAAAAAAGTCATATAAAAGTACGTAATAGCGTTTTCGTGTGATAAGTTTTATGAAAATATGGTTGACCGATTCGATCGAGCATCGAACGTTCACGAAACGAGTTGATTTTTATACTCTACTCATATTTAACTATAACGATCACATCAGACGGTCAAAATTTTCATTTTGTGAATTTAGCCATTATAATGACAACATGTTTACTAATGCGGTATAACTTGATTAGTAAATTATATTGAAGTGTACAACTTTTCAAAACAGCTATATAAAAAATGTCAAATTTTGAAAAACGCTGGAAATAGCATTTAATCGTTATGATGAAATACGCTGATGGTAAAAAAATCACTTAAATTTGACAAAATTAGAGCCTTGATCGATGCGGTCAACTTTATTTAAACTTATCTCTCTCCATGGGGAGCTATATATAGTATCGGGAGGTAAAAGTTTCCAAATTTTTACATGGATAATTACGTCTCATCTATATGAGAGTTTAATGTTTGGAAGAGTCGACCAAACAAGGTCATCTAAAAGTACGTAATAGCGTTTTCATGTGATAAGTTTTATGAAAATATGGTTGACCATTTCGATCGAACATCGAACGTTCACGAAACGAGTTGATTTTTATACTCTACTCATATTTAACTATAACGATCACAGCAGATGGTCAAAATTTGCATTTTGTGAATTTAGCCATTATAATGTCAACATATTTACTAATGCAATATAACTTGATTTGTAGATTATACTCAAGTGTACAACTTTTCGAAATAACTATATAAAAAATGTCAAATTTTGAAAAACGCTATAAAATAACATTTGATTATTATGATGAAATATGGTGATGGTAAAAAATCACTTAAATCCGACAAAATTAGAGCCCCGA
The DNA here is from genome assembly GCA_963682095.1 of Potentilla sterilis. Taxonomy (NCBI): domain Eukaryota; kingdom Viridiplantae; phylum Streptophyta; class Magnoliopsida; order Rosales; family Rosaceae; genus Potentilla; species Potentilla sterilis. Next base: position 16,743,654 of record OY821767.1, on the reverse strand, counting down.
TCGATACGGTCAACCTTATTTAAACTTATCTCTCTCTATGGAAAGCCATAATCTCAGGAGGTAAACGTTCGGTCACTCATACAACAGTAAACTTCCAAAGAGTTGTGTGATTTGTGTTGTGTATTGACATTTTTATACTAGTACTCATTGTTGTATCTTGTATGATGAACTTCCAGCTTTTAGAAAGAGATAAATACAGTTATTCTAGTAACCCCAATTTTATAAATCAATTTCTTATAAATCTCTCGATATTTTTGGAAGGGATTCCGAGTATTAAAATCCGAAAAACGTTTATTTTCGAGGGATTTAAAGTTGACTTTCTGACCCGTTGTGATTTTTGAAAAGTTTCCTTCACGAAAGTCGTAGAGCTCGACAATACGAGTTCGTAGACACGTGGCCAATTCGGTCATTTTTCCAAAAAAGTCAGATTTTTACTGTTTATTTTCTCTCTCCCCGACGTCGGTTTTCTCCTCCTCCGATCTCCGCCGTCCGGCCACCACAGCTCGCGTGCCACCCCTCAAACTGCTCATCTCTTGCTCCTCTTCCGTTTGAGCCAAGGATTGGCTGGAACCGCCGCCGGTGCTCGGCGTGGCGAGGCCCGCAAGCCGTTGCCACTGTTCATGGCGGAGCGACTCCCGATCCAGGAGACGTCGGGGCTCGAGGCAGCCATCTTCTTGCTCAGCTCTTCCTCCTGAACATTTCTACGCCGGTCTCGAGGTCCGATTCGCAGCAGAGCAGCGGCGAAGCTCAGCTGTATCCGGCTCCCCAGGCGTGTCCGACCCAGTAGACGTGTCCGGCTCTCCAGACGTGTCCGACACGTGTTGACTCGGAATCAACCCGATCCGACCCGACCCGCATTGACCCGGCCCGACCCAGGCCCGACCCGGTTAGCCCAGTCAACGTTGACTGACGTTGACCGGCACTGTAGCAATCTGATCCGAACGCCGTTTCGGTCCGAATTGACTCGTTTCCTTCGAGGCCCGACGCTAAGCAGAGATTTACCTTTTTGGTGAATTAAGGTCAGTAAACCTCACTGTGTTCTTATTGTTTTACGAGTTAATTTATAGTAATAGATTGTTAAATGCAAAATGGTTTTATGAAAATGATATTTGTTTTAAATTGAATGAACTTGATCGACTACGGTTCATTAGTAAGTAAAATGAATTTATTATAAAAAAAAATGATTTTCAAAGGGTTTTACGATCAATGACTATAATTGGTATTAGTGGACTATTCCTGAGTGAATGTCTATATATATATATATATATATATATATATTTACGTGAAGTATATGTATTGTGGGTGTGCAATTGGGTGCTTTAATTGTTATGAAATTGTCATAATTGTGTGTTATGTGAGTATATGTGTTGGTTTGGAAACTAACGGTGAATGTAAGATATTGCCCAGTGGGGTCGAATTGGTATCTTACATGTGTGTTGTGTGGTTGGGGGTTTGGAAACCAACGGCCAATGTAAGATCTTGCCATTAGTGGTCGAATTGGGATTTTACATGTGTGGCGGAAAGGATTTTGCCAGTAGTGGTTGAATTGGGATCCTTGTGGCATTTATTATCAGTTAGAGCTCTGGTCTGTCTGTCTTGGTGAGAGTCGGATGGGAATGACTGAGGTCATTGCCCCGTGTGTTATTCCTTGGTTGATTGCGTGTTGTTTTCTTGAGTTTAAGATGGTAACATCTTGGCTTCATTTGGGATTGAGGGATTTCTTATATGTTTTCATTTGTTCATATTTGTGTGGTTGTTTGTGCGTGACTTCCTGAACTAAGTTTTATGCAGGAGTCACAATTTTAATTGTGTAAGATTTGTATTTTCCTGAACTATGCTTTTAAGTAGGAAAGTCTGAATCTTACCATGTATTTTGTGTATTTTAATTTTATTATCTTGATTTTGTCTGTTTTACTCACACGAGCTTTGAAAGCTTACCGGGTTCGTTGTTTACAACCCGGTGCACCAATTGTTGGTATAGGGGTTAGACCTGCAGGTGAGGACCAGCAGCCAGGGAGTGGCATCTGAGTGGCACGGCTAGTAGGTGTGGACTTTAGTTTAGCTTGTTTTTATTTTTGGGTTAGTGAGTGACAGCGTGAGACTCTATTGTTACATTCATGTTTTGTTGATGTAACATTTTGAGTGTTTGAGTCACGCACTTAAACTCTGTTGTTGTACTTAGTTATTTGTTTAATAACTTTTAAGTATGGAGTTTTTGTGGATTTTCACACTATCGAAATTGGATTTTTATTATCCAAAATTTCGGAGTGTGACACTTATATCTTGGGCTGGGCCTTAGACTTAATTGGGCCGATATCATATATTGGTAGAGACCCATTACCAACCAAACCAACCGAAAGTATTGGTATACCGAAAAGTTGGTACACGGGATTCGATGGTCGGTAATGGTACAAATTTTCTTATTACCAATTACAATTAGTTGGTAGATGGTAGAGACAAAAATAAATTGGTAATGTACCGAACCCAGCCCTAGCTACATTACATATGCAATTGCTGCATGGGTATCTATGGGTCGACATGCAGCACTGAAGAATGGATAGAAACCAGAATGAAGCAGAAAATTGCAGTTGAGATTGCCAATTTACACACCCACTTGAATTGAAGAATGGAGTGGATACCATATTCCTACCCCAATATTCTACAGACCCCCACTTTGAGCTTTACACTGGGAAATCAATTTGGGCAAAACCCGTTATTTGTTTGTTTGAATATTCCTTTTTGTTGACAAGGTTAGTGCAGTGAGTGAGTGAGGGAGATGAGGAAAGACATGCAAGTGGTTCACAGCAGGCGAAGGAGAAGAGTTCTCCTTGGTTTCCATCAGGTTCTCTTCTCCAACACTTCCTCCAAATACGACTTTCTCAAAGGTTTAAGTCTTCTTGTTCCTCTTCTTCTCTCTCTCTCTCTCTCTCTCTTTCCAGAAAATCAAATCAGAATCTTGTTTTTAACAACAACAAAAAAACAGGTAAAGGTGTGGTGGCTGGGTGATACTACTTGCTCTCCACGTTTCAGTATAACTGTCACCATGACCTTCAGTTTTATTGAATGTATAATCAGAGGAAAGAATCACATCTTTGATTTGGGTCTGAGACTTCAAAATTCTGATCTGCTCTTTTGAAGCAAATAAAAGAAAATGGGCGTTGCTCAAGGCATGTTCTACACTCCTGTATCTGACGCTCGATCTGTTATTCTCTCTGTAGGGGGTACAGCACACATTTTTGGTTTATTAAACACACTATAATCAACAAGTAGGATTCATAGCTCAAGATTTACAGTTGAACTAGCTACAGATGGGAGCTCTAACCGAATTGTATGTACAGCTTTTGGCTTCATGTTTATCATGGCATATATTAAAAAGAGAAACGAAGACTAAAATAGCATGATAAAAATGAGAGCAAGGAAAGATGCTTGGGATGTAAGCAATATCAAAATACTAAATGCGTTTGACACACAGCCCTCCAAGCACAATGCATCATTGTCATCATCCTTGATAAAAGGAGCCTTTAGTCAAACACCCAGAAAACGCCAGAAGCTCGTGGCTTCATTCGTGGGAATCAAGTTCAAGTACCACCCTTTTGGTTTCTGGTAAAATATTGTTTGCTAAAGATCTTAGTTTTCGTCTTCCTTCTGCTTGTTTATGGCATATGGGTCATATACTCCTTAGCTTCCAAGTCTGACATAACTGTATTGGAAACCATGCAGGTACTTTTCTATAATGATGGACCAATTTGGATTGCCAGAGATTAGATTCTGTCAGCAACAGAACAGAGTATCCTTATTTATTTTTGTAAGTTTAGAGTGATTGTGTTATTTTAATCGGCCAATCAAGTCGAAACACAGTTCTGTCGTTTTCTCCAATTGTAAATGGAGCTGATTGAAGTTACTCTGATCTATCTAGTTTTGACTATGAGGTCTGCCTGTAGGTTTTGAAATAGTCGTGTCCTGAATAAAACCTCTCTCATTTTATCTGTTTGTCGCTACTGATCCAGCTAAACTCCTCTTATACTTAGCCGGCTAAGCTTGACTTAGTTTTCTTATAATGACTTGTGCTTGTGCAGGTGCAGATTGAGATATAATTAGTTCGAATTTATACCTCAACATTGAGACAACTAGTCTTGTAGTTGGTAACATGGCTGGGAAGAATGGTGTCGATGGTGATGTCAATAATCATGAGAAACATGCAGAAGAAGAGAAAAGCTCAGCCCCCATGAATATGGATCAGCCAGGCTCATCAGATAGCAAGGGAGATGAGAGAGTTGAGAAAATCCCTTTTTTCAAGCTATTCTCCTTTGCAGATAAGATTGATGTTATCTTGATGGTTCTCGGCACGATTGGTGCCATTGGGAATGGTTCTTGTATGCCCCTTATGACGATCTTCTATGGGGAGATGATAGATTCTTTTGGAGCTAATCAAAATGCAGACGTGGTCTCAGTTGTTTCAGAGGTAAGCATATGCTGAATAAGCTGACTAATTTGTATGAACTACTTTTAAGCTGCAAAAGTGCAGCCTGGTTCATTTGATTATTGACAACAGTTTGGATTTTTAATTTTAATTTTTTTAAATAGACATGCATGCTGATAAATATGATCTAAAAAAAATTTTAGGTCTGTTTGAAATTTGTTTACCTAGCTTTTGGGGCAGCTGTGGCAGCATTTCTCCGTAAGTACATCTCATATTACATAATCAGGAAAGTTTTGATGCTTAGAAGTTATATATTTTAGAATTTTGAACTGATGGTACTCCTGGTACCTTGTTTATCAGAGGTTTCTTGCTGGATGGTCACAGGGGAAAGGCAAGCCGCTAGAATTAGAAGTTTATATTTGAAAACAATATTGAGACAAGATGTTGCTTTCTTCGACATGGAAACGAACACTGGAGAGGTTGTTGGGAGAATGTCTGGTGACACTGTTCTCATACAAGATGCCATGGGGGAAAAGGTACCTCATATTCCACACCCTACTGAAAAATTGAATTTATTTCTCCTGAGATTACTGTACTCATTGGTTTAATTCATGTGCTTTGTGCAGGTTGGAAAATTCTTACAGCTGCTTTCAACATTCATTGCAGGGTTCATAATAGCATTCATCAAAGGGTGGCTTCTCACTCTTGTCATGTTATCCTCGATTCCTTTAATGGTGGCATCTGGTGCAGTGATTTCCATCATCATAACAAAGATGGCAACCCGCGGACAAATTGCTTATTCAAAAGCAGCAAATGTAGTCGAGCAAACAATCGGGTCCATTAGAACTGTATGTCACAATCACCTTATTAGCTATTTGTATAATGGTTATTTAGCCATCCAAGAGGATAATTTCCACCATTTGTATCCTATGTAGGTGGCATCATTTACTGGCGAGAGAGAAGCTATAGCTCTACTTATAACAAGTATCTCGTAGATGCTTACAAATCTGGTGTTCATGAAGCTTCAGCTGCTGGAATAGGTATTGGCTTCGCTCTGTGTATCGTGTACAGCTCATATGCCTTGCCAGTATGGTATGGTTCAAAGTTGATAAGGGAAAATGGATATACCGGGGGTCAAGTACTGAATGTGATTGTCGCTATGTTGACTGGATCTATGTAAGCTCCAAGGTTAATTTTGTTCGAGTTCATAAAACCCACACATATATGCAGTGGTCTATTTTCTGATATTATTTTTTGGAACTATATGGATAACGTAGGTCTTTAGGACAGACATCATCATGCATGAGTGCATTTGTTGCTGGTCAAGCTGCAGCTTATAAGATGTTTCAGACAATTAGTAGGAAGCCAGAGATAGATGCTTATGATGAAATGGGAATGATTTTAAATGACATTTCGGGAGACATAGAGTTGAGGGATGTTTATTTCAGCTATCCAGCCAGGCCGGATGAGCAAATATTTGACGGGTTCTCTCTTTGTATCCCTAGCGGCACAACTGCTGCTTTGGTTGGACAAAGTGGAAGTGGCAAGTCAACAGTCATCAGTCTGATAGAGAGATTTTATGATCCGCGGGATGGTGAAGTTTTAATAGATGGCATAAACCTAAAGGAATTTCAGCTTAAATGGATTCGGAGTAAAATTGGTCTTGTTAGTCAGGAACCTGTCCTGTTTGCATCCAGCATTAAGGAAAATATTGCCTACGGAAAGGATGGTGCTACCAATGAAGAGATACAAGCAGCAGCTGAGCTTGCAAATGCTGCTAAGTTTGTTGATAAATTGCCTCAGGTTAGGATTAAGCTCTAGTTCATTTTTCTTTCAGTTCAGTGATGATCTGCATTATAAGAACTTCCGTTCTTTTACTTTTCATTTTGTTCAGGGGCTTGACACCATGGTAGGTGAGCATGGAACTCAGCTGTCTGGTGGGCAGAAGCAGAGAATTGCTATTGCAAGAGCAATTTTGAAAGATCCAAGGATTTTACTTTTGGATGAAGCTACAAGTGCACTCGGGATGCAGAATCTGAGAGGGTAGTTCAAGAAGCACTGGATAGGATTATGGTTAATCGAACAACTGTAGTAACAGCTCATCGTTTGAGCACAGTGAGGAATGCAGACATGATTGCCGTCATTCATAGAGGAAAGATGATTGAAAAAGGAGAGCTTATTCGGTGCTTGACTCAAGCACATGCTTGAGTCAAAAAACTGTTAAAACGGTAGGAGTTTAGTTTGCACGCGCTGTTAATGCAGCTGGGGTCTCTCTCATCTCCCTCTAATCATTATCTGGGTCAGCTAGCTTATTATCCCCTCCACATCTGATTTCAATCGGTTTCATGTAAATCGGGTCGGAATCAAACATGGGCCTGATTAGGTCGATGTCGTCGATGGATTCATACCCTTCTTTCACATCAACCCAGTTTCCTTGTTCACTGAATGACCAAAAATGACTCACCCAAGAAAACCCATCACACCGGCCTGAATCGGGAGGCTGAGGTCGAAGTCGAAGAGCGTCGCCTTATCGATCTCGGCGGCTGAGGAAAGGATGAGGGAGGTGGCGGCGATTAGAGCGATTGGAGGAGATGAAATTGGGTGAGTGATTTGAGGAGGAGCTTGTTGTGCCATGGCCCATGGGCGAAGGATCCGAAGAGGGCAAACCGACACAGCAAACGAGCCCAATGGTGATCAAAACAGCACAGAGCTGAACAAGGAACAACACCACGAACCGAGCAATCCCTCAGTCTCTGAAGAAGCTGAAGAAGACGTTACCAAACTCTTCAAAAACTTTTCAATCCCAGGGAACCAAGCTCGCTGAGGTAGTAAATTGGCCCAATTTGTGTTCTTTCTTACTCAATTTGATTTGAAGTATGTCTATTTTAGTATGTAATTACTTCTTGATGTGCCAGATTGTAAACCCAAATACCCAATTTAGAATTTTGATGAAAGTTTGTAGCTTTTAAATTTATTGTTTACTCTAGTTGCTTCAGTTTGTAAAGCATGTCAAAATACTCAAAATCTGTGGACAATTGGCAGGAGCTACTGAGTTGGAGCCTTCATGGGCTGAGGTATGTAAAAATACTCAAAATCTCTATGCTTCTTGACATGGTTGTCTCCTTTTCGGTTGTTCATGTGCTAATGCCAAGTTATGATGATGCTCTTTCTTATAGAAAACTTTGAACATGAGATACTTCTCATGCGTTTGCTGTTTAGAATTCTTTTGCTGTGTATATTCTTTTTTGTTAATTAATGATTCTTGGGGAGGGGGGAATTGAGCTTGGGTGAGGGGCAATTTCTTTTGGAAACCTTTAGTATTATGGAATGGGAGCTTTAAACCTTGTGATCTGGATGGGTTAACTTCATTATTTGCTTTCTATAACTTCTGGATTGGTGGTAGCCTGAATCGTGCTTCCCCCATCCACTATAAGATTATGATCGACATGTATTTCACTTTCATACTGTGCTACTGTTTAATTTTCAACTGCAAATCTCTTTTTCCAGCGTCAATATATATGAAAAATCTCCCTGAAGATGCTTTTCATGGAAACCAAGGATGATGCTTACCTGAAACGGCTTTATGTCAATGATGCCATAAAAATATTAATCACCAGTGATCAGAGGCCTCCACAGGGTGGAGAAGCCTTGATGCCGGCGATTGAAGGATGCAATGAGGAGGTGGACTTCTTCAATGGTGTCAAGTTCAACTGGGTCTTGGTCTCAAGGTATGAACATACATTTTATGAACCCTTTGGGACTCTTTATACTTTTTTATGATGAGTCTTTATTAAAGTTTTGAAACTTTTATATACAGTGTGACCTCATTTGTCTAATTTGGACTTGGAACATGTTTTCTTTGGGCACATTTTACACAAAGCTTGAGTCATTTTGTGAATTTGATGACCCCCATTTCTCCAATTATGATATTGCTAGTTTGACCAATTTAGATATATTACAGCTTATTTATGCTTTACTTGAGGTAAATTTTGTGAACCAATTTGACCAATAATGTAGATACTTGAGGTTTTCTGCTGGTACATTATGTCATTATATTGGACTTTTTGTAAATTTTGTGAACCCATTTTTCCAGTTACGGTATAGAACTATAGGATAGCTTAAAGATGTTTTGTTTTAGTACTTTTGGCTCAAAGTTTGAATCTTTTTGTGTCTTCAGGCAAGTTGAGACCAAGGACTTCTACAACCCTCGTGACCTGAATTCGACTCTGAGGTCACAAGTAAGGTGCTTTGAGCTGAGCTTCCACAAGAAGCACTTGGACTTGGTTCTGAAGTCTTACCTCCCCCACATTTTGGAAGAAGCAAAATCCATGAAGCAAGAAAAGAAAACGATCAAGATCTTCACCATGGATCGTAGCAATCTCTACCACAACTTGGCAGATGCTTGGACTCCGACTAATCTTGATCACCCTGCAACCTTTGAGACCTTGGCTCTGGACTCAGAGATTAAGAATTTCATTCTTCGAGATCTGGACAGGTTCCTCAAGAGGAAGGAGTACTATAGGTATGGTTTAAAACATCAATGTGACATGTTTGAAAGTTCTCAATAGCATTATACTCACAATTTGTGTTTATTATTATTATTTTTTTTATTTTTATTTTTATTTTGGTTGTATAGGAAAGTTGGCAAGGCATGGAAACGAGGGTACTTGTTGTATGGACCGCCGGGAACTGGAAAATCGAGCTTAATTGCTGCAATGGCGAATTACTTGAACTTTGACATCTATGACTTGGTGCTCACAGGACTCAGGTCCGACTCTGAGCTTAGGAGGCTGCTCATTTCAATGGCGAATAGGTCAATACTGGTTGTTGAAGATATTGATTGCACCATTGAATTTCATGATCGAATGGCCGAGTCAAATGCAGCAAATGGATCCCAAAATAATCAACAGGTTGGTTTCTAATTTTCCTTGCTTCTGTTTACTTCTGCTTCATTAGACTATTCTGCTGCTTGTTAACATTAATCGACACCTTACTCGTAATGAAAGTGACTATGGAACAACTACATTTCACTGTGTTTCAATGCAAATTATTGACTATGGAACAACTACATTTCACTGTGTTTCAATGCAAATTATTTCACAATATGGAATTGCACTTTTGGTTAGAGCTGGTTGAATTTGAAACTTTACCAGGCTCTTAATGGTGAAAGTTTCCTGTATTGGAGGGCTAGGATACTCAAAAAAGAAAGTAGAGAATTCAGAGTTCCAGACACCTAACTAGAATATAGCTTTAAAATCAGCATATAGCGTGTGGAAATTTTAGGCCTCTGTTGTCATGCCTACTAATTCTGAACAAGATGTAAGCATGTTTGGAAAGTAAGAAATGAGTTACATTGTTTACCAAGAATTTAATGTTGCTGTTAAAACTCTCTATGCCTTCATGGTCATAAACGCATTGGATATGTAATGATTAGGCATCTCAGTTTCTGTCCTATCAAGCGGAATTAGACGAAACTAGAGGAAATAGTTATGAGGTTAGAGAAAAAGATTCATGCAGCTCCTTCCTATATTTTCATATTAGTTAAACTGGAGAGTACTCTAATGTGCACATATACATTCAATTAGCATCTTTCATTATTAGTTCTCAAATCTCTATGTCTCATTGATAATCATAAGATTTTGAATGGATCTGTTTTTGGAAAGCATGTTCTCTGTTCATGCCATTAGAGTGTTTATGTGGGAAGTACCCACTACTAGATGCAGATTGCCAGATTGATGGTTCCTTTCAGTAGATTTTTTTTTTATATGAGAGGCAGTTGGGTCATAGTGACTGAAAGTGTGCAGCTTAAGGGCTATGAGGGATTTATATAGCAGAAAACAATTAGTTGGATGATAAAATCTGATCATGCATATTGGGTAGCACAGATTAAGATGTGGATGTATAGAAAATACTAACCTTTAGGCTTTAGTCATATATCAGTAATTTAATTTACCCTTTTTCTGAGACTATAAATCGATATCAGTTTCTCATGCCTTCTGGTCTGATATGGACATTCAAGCTAAAAGAGGAACACGGTTATTATCATGTTCATTCTGGTTTCCATATAATTTTCTTTAGGAAATTGATTTCTAATTCTGTGTGATTTCTCTAGTCACTGACTCACTAAATTGGTTGCATGTAAAGAGTTGATACGTTGAAGAGGAATCTCCCCTTCTATGACCAAGAGGGGTTACTCAAACTGCAGAGAATTGGTGAATGGTTTGAGTCATATGTATGTGCTACTGCATCAAGCGAGGTACTTCCATAACTCTTTGGATCATAATAATTATTTGCTACTAAAACATTATGAGTTTATGACATGTATTTCGCTTGCATAGGGCATGTACTACTCTTTATTTCTCAACTCTCTTTGTACTGAAGATCTGTTATAGTAGTTTTAAGTGACTCTTTTTGCAGTCACAGTATCTAGGAACTATTGCTCTGAAAATACTTAAGATGGAGGCCGAGAGCTAGCATCGCAACCAGTCCACGTCCAACCTGAAATGACGTCGTGGGCTTGCTACTCAAACAGAATAATGGGAGTTTTGTGACGATATTGTTGTACTTGTGAAATAAAAAGCAAAACTTGGGAACTTCTTGAACTGAAGTAATTCTTTGACAGTAGCAATCTGGTATATTCCTGAATAATTAAGTGCTTGGATCCTTGATAATGTTCAGAGTTTGCAGACATATACAAACGTCTGAAATATCTTTTAAGTATTGATGCATTATACTGGAATTATGTATGCTTTAACATCATGCTTTGCTCTGGAATTACCGTAACTAGGAAATCTGAGGGAATGAAATTTCGAAAAACCTACCGTAGGATATGATTGAAACAGTGAAATATGACTACATTAGCAAAATTACCAACTTTCGATAACATTCGAGTCTCGATCTACTCGGTTAACCCTTGTTTTATTCTTGCTCTCTAAAGACAACTGTGTCACGGGAAAATACATATCTTAATTTTTTTCACAGCCGCGTACAACACACTGTACTAAGAGCGTGGGAATTTTAGAGGAATTTTTCGAGTATCCGAACTATTTATTTAGATTTTTTGAAGTTATAAATCATTTGAAAAAGTAAAAATGGACACACATGCGGCTTGCAATGCGCCACGTGTCACTATTTTGTCTTTTTGTTATGTTTAAAAATTCTAAAATCTTTCAAAACTCTTTGTAAATAGTTCAGCTGCTCAAAAAATTCTTAAAAAATTACCACACTCTCAAGGTGATGTGCTCTATCCACCTATATAAAAATTTTGAAATTTTTATTGTTGGACGACACGGCTGCCCTTATGGAGGGAGGATGACAAATTGAGTTTATTTGGTGATCGAGACGCAAACATTGGCCAAATTATGTGAAAATTTTACCATAACAAAACTTTGCTATCGTGAACTAATCCGACGGTCAAATTTTTATTTTGTCAATTTTAGACAAATAAATTCTAATGTGCTTACTAATGTAGTATAATTTGTTTATTAGATTATATGTAAATGTATATGTTTCACGGGCACGTACAACTCATCGTATTGAGACCGTGGTAATTTTCGAGAAATTTTTCAGGTACCCGAGCTATTTATCAAGATTTTATGAAGTTATAAATCATTTGAAAAAGAAAAATTGGATAAACACGCGGCTTGCAATGCGCCACGTGTCATTGTTTTGTCTTTTTATTATGTTTAAAAATTCTCAAATCTTCGAAAACATTAGCCGACGAAAACTTTTGAAATTTTGGCCGACGAAATTGACATTTTCTTCGGCTATGAACTTTAAAAAAAAAAACAAAAAATGACCATATTCCATTTTCTATCACTAACGATAAACCATTGCTTCATCCTTGCTTTTGTTAAACAAAAAAAAGTCGTGAAATAAGATATGACCGAAATAATGAAATACGTCTACGGTAGAAAAATGACAAGATTCCGATAAAATCCGTGTGCCGACTGTTGCGGTAGATTGTTTTTTACTTTCGTTTTACTATGGGTAGCCTGACGATCGGTAAATATTTTGAGGAAAATTTGTATGCGATTAGTTGCGTCTCATCGATTTGAAACTATTATCTGTAGAAGGTTAGGCCAAAAAAACGTCATTTAGACGGTCTAATTACCATTTCTAAGCGTTTAGGGGTTTGACTCACCCGGTTGACCGTTCCGATCGAGCCTTTAACGTTGTCAGATGTAGTTGGATTTTTTTCCATACATGTATTTAATCTTAACGGTGATATCTGACGGTTGGAATAGATTTTGTAAACTTTTAGATTCAAAATCAGAACATATGCACTAATGTTCCTTAACTTGTTTATTAAGTGTTTAAGTGAATGTATAGTTTCAAATAGTTACTATACGCAGACTCTTCAAATGCAAATTTGTTGTGAAATAAGATATGACCGAAATGATCAAATACGTCCACGGTTGAAAAATGACAAAATTCCGATAAAATCTGTGTGCCGAATGTTGCGGTAGACTGTTTTTTACTTTCGTTTTCCTATGGGTAGCCTGACGTTCGGTAAATATTTTGAGGAAAATTTTTATGCGATTAGTTGCGTCTCATCGATTTGAAACTATTATCTGTTGAACGTGAGGCCAGAAAACGTCATTTAGACGGTCCAATTACCATTTCTAAGCGTGTAGGGGTTTGACTCACCCGGTTGACCGTTCCGATCGAGCCTTTAACGTTGTCAGATGTAGTTGGATTTTTTTCCATACATGTATTTAATCTTAACGTTGTCAGATGTTTGTCTAAATAGTCCTGAAAAAAAAATTCGTTCGTCTAAATAGCCCTGAAAAAAAATTCATAAACCCTAGGGTTCTAATCTGAAGAAAAATCCAAAAACACAAAATTCTCTTTTCTGCCGGCAACCCATTTGTCGGCAAAGAAAGCCCTCCATTTTTCTGCCGACAACCTCTTTGTCGGCAATGAAGGTGGAAAAGTTCTTCTGGCGACAAACTTTCGTCGGAAAACAAACAATATCAGGATCCAAGTTCTGCCGACGACATCTTGTCGGCAGAATTGGCATATGATTCAGCACCCAGAAATCTACTCTGGGCACCCACCCAGTCCTCCCTCCTCTGATTTCTGCTGTCGCTGCCCTCCGATCACGCCGCCATCAGGCCAACGACCTCTCGCCGTTGTTCTCTACTGATCTGGTTTCCTCCGCCGGTCGACGCCGCCCTAAATCAAGCCTCCCCGAAGCCTTGCATAGCCGGTCGACGCCGTTGTTCTCGAATCCGACAACTCCGACGTTGACGCGATATGGTTTCCTCCTCGCTTGAGCGTCGTCAACCTGCGTGCCTAACTCAAAGCCGCCGCGCGTTCTCTGCCCTATCCGGCATCGAACTCCTCCCGGTTCATCGAACCCGACCCGGTTCCTGGAGCTCGACCCGTCACTCGCTGAACTCGTTCCTTCCTAACGCCCGTTAACTCCATGAATTTTTTTTTCCACGTGTCGAACTCGTATTGGTGTAGATTTCAGTTTTTGACTCAAGCATGTGCTTGAGTCAAGCACTGAATAATTTTCGTTGAAAAAGGTAATCTACTGAATCAAGCACATTTCAAAAGCTATGTGATTCTCACAAATTAATTAGAGATGGGGTTAATCATGATTTCTGCACATTAACTCGATCAGATATTAGATATTTTGTACTCACTGCATTGCTCTACCACCTAACACATACATATAGACTCTCCATGCATTAGTTTTTGTACTTCATGATCATGTCCAGAAAAACTATCTGTTAACATAATATTTTTTATCAATTTATCAGGTTCGCACTCAAATTTAGTTAGAGATCCTGAGGGACCATACTCTCAGCTTATACGCTTGCAAGAAGTAAACAAGGACTCGGAACAAATGACAGAAGACCAAATCAAACCTGAATTACATTTGGCATCTCTCGGACAGTCGAGTCAAAGAACATCGAGTCAAAGACTTTCGTTTGCACGATCCTTGAGTAGAAATAGTTCTGTAGGAAATAGCAGCCGTCACTCATTTTCAGTCCCATTTGGTTTACCCACAGGACTTGGCAGCATTAGTGTCCAAGATGCTGCATGTGAAGAAACAGAACTAGCACCACAGAAATTTCCAACAGTCTCACTCCGCCGCCTTGCTGCCCTCAACAAACCTGAAATTCCAGTTCTTCTTATTGGAGCTATAGGGGCAACCATCAATGGTCTTATGCAACCATTATTAGCCCTCATCACTGCCCGGGTTATAAAGACTTTCTACGAACCACCTCAGCAACAGAAGAAAGATGCAGCATTTTGGGCAATAATGTTTTTGGTCCTTGGTCTGATAACATTAGTGGTGACCCCAGCACGAGGATATTTCTTTGCAGTTGCTGGTAATAAGTTAATTCAGCGCATCAGATTATTGTGTTTTGAGAGAGTGGTTTACATGGAGGTTGGGTGGTTTGATGAACCTGAGAACTCAAGTGGTTCAATTGGTGCAAGGCTCTCAGCTGATGCAGCCTCGGTGAGGGCCCTAGTTGGAGATGCTCTAGCTCAGACAGTTCAAAACATAGCAGCTGCAGTTGCAGGTTTGGTCATTGCATATATTGCATGTTGGCAGCTGGCATTCATTGTCCTCGCACTACTTCCTCTCATTGCCGTTAACGGATATGTACAAATCAAGTTCATGAAAGGATTCAGTGCAAATGCAAAGGTATGTCTATCCACATATCAACTAGTGACTAGTTCTGAATTAGTAGAACATTTCCCAACATGGAAATCAGAAATCTTTCATTGTAATTTTTCATCAAGAGGTCTAACTAAATGGCTGCAGATGATGTATGAGGAGGCGAGCCAAGTTGCTAATGACGCGGTTGGAAGTATAAGAACAGTTGCTTCTTTTTGTGCTGAAGAAAAGGTAATGGAACTATACAGAAGAAAGTGTGAAGGCCCTATGCAGACAGGGATACGAGAAGGCTTGATCAGTGGAATAGGATTTGGGGTATCTTACTTCTTCTTGTTTTCTGTCTACGCGGCCAGTTTCTATGCGGGAGCTCAACTCGTGAAGGATGGAAAAACAACATTTCCGGACGTTTTTCAAGTACTCATTCCCTCCATATTGTCAATGCCAACAGATAACACATGTAGTAGAAATTTACATGATATCTTATTTATACCAAAGCATGTGAGCTAATTCAGATTAGTATTTGCTTGCAGGTTTTCCTTGCACTGACCATGGCAGCTACTGGAATTTCTAAAACAAGCTCCTTTGGTTCTGATACTGGTAAAGTCAAAAATGCTGCTGCTTCCATATTTGCAATGATAGACCGGCCATCGAAGATAGCAAGTAATGAGTCTGGTACCAAGATTGATGGTGGTGTTAAAGGAGAGATAGAGCTTCGTCATGTCAGCTTCAAGTATCCATCTAGGCCAGATATACCTATTTTTCGAGACCTCAATTTAACTATCCGCTCTGGCAAGGTAAACACAAATAACAAATCTACTTTACCTTTCCTTGTTTTACTTTTCCTGCTCCTGCAGGAAAAACAGCAACTGACATCTTATTGAATTACTTTTCTGCAGACAGTTGCCCTGGTTGGAGAAAGCGGGAGTGGAAAATCATCCGTTATTGCATTGCTGCAAAGATTTTATGATCCGGATTCAGGTCATATCAAACTTGATGGAATTGAACTTGGCAACTACAACTTGAAATGGTTGAGACAGCAATGGGACTCGTGAGCCAAGAACCTGTTTTGTTTAATGACACCATTCGCGCCAACATTGCCTATGAAAAGGAAGAAAGTGCAACTGAGGCAGAAATTATAGCTGCATCAGAGTTGGCCAATGCACACAAGTTCATCAGTAGCTTAAATCAGGTCAGACCAATACCATTTAATATGTAGACCAAGTTTACAAATATACAAAATCAACTAACTACTGCATTTTGCTAGAGGGCTATGATACCGTAGTAGGAGAACGAGGGATCCAATTATCAGGGGGGCAGAAGCAACGCGTAGCCATTGTGCGCGCTATAATCAAGAGCCCCAAGATATTGTTGTTGGATGAAACTACGAGTGCACTTGATGCTGAATCTGAGAGAGTTGTTCAAGATGCATTAGACCGAGTGATGGTGAACCGGACAGCAGTGGTGGTGGCTCACAGACTATCCACAATCAAGAATGCAGATGTGATTGCAGTCGTTAAGAATGGAGTTATAGTCGAGAAAGGGAAGCACGACAATTTGATTAATATCACCGATGGGTTTTATGCATCTCTAGTTGCTCTTCACATGAGCTCCTCAACTGCATGATGGTAATTTTTTCAAGTTGAAAGCTTCTGATTTGGTAAAAATTATCCATTTCTTTTTCACCAAAAAAACCCCCAATAGTCAAATTACCAAAGATATGTGTAATCATTATATTTAGTTCTAAGTCATGTGTAATGTATTTGGTGAATAAGATTTATAGGAAAATAAAACTGTCGTCGATTTCAACTATTCTGACTCTTTAAGTTATGACTCTCTGCTCTGAGTCTGGGGGTTTTACTTTCATTGGAGTAATTGGACTATAGATCTCTCTTAAGTATTCCCTAGTACTTTGAACCAAAAATCTATGAAACCAAGCATCATTTGTACTAACCAGAATGCAATATTTGCTTCCCTGCATTCCTACAAAACTTAAATATATGAGCCAATACTTCAAGCAATCAACTTTTACCACGCTATGTGTATCTCAAAGAGAACTTTTAAGTTTTAACGTTATATTCATGTTATCATGTATACTTAGATATATGGGTGAATGACCACTAGCCCATATTTTGGAACTTTTGTTTCCACTAGCAAAATAAAATTGAAAAAATTCTCATCAACCCAAAATGTAGAACAAAGACGATTATACCCTTAATTAATTAAAATATACATCTATTAGGGTTATGGGGTGTTGACTGTTGACTGTTGACCGTTGACCGAATTTAGGCGACCGAGACGGGATTATGGCGAAAAAAAACCGGATTCCGGCGACGGCTGACTATTGACTATGACCATCGACCATTGACCTCCTACAAACCTCCTATTACCTCCATCCCCCCCACCCCCCCAACAGAACTCTATTGCTCATACTGCCCCCAATAGACTCATACTGCCCCAATAGACCCTTATTGCCCCCCATACTATCCCCTCAATAAGACTTTTTATTGGCCCCCAATAGACCATCTACTACCCCAATATAATTGTCCTGCAATAGACTCATACTACCCCCAATAGAACCCTACTGCGCCAATAGACCCTACTACTCCCCAATAAAACTTTGACAACCCTAAATTCTAAATAAATCTAAAATAGATATCTATTAGATTAATAAATGGTTGACCATTGACCGTTAACTGTTGACTGTTGACCAGCGACCGAGATTGGATTCCTGCGAAAAGTGACAGGATTCCAACAAAAAGTGACCAGATTGCGACGGTTGACCGTTGAATGTTGATCATTGACCGTTGACCCATAGAGAAGGAAGATATATGAAAAATTGAGAGGGGTATTTTAGACACAAAAAATATGAAAAAAAATGGATAAGTAGGAACACTCTCTCACCGCTATTTGTGCTAGTGAGAATTTCGAAACTTTTTGTTGCTAATGGAAAAAATAATCCTCAAAAAAGAGATGTGGGCATTTTCCCCCAAGTGTATAAGGTTTCGATCGATTTTGTGGGCATTTTCCCTAAGTATATTAGGTTTCGATCGATACAGAGGCAGAATATATAATAAATAGACTAGCTTGATTTCATTTTGAATCGATCTAACTTTGTATCAAATTAGAGAAGAATGCAAGGGTTATTGTCATTCAGTTATTTTGATTGCATGAGTAAAAAGTAGAGGTAACTGGTTAGTACTAACTAGTAAGTTCAGCTCAGAATCTTTCACTAATAAAGAAGAGAATACTAATTTACACTATTTTAGATCCGTATCTATCCGGCTAAGATTATCCTTTCCCACTATTTGACTGCCCTTTTGTCCCCTGTAATTGGAATTCAAGGAAAAACCTGCAATGCTGCTCTCCATATCTTGGAAAGTGCCTGCAGCTACTCATGGTATTATAGATTTATCGTAATGGAACAGGGTTATCTCTAATGCTTTTATATTACAAACGTCTAAACCTACTACAAATTAAACCACTACTAAAATGGTATTTATAAATCTATTGAAATCTCCCATGTAAGAGATCAAAAACGTAAATCACATATAAAAATATGCTTATTAAATTGCTATAATTGCTCTTTGATTAATATGGAATCCTACGCCTTTCCTTCCCAAACCAACTCTTGGTCGAAATGGGGGAATCAGAGTGTTGGTTCATGTATTATTAAACCAGCAGTCTTTCCTTTCAATGAACTTCCAGCATGTTCAATGAGATGTCCATTTTGTTGCTGATGCGATTACCAACACCCGTCCACTCGAGCAATGTCTCAATTCAATACTCTCCCAGTCTTTTCACTGTTTACTGAATGAGTATATAGGCTAGGTTTTGAAATTTGGAGCAAACAATATCTAGAGGGATAGGGGGATTTTAACTAGTCATTGGTATGTAGAACCTCCCAGTTTCTTTTTCCTAGGCTCATAGAAGGAGCACCCACCATGTCTAAAGAATTGCAGAACTAAGATTGTCTAATACTAAGATCATCAAGACCAACAGTGTAACTAATACACAAACTTGCACCATAATTAAACAATCTGATTCTACTCAACTGGGCAAGAGGCTCCAAAATCATAAAATCTAACATAACTAATGGAACACAATTATATAACCATTCTGTACATTTCATCATACTATCTGAACATCAATAGTTGAAATAGAGTGGTAAACACACTAACAAAGTACCAAAACTCCCCACCTAAAGAAGCTTTAGTGCTAGTAATATACCCCGAACAACTTGGCAGCACAACTTTCTTCCAACAAAGTTGAAGGGAACACAATATTGACCCTGATTGCTAATATATCCAACCTATTAGCAAGATTAAAATAATGCCACATATATGCCTCTTAGCGCCAGTGTCCTAAACATAATCCAAATCAAATCCATTCAAGAAAATCAATTCATATTACTTATATCCCAGGCCATCGAACCAAAACCTCTCCTGTCCACCCATTTAACTAAATTCAAACAAACCTTCATAACTGAAATAACTGAGATTACCAAAATCTTATTAAAAAGTTTGTTTTTACCCAACCAGAATGAGTAATATAAAGCACCCTAATTAGACTACGAACGCTAGCTCATTTGTTTCTAATCTAACGTTAAACAGACGGAATGCATAGTCATTACAACAGAAAAAACCAGCAATATAAATTGAGTAAAAAGCACAATAAGCATGAAAAACAGATTGGTAAATTTTAGTCAGATGGAAACTCATGAACACACAGCCTAATGAGCCTATAACCTAAAGCAACATAAACACCTACCAATTTCAGGTACCAGCAACAGAAAAATGCAACAATAATGACATATTAGTGTTAAAATATACCGACCACAAACTCAGAGCTCCGTCAAATATTTTGGTAAGATCAGCATATCATTAGCTTCTTTCATAAAATAAAGAAATACATAAAAATAAAAAAAAACCATGTAGGATCTCATGTAACTTGAGCTCAATACTCCAATTGTCATGATTATAGCTTATTACACGCGAGCCATGAGCATGCAGAACATTTCTGACCAGCTCTATTCCATTATGAAGCTTTGTAAATCACAAGCATTCACTTAATCAAAAGCATGCCGGATGCTAATTGCCAATAGTGCCAAACACTCTTACATCATAAACTTTGATCACTCATGTACATTTAAAGCTTACCATTGCGACTAACCAACCCTAACATTCAATGACAAAGTATAATCAGTAAGCTGTTGAATAGAAACCGTAGGTAGTCTACTAACAAGATACTTCCAAATACCGGACGGTTTGATCTAAACCCTCAAGACTTGCACAAAGCTAATCTAAGAAAGACCTATTTAGCATCTTAGCTCATCTTTACACTAAGTGACTACAACATGGTCAAAGCCACAAGAATGCCTTTACGGCTTATCAACAGCTACAATGCAATCTGCCTATCCCACAAGCAGACTCTGCTCATCATTTGAATCATCCTTGTAGGACCACTTGGTTAACTAGTTCATATATGGATACGGAATCTCCACTACAACGACAAAATCCGACCCTAAGGAATCAAAAATCATCAAAAATTGAGGATTGTATGCTAATGTTGCAACTTTTGAACAAAACAACTAATATATTGTCACAGGAATCATTCTGCTGCTGGGTTGAAAATGTAGCACTACATATCTGATGATATTGATTCATGATTAGAATACAATACAATAATAAAACCTATATTGCATCGTACTCATGAATCAGTTAACAAAATTTCTGCATCTTCAGTAGCAAATAAAAAAAATTAATGTGAAGACATAATCAAAATTTTATGTTATGTCTTCTTCAGAGCATCAATAATCAATCCATCGATTTTATTCTCAAAAAGAAACAACTCCATTCAATTCACCTAGTAATTTGGTTGATTAGAGATAAGGTTATACCAACTTCAAAATACTTCTATTATTGAACACAAATCTAACTGGCATACTCAATGACATTTCCTTTCAATCCTCACATATTAACTTAACAAGCACTTTCGTCATAAATAGTGTTGAGTGACCAACAGTTCAGTTAGTTCTTGGATTTAGATTGGGGACTCTTTTCTATGTTCAAGGAAACGTTATCATATTATTCTCTAAGAAACAACTTTCTAGGGCCCAAGGTAATGTAATCTTGGCTTGAAAGAGACTTCTCTCCAAAAGAGATAAACTTAGTCTTCTGGCAACAGTCTACCTACACTCCCCCAGGGCTAGCCTACATCTAAAACAGAGATATTTTTAACATAAAATCAAATAACCTAGAAAACTACCTAATAAAAATCACCGATGACGGTAATGTACACTGATTCATGCAATCTATGACGAAAGAAAAGCTTTCTCTGTTAAGACTTTTTTAAAAGTCATTTCACAGATCATGTCCTACCCAATGCTCCTTTGTATGTTCTTTCTTCTATCTCAAGATGCACATTTAACATGAAATGATATCCTGAATCCTACTTTTATTATCTTGCTACTGGGATCAAAAATCAATAAGAAAGATTATAAGTCGATTGATATTAAATCCACCTTAGAGTTAAGTTTGAAGCTACTAGTCATCTTCACTATCATCACTGTATGAAACAAGACCAGTCTTTGAAACAACACTGGACTTATCAGCATCACCCTCAGGTGTCTTGTTTGCCTCTAGAGTTTTATCTGTATCGACATAAGTGGTTTTCGCTGTGCTTGTAGCTTCTTCAATGCCCCCTTGATCAATTTTAGCTTTCTTCACTTGTGGCTTCACTTTTACAATCATGCCTAAAGGAAAAGCAGGTGGATTCCTCTTCCCGGTTGGTTTCTGCTGCTCCTGTAAGCAGATATCATTTTTATCCACAATAGCAAAGTAATGCTTCCATCCACCAGAACCAAATATAAGTGGATATTGGCATCTCCCTCTCACATGCGCTACTAATATACATGAGATACCAACCTTGACTACCGGAACAGAAGGTATTTCCGTCAACTCATGTACAATGCTCGATTTTTCTGCCACCGCTGCCTGATAACAAGAACAACTAATTAAGAACTGTTGTGTTTCAAAAGAAGAATTTATCTCAGAAAAATTACTTTATGGCAATAACACTATATCACAGTAATCATTGCCAGCCGGCTCAAGCACAATGGCATATGCGTGAGTAAATGAGGCACTTCATAAGAAGTCATGCATTCTCAACCCAGAATATGCATGAGTGACTATTTCAAGTTACAATAACCTTTGGAACATGCTTCCATAGACTGATACCCAAGAGAGAAATGTGGTTTCATGGGACTTTACCAACGAGGGAGGGGTTCCATCAGCAGATTCAGTTAGGTTGAGACCTCATTTGATTAAGTTTTCCTACCCAGCTGCTTTTGCAGTCAAACCGGTCTACTAAAAAAACACAAAAAATGGGACCTTTTCCTTCAGAAATTTGAAGAAGTTGCACTAATCTATCTTATGCTGATATTTAGTTTATCCTCTTCATGTCCTTCCTACTAAGGACCTATACGTTTGCATACTCGACATAAAAAAGATATCCTCAAAAAAAGGAATAGGCGCTACCTACATTTCCAATAGTAACCAGATTAGAAATCACTAGGTAGAACATTATGAAACACGAATTCATAAAGCTCATATGGCATGAAGTGTTGAGGTAATAGCAACTCACAATGATGCATCATGCAAAGCTATCTAGGGTGAATCAGTATAACAACAAAATACAAATCCTACAGTTGCAAAAACCATTATTGGAAAGCAAGCTAAGAACTCCAAAACAATTGGAAACGTACCTGAAAACTCAAAAGCTGTTGGGCCTCCTCATTTGCAATCTGCCGTTCATATTCCTTCTTTGACTGAAAACATTATATAGTACATAAATAACAAATGTTAACACAAATGCACCATATTTGCTGTTCACCAAACTCGACAGTCTAAACTGCACTGCCTCAACAAGCAACGTTTTCAAACAAAAGAAAGACATGGAAGTAAGAAAAACATAAGGTTATGTGTCTTACAGTCTCCCATTGATCAAGAAATTCCGTCTCGTCATCATCCAGAGCTTTCGGGGGTCCTGCAAACAGCAAATCAATTTGCAAAAGGTCAACATGTCATTTTCGAATAAGAGATGTCGAAAGAGAGACCTACTGTGCTTGAAACGTTCGTTAAACTCGGCATCCTTCTTGTCCTTATTCTCTTTCAGAATCTGCATTCAACAATCATAACAGATCAAAACCGGGTTTGAATCAAAATCAGATATCAGAGAATGAATGAGGAGAAGAGAGTGATAACCTCGAAAAGGGGTCTGTCCCTGTACGCAGTGCCATCCTCGACACGTTCGCCCCGGGTTTTCTTGGCTTCATCCAACTGCAAAACATGAACCCAATTCCAGAAACTAGTTATTGATTGATTGAATGTGAATGGTATGGAATTTTAGGGTTTTCTGAAAGAGATGAGAACAATGCAAGTACCTGTTGTTCAGAAACGAAATTCATAAGGCGGGGGCGACTGAAATCTTCAGCCATTTCTCTACCAATCACTGATAACAATTCGCTCTCGGACTCCTCTCTGTAGTCTAGTTTTTCTTTCTCAAGAGAAAACAATCATAAATACATTTATTTCTTTTTTTTTTAAATCATATTTTTATTTCTAAAGTTGAACCAACATAATTAAAAAGCAGGTCAGGTCAATCGTGATGACTGATTTAATAATCAAGACAACTTGCTGACACGAAATAAACCGGCATAACTTGTTTATTATATGTGTCGGACTTAATTATTTATATATATTGAGTATACAATTTATATAAGAAAATAATATTGTATGTATACATGGGTCGAGTAAGTTATAATTAAAATATGACTTAACTAAAAAAGTTTAATACAATCATATCAACACATCTCATACGTAAACAGAATATATAAAAATAAGTTCATTCATTAAACACTTCATAATAGCTTGAATACCCCTTCAGAACTACGACCAGGCTTGAAGGGGTCCCGACCCCTCCCGTCGGCACAACTTAATTACATATGTTCATGGAGTACAGGACTATAGCAAAGGTTATACAATTAGCTAATTAAGCTGGCCGGACACTTCCCTAGAGTAAAACGTATGTTACAGAAAAAAAAAAAACAAAAGTATTCGAAAAGGTAATTGCAAGTAAGATACCATCAGAAATGAAAAGACAAGTGATAATTATAGAATGTACAACATATATTTTTTTTTTTGAATCAGAAGTGAAGAAATTTATTATTCAGTAAGCAGTATAAAGATAACACACTCATTTAGGGCTGACAATAAGAGCTATCTCTTATAACTCACCAACCTATACTAGGCCAAAGAGCTAAAAATACACCTACCTTTTATCTCGATAAAGTACAGTAAAATTCAGTATTTAGAATACTTAGAAGTAAGATTAAAGGGTAACAACCAAATACCCTAAACTCTGTGACTAGATTCAAAATTAACCCAATTTAGCAGAAGGAGGCGGGCCTCCTTGCCTACCAAGTTACTTGTCTTCAAGCTACCTATCTCTAACTGAAACCACATCAGAGAGAAGGCCCAACTTAAAAGAAAGTCGGGCCCAATACCAAACCCTAACTCAAAAAGGTTGTTCGGAGATTTGTCGATTCCGGGGACTGCAGCAACTTCACTCCGGCCAAAACTATCTCCTCAGCATTGAAATGGTTCCCACCACCCCACAAGCCCCAAGATCCACTGAATCCAACGTCCAGAGTCTCCGCGGTCCTTGAACGCCGGAGAAACAACCTCTTCATAGTCTGCCTTCCTGCTCCACCTAAGCACAGCAGATCCAGAAAAGAGAAGAGCAGCGCCGACATGGGATCGACGAAAGTTCCATCGCGCCATCGCCAGACTCATATGGTCACCGCCCCTAAGAAGAGAGCAACACCGCCAGGAAACCCAAAAGGAATTTTGCATTAGATCAGAGTGTTGGCCGAACAGATGACCAACACAACAAGCATGACTTACCAGCAACAATGCCTGGCTCGCCCCCCGAGATTGACACTCGTTGAAACGGACCACCATGCTCGATGTCCTCCACAAGGCTGACTCCCACCAACTCGCATCGAGGCAGGACGAGAAACCGCCCTACCTGTGGGAATAGAAAGGATGATAATTTGGGAATTTTGATAAAATTTTGTCGACGAAAGCCTTCCTCGAATCATAGTAGCGGCGGAGGGGGCGGCTGCGTGATAGGGTTTCTCATATAGCATTTTTTCTCTAGGTTTAGTGTTTTACACAACCATGTCACTCTTGATAAATACCATATTTTTTTGTTAAGTATGATAACGATAATTTGTTATTCAAATCGTGGGCTCTTTTCTTTAGTCTCAAGCTTATTACTTGCATTATAATACCACTATGGAGATTGAATCTGATTTTGCTATCCATATCCAACTTATGCAAAAAAAAAAAAAAAAACGAGGCATTGCATTCTCTTGGTTCTCTCTTTGGTGGCTGATCTTAGTTGATGTCTAAAATGTAGAATGTTAAGCTCACTCCCATTTCCATAGAGTGTAGCATGGTAGCGGATGCTGAGAGTTTTTAGTGCAAGACATGTAAATACACGATTATTTTAGATGGTCAAAACTTATGACTTTAATATAGATGCACGGTGGTCAAAGTATATATATATATATATATATATATATATATATATATATATATATATATATATATATATATATATATATATATATATGACTGAGACCGTATCGTGCACATGCACGACCATGCACAAAATAATTTTTGTAGCAGATGCCCTAGCCAAAAATTGCATTTCTCATGAGCTTATTCAGATAACTGACTGATTTTACTAGAGCTAGGAGAACTTGAGATTGCTTCAATATTTAGTCTTTTTGTTTTTTTTTTTGGGCTTTTTAAATCCTGTTTGTAACAAAAAGAGAGAGAGAGAGAGAGAGTTATAGTTCACAACTTCACATACAATTTGTGTGATTTTTTTTAAACAACTTTTTATTAAATAACTCGCACACCCTTACATATGTTAGTGAGGTTTGAGAAAATGACATCAATGTTATCAATTAAACTATTTAATCAACCAGACCACGGTTTATCGACACAATTTATGTGAGATTGAAGTATGTATTAGTAGAGGTTTGTTGACAAAAAAAATATATATAGTTACACAGTAGTACCCGACTAAATTTACAAACATAAAGAACTCACTTATAATAATTTTTAAACAAAAAAAGAACATAAGTCTAGCCCAAAATCGAGTGGACTCAAAACTGATTGAATAATTGTGACTGAAATGCCTAAAATACCACTGATTTCGCCAAATTACCATGTTGCCACTCTACTAACTGATAAATTTTTTTCTTCTCCTTTTTTATCTATTTCCGGTAAATTCAAGTTTTCCGGCCAGACCGTTGACGATTTGGAGAAGATCCGAACTACAAAATTGTTCTTTATCTCATGGATTTTTATTTGAGTATAGTGTTGCATATATTTTGAGAAAGGTTGAAATTTCGAATTTCAACCACTAAGAATCACAAGGAAAATTCTTGCGTCCGAACTAGTGTTTACGTGTGCATCCGAACTCTCTCTTATTTGCATACATTGGACAATGTAATCAATGATTTTAACTATTTAAAAATTGAATTAATCAATAAAGATTATCTCGGTAAAAAATGAATATAAATAAAGATCATTTACTTAGCCGATTGTATCAGACAACTAGACGTTTGATCATGAAACTACCAACTTTCACTAGAACTGTTTATTTGTTTGATGCAATCGAATGAGCAAACTATTTTGGTTTATTCTAAATTTTTGCATAGATGATCTTTATTGATAAATTCAACTTTTGAACGGTTAAAATCGTTAATTACATTGCAAAAAACATGCAAATAAGAGAGAGTTCGGACACACACGTACATATTAGTTCAGACATAAGTATTTTCCGAGCCACAATAGCAGGATAGCAGGGTTGACAGTAGCAAGTTGCCTCATGGTTGACGGTAGTAGCTTGTCTCAGGGTTGACAGTAGCAGCAATCTTTAAAGTTGACAACTACTTCACGGTCAACAGTAGCAGCTAGTTTCTTTATTGACTGTAACTCTCTACGATAGTAGCAACTTGTTTCTCTATCGACAATAGCAACTTGTTTAATTTCTCTATCGACAGTAGCAACTACATTCTCTATCCATAGTAACAACTTTTAAGTCTGCAGTGACAACAATTACAACTGAATGTAAGTGTGAATATTAAGAAATAAAAAATAGTAAAATTTTAGTGACAAGTGGCAGTTTGACAACACACTGTCATGATTTGTAAAATTTAGGCTTAGTTTGGCATTGAGGTGAAAAAACTCAAATATGGAAAAACTGTGTTTTAAATAAGCAACATGTCACCTGTTTTTTAAAATCGTGATTTTTTCAACTAAATTTTATAAATAAACACTTTATAAAAAACTTACCAAACACATAATCAACTCATAATGATAATTATAAGTAATTATTTACTCCAAAACTCAATATCAAACTAAGTCTTAGTCTTAATTTATATAAAAAAATATAGTAGGTGACCTATTTATTAATTAAATTGTTTTCAGGTAATTATGTGTAGTTTGTTAAAAAAAAATATGTGTAGTTTTCAGGTAATTATGTGTAGTTTGTTAAAAGGGAGGTTCTATTTGCACCTCTAAATCTGCTATATATACCTCCATATATTTTTGTAAAATTTATATTACTTTTATGTCCCTCTAATAATTTCTTTAAAATTTTTTTTTTTTTTATAAAGTAGAAGTCTTCTAACAATTCCTAAACCTGGCTGCATTTTTTCTCAAAAAAAAAAAACAACCATCAATTTTCAATTAGTAAGCAAACAAACTAGAACAAATTGAACCATGTTCCTGAAACGGCTAAACGTTTCTAGCATCTTGATTCCACAATTCTACTACTTAATATGCTATAGTATTGGTAATCAATTATACATAATGAATTGAAAAAAGCCCAGAAATTTGAAAAAGAACCTAGTATCGTACCGGACAAAAAGCTAAGGTAAGATGGTTTTCTCATAAGGTTTGATCTTTTATTTGATTGTTCGATTTGTGAGATTTGATTGTCAATTATGACACAATTTTTTACTTCTGTGATTTGTTGAATTTTGGGTTCTGGAGAGAAAAAAAATTGCACAGTTGTTGTCTTCAAATGAGAGAGAGACTCAAAAAACCAAAATAACTAAAGGGGCATAATTGACAGTTTAAAGGAAAAATAATGAGGTTGAGGTGTATAAAACAATGTTGGAGGTGCAAATAGAACTACCCTTGTTAAAAAAAAAATACATTGGTCGAATGAAAAAAGAAGAAGAAGGCATTAGTAACAAACAAACGACACCGTATTACTAGCCACGTCAAGAAAAAAACCTTGGCCCACATCTCTTTGTTGTCCAATCAAACCAAGCAGCAGTGCCAACCATGCATGCGTGTGACACAAAGCGCACGGTGAAAAACATTTACCGCTGGTTTTCCCAAATTGTCAAAACCGCAGTTTCCCAAATTGCAAATACACTCCCACACTTGACACTTCCATTTCCAGATCCTAAACCCCTATATAAACCAAAACTCAATAAATTAGAAAACAAAAAACAAAATAAAATAAAACACGAGGCAGTGGAAGAGCAAGAGCGAGAGCAAGCTCTCTCCTTCAAGTCAAGGAATGGTCGTTGATTTTTCTGCCTCAAAAATAAAAAAATAAAAATCCCCAATCTCTCCTCAGGTACGCGATTTTCGAATTCCATTTCCTCTAATCGATTTCAATTTCGATTCTCAATGCATATAGAAACCCCTAGATCGTTAATCGAATTCATCGTTAATTTCACAATTGCTAATTTTTTTCTTCGTAGATTGAATTGAAGCCTATACCGACGAAGCTAGGGAGCTTCAATTGTGATAAATCCATGTGGTTTTAGGAGGTTTTTGTTCACCAAAGGCCTCCTATTTGTTCGATTACTAAGATCCATATGTATTCACATTGCTTTTTGTTCTCATAGTTTAATCCAATTTGTATGAATTGCTTGTTTAGATTGCTTAGCACACAGTTTAGATTCACTGAAATTTAGTTGAATTTTAGGGTGTTGAGGTGTTGTGGCTTTAATTGAAGCAACATTTTCGATTTTTCAATGTCGAATCCACCGCCGCAGCCTTCATTAGGATACTCTGTTAGTTTTAGTCCCTCACAGTCAGACACTTCATCCCCTGACCCTGCTAAAAATACCATTCCTCCTCCACCTTTGGTTTCGCCCGGACAATCCAGGTTTCCTCCGCCAAAGTTTCAGCTGGATCAGCTTCCTCCTCCCTCAATCAAAACCCCGAACGGGCCGTCACCAGCTAGTGGTGGATTGAAAACCGGCAGCCCCATTCCTCATTTGAGCACTCCCCCCGGACCTCCTGTCTTTACTTCCCCTGTCCGTCCCGCTGCTGTGCCTTTTCGTGCTTCACCTGTAACTCCTCAGCCGGTTGCTTTCTCTCCGGCCGCGTCTTTGCCAACTTCTTCAACCGTCTATTTTTCAAATGGCTCGCAAGAGTTGGACCGCGAACTGTCCAATGTCACAGATGATGATGCAGTGCCTGTTGGTGAACCACCGTATGTCATATTCTCAGCTCATAAGGTATCATTCTTGTTCTTTTTGCTCTTTTCGCTCAACCTTTATGGTTTTTACTCTCTGTTTGATATGGCATGTAGCGTGTTTTAGTCCTGTATGGTGTTTTGCACAATTAATTATATATGTTGAGTTGATATTCTTTTCTTTTCGTATGTAATTGCTTGTGGATCTCTTTAATCACAGGCATAGACTGGTTATGTTAGTAGACATGAACATATTAGGTCTATTATCTCTTTCAAAAATTTGTATGTCTGTATATGTTTTTCAGATTATATTTACAATTATTCTTGAATGTATATCTTTCTTTCCCTTCATAGTAAAAAATCTCACACAATCCTTTCTCCTACTGGTTTGTTATTAGGTGTTGAAACAGAAGAAACAAGCAAATGTACCAAGTTTGGGTTTTGGGGCATTGGTTTCCCCCGGGAGGGAAGTTTCTCCAGGTCCCCAAATAATACAACGCGATCCTCATCGTTGCCACAGTTGTGGAGCTTATGCAAATGTCTATTGCAACATTTTACTGGGCTCAGGTCAGTGGCAGTGTGTAATCTGCCGAGAACTGAATGGTAGTGAGGGTGAATATATAGCTTCTAGCAAGGAAGAACTTTCCAACTATCCAGAGTTGTCATCTCCCATGGTTGATTATGTTCAAACTGGGAACAATAGACCTGGTTTTGTTCCAGTTTCTGATTCTAGAATGTCCGCACCCATTGTTCTTGTTATAGACGAGTGTTTAGATGAGCCACATCTCTGGCATTTACAGAGCTCCTTGCATGCCTTTGTCGATTCACTTCCACCTACAACGAGAATTGGAATAGTACTTTATGGTCGTACAGTATCAGTTTATGATTTTTCAGAGGAATCAATTGCATCTGCTGATGTGCTTCCAGGTGACAAATCACCATGCCAGGAGTACTTGAAGGCGTTGATATATGGAACTGGTATATATTTGTCTCCAATGCATGCTTCACTACCTGTAGCACATGCCATATTCTCATCCTTGAGGCCGTACAAACTGAGCATTCCAGAAGCTTCTAGAGACCGGTGCCTTGGCACAGCAGTTGAGGTTGCTCTTGCTATAATTCAAGGCCCATCAGCAGACATTTCTCGAGGGGTAATCAAAAGGTCAGGAGGTAATAGCAGAATCATTGTTTGCGCTGGTGGACCTAACACCTATGGTCCTGGATCTGTTCCTCATTCTTTCAGTCACCCAAATTATGCTCACTTGGAAAAGACTGCGTTGAAATGGATGGAGTGTCTGGGTCAAGAGGCACACCGACACAATACGGTAGTTGATATTCTTTGCGCTGGGCAATGTCCTGTA
The DNA here is from genome assembly GCA_963682095.1 of Potentilla sterilis. Taxonomy (NCBI): domain Eukaryota; kingdom Viridiplantae; phylum Streptophyta; class Magnoliopsida; order Rosales; family Rosaceae; genus Potentilla; species Potentilla sterilis. The sequence continues at coordinate 16,712,654 of OY821767.1, read as the reverse complement.
AGAGTTCCTGTTTTGCAGCCTCTTGCAAAAGCTTCTGGGGGTGTTTTTGTTCTCCATGATGACTTTGGTGAAGCCTTTGGTGTGAACTTGCAAAGGGCATCCACAAGGGCAGCAGGCTCCCGTGGGTTCTTGGCAATACGCTGTTCAGATGATATTCTCATAACTCAAGTTGTGGGTCCTGGTGAAGAGGCACATGTAGACACTCATGAAACCTTCAAAAATGATACTTCTCTTTACATACAAATGCCGAGTGTTGAAGAAACACAGAGCTTCTCACTCTCCTTGGAAAATAAGAGGGACATTAGGACTGAGTATGTGTATTTCCAGTTTACAATTCAGTACCTGAATGTTTATCAAGCTGATATATCAAGAGTAATAACTGTAAGATTGCCAACAGTTGATAGTGTTTCAGCGTATCTTGAGAGTGTTCAAGATGAAGTTGCAGCAGTTCTTATTGCAAAGAGGACTCTCTTGCGAGCCAAGAACAGTTCTGATGCAATTGATATGCGATCAACAGTAGATGAACGAATTAAGGACATTGCTTTAAAATTTGGTTCTCAAGTACCAAAATCCAAGCAATATCGTTTCCCAAAGGAGATATCTTTATTACCAGAGCTCTTGTTTCATCTTAGAAGGGGCCCACTCTTGGGATGCATTGTCGTCCATGAAGATGAGAGGTCCGTGTTACGGAACTTGTTTCTGAATGCATCCTTTGATCTATCTCTGCGAATGGTAGCGCCTCGTTGTCTAATGCATCGGGAAGGGGGAACGTTTGAGGAATTACCTGCTTATGACCTTGCTATGCAGTCTGATGCAGCAGTTGTTCTTGATCATGGCACAGATGTCTTCATTTGGTTGGTATGTCCTTTTGCTCTTATTATTGTCTTTTGTTTTATATATCTGGATGACACCTCTCTCCGCGTTGGTGTGCTTTTCCTTTTTTTTTTTTTTTTTTTTTTGTCTTGGGGAACTTTGCTTCATGTTAATGCTACAGAAAGTTAATGTTATATTAGCAGCGCCATGCAGCACACCTGGAATAGGAAAGCTTTCATTACTACTTTGCAATCTCTGATGACCTGCACATAATTTTGTACCTCACAGAAAATCTTGATGAACTTTGTTTTGTTTTGAGCGTTGAAATGGGTAGTTTGTGGATCGCGGTCTCCCACAAGTTGTAGATTGTCGCTAGTCTCTGGAAAACTTAGTACCTGTGATATGCTTTTAAACCACACTTGCTGACCATTGTGGTATTCATAAATATGGAATTGTCTTGAAAATCATTGTTTAACTTGTGGGGCACTTGATGGCCTTATGTTTTATCTTTAAAATGTTTGAAGGCCGAGTGCAGATTATAGCTTATGGTCCCTGGAAAACTTAGTACTTCTGATATGCCCTTTTTTATTTATTTATTCGTGAAAAGAAACAGCATTTTTTTGAAACAAAAAGCAAAGTACAAGGACGGGGACAAGGAGTCCCCTTTACAAAAGCTAAAGAAGGGCAGCTAGGACTTGAGGCTTAGCTCAATTAATAATGCTTAGGGCCTTATACTACAGCTGCTTATTAATGGAAGAAAGATTATAGAAGCCCATAACAATGCCCAGAACAACTCTTCCTTCTCTACCCCACCATAGGTTTCAAACAATCTTCTATCTCTTCCCATCCCCACCACCCAAACTACTGCTAGTATCCCACAACTTGAAAGGATTCTGGCCTTTGTCCCCAAAGTATCTCTGATATGCTTTAAAACAGCAGACCCAGTCATGCTTGTCTAATCACTGTTTTTTATATAATGCCATAATATGGGGATTATTTCTTTTATCTCTCACTCCATTGGTAGCCCAGCATTGCATCCCTCTTCATCATGTATTTTTTTTTTTGGGGGTTGGGGTGGGTGGGTTTGGCTCCTTGAATAGAAGTAATATGTAAATTTGTGGTGGTAGTAGTTTTTCTTAGAATTAAACAAATTTATACGAGAGACCCTTGAACCATAAATGTATATATGCTATTGACATTTACACATCTGTTGAGTATCATTAAGAGCTCTCTTTAAGTCGTGAACTCAGTTCTCTGGTTTCTTTTTAGTTTCTTGACTCTTTGTAGATGGTGGGTGTGGTGAGCACCCTTGTCTGTTTTATGATTTATACGAGAGACCCTTGAACCATAAAATGTTTATGCTATTGACATTTTCACATCTGTCGAGTATCATTAAGAGCTCTCTTTAAGTTGTGAACTCAGTTCTTTGGTTTCTCTTAGTTTTCTGACTCTTTGTAGACGGTAGGTGTGGTGAGCACCCTGTTCTGTTTTACAGTTTATATACCCTTGAACCATAAAATGTATGTGCTGGTGACATTTTCACATCTGTCGAGTAATCAATAAGAGCTCCCTTTAAGTCGTGAACTCACTACATTGGTTTCCTTTAGTTTCTTGATTCTTTGTCTGTTCCGAAGTCGAAGTTCATTAACCTTATTATGTAGTTTGAACATTTTCCTTTTGATTGGTGTATTCAGGGTGCTGAACTTTCTGCTGATGAAGGAAAAAGTGCAGCTGCTTTAGCTGCGTGCAGAACATTGGCTGAAGAGATCAGTGAGTTGCGGTTTCCAGCTCCTCGGATTCTTTCCTTCAAGGTCTTCTTTCCTCTCTCTGCATCCTTTTTTTTTGGGTGCTTTTTAATGCCTAGAAATGAAGTTGAACATAAATCAATTTTTAAACAGGAAGGAAGTTCTCAGGCTCGATATTTTGTATCGCGGCTCATTCCTGCACACAAGGATCCTCCTTACGAGCAGGTGAGGGTGAATCAATAAACATGGATACTTCTCAAGACTTGAGATTCATTTTATCTTGTTTATTGTGAAGCATGATTGAAGTGTTTGTTTCACCTGTTGCAGGAGGCAAGATTTCCTCAGCTACGAACTTTGACAATAGAGCAGCGGACAAAGCTGAAAAGCAGTTTTATTAGTTTTGACGATCCTAGCTTTTGTGAGTGGGTACGAAGCTTGAGAGTGGTTCCCCCTGAACCAAGCTAGATGTTCATTAGCCCTTGTTAATCGTGAGGGCTAATGTGCTACAAAAAGTCAGTGTTGCAATTTGTAATAGAGGAAAATGTGTCACTGCCGAAGAAATTTTTTTGTTCTTTCATTTGACTGGTAGAGGTAATTGTAGTTCAGAATTGTCTGGACAGGAAAGGTATAGTTCTCATATTCTCTCAATACGATTAGCAGTTAAACTTTGTCCATTAGCAACTGCTGCAAGAGATTTTGTTCGGAGCTTCATTTGCTTTTAATTTATACCTTGTGTGGGAAATAACGGGGCAAATAGTCAATAATGGACTGGCCTCTCATGTCCTAGAGATATTTAGTTTGAAATCACCTTTGCCATTTACTGATTTCCTTTACAATGTTGCCTTGTATACGCATATATAGAGAGCCACAAACTCTTTCCTTTCACGACTAAACCCGTAAGCTCTATGGAAATGCAAATTGAGGGGGTCAAGAACATATCCCGTCTCAATTTTCTCATTTCACCATCTCCTGGAGCGAATTAAGGCCTATAATGTCACAATGCAATATTCATATATGTATTGTTCATCTAGTATTGTTATTACACTAACCCACTTGGTACACCAATATGGCAAAGCAGTTTTTTTCTCGATATTTACCAATAAACTAAATTTAAAATATAGTGATTTTCACATTAAAATATTGCTAAAAAGAACTTACTTGTCTAAACTATGCAAGAATTATAATAGTTGTAAGTCTGTAGATATAAATTATGTTCATCTGATATCTATTCTGTACAAGTAAAAGTGAATGATATCTCCACATAATTATAAGAAATAAAATTAAAAAAAAAAAGAGTAAAATTTGTTTGACTTTGACCTTGTTTGTTTGTCCTGTGGTTAATGCATCACCACATCTTCTTATCCCTCCCAACTCTACTTTCTGGGCTTTGTTTTGTTGAGACTTGAGAGCATGAAACCCATCATAATCCATCTCTAAGCTTTGTAAAATTCGAATCCCAATAATGGCGCTGGCTCACTCTCCTCACTCCCTCTCACCTCTCTCTTCCCACTCCCACTCCCGCCACCATTTCCGCACTTCCTTCTTCGCCGGAAAATCCCTCCGCTTCCCGGAAACCTCCCCCCGGATTTCGAGCCGAAGCCAGCGGCGAGCGCAGACGGTGACGGCTTCGCTCGGAGGCTTATTTGGCGGGATTTTCAAAGGCACTGACACTGGCGAGTCCACGAGGCAGCAGTATGCTCAGACTGTGGCTCTTATCAATGGCCTCGAAGCTCAGATTTCTCAGCTTTCTGATTCCGAGCTCAGGGAGAAGACGCTCCAGTTTCAACTGCGCGCTCAGCAGGGCGGCTCCTTGGACTCTCTTTTACCTGTCAGTACCTTCTTTCTCTCCAATTTTACTCCTCAGTCTTTTCTTGTATTTTAACTGTGAATTAGCTGAGAGTTTGATACTGAATTTTGGTATGATTAAATTACATTTTTATCGTTGGAGTGCTTTCAAAACAGACTAGCATTTATCATTGCAGGAAGCATTTGCCGTGATAAGAGAGGCTTCCAGGAGGGTTTTAGGCCTTCGTCCATTTGATGTACAGCTCATAGGTACATTTTATATCCTTCATTTTTCCATGTTCTGAATTACGTTTGGTAATTAGGACTTGATTTTTGATTGTTTAGGTGGCATGGTTCTTAACAAGGGGGAAATAGCTGAAATGAGGACCGGAGAAGGAAAGACACTCGTTGCTATCTTACCGGCTTATTTGAATGCGTTAACTGGGAAGGGAGTTCATGTTGTCACTGTTAATGATTATCTGGCCCGACGTGATTGTGAGTGGGTTGGTCAAGTTCCCCGTTTCCTTGGATTGAAGGTTGGCCTAATCCAACGTATGTCTCGTTCTTGCGTATTTGTTATACCCTGCATTGTGTTTCCTACTTTCGTTTAATATTCGGTTTTATATTGATTTGTATCGGATGGATCAAGAATGAAGACCTACTCATAGCAACATGGAGACTCATGCAACTACTATATGCTTTATGTGTTTTAAACTCTGTTCACTCCCAGTCCACTTCAATTTACTAATGGTGCAATTGATTGTTAGTCTCTTGAACACTATATAGAGATATCTGGATATTGTTTCTACATATTGAGTGCTTTGTTAATTAAGACTGCAACAGAAATCTAACAACTGCATATTTTTGTGGGCAGAGAATATGACAAGTGAACAAAGAAGGGAGAATTATTTATGTGACATCACATACGTTACAAACAGCGAGCTTGGCTTTGATTACCTGAGAGATAATCTGGCCACGGAAAGTAATTCTTGCTTTATTTTCTTAACTTGTGTTATTGTACTGCATAGTGGCTAACATTCAATAGTCTTCTTGTCTAATATAATTCTACCTCGATTCTTGGCATATACAGAGTGTTGAGGAGCTTGTCTTGAGGAATTTCAATTACTGTGTAATTGATGAGGTTGATTCCATCCTTATTGATGAAGCAAGAACACCTCTCATTATATCTGGACCTGCAGAAAAACCCAGTGATAGGTATTATAAAGCAGCAAAGATGGCCTCAGTGTTTGAGCGAGACATACATTATACTGTAAGCCTAACACACATTTTTCGTAGGCAAAATTTCTCTATCTAACTATGAGATTCATAGATCAGAGGAGCCATGACTGAGCTACTAATAATATTCTTACTTTCTTACCAAGTTTTTTTTTTCCATTTTCGTTTTTTTTCTTCTAGGTGGATGAAAAGCAGAAAACAGTTCTTCTTTCAGAACAAGGATATGAAGACGCTGAAGAGATTCTAGGTGTCAAAGATTTATATGATCCCCGTGAACAGTGGGCGTCTTATGTTCTGAATGCGGTGAAAGCAAAAGAACTGTTTCTTAGAGATGTAAATTACATTATTCGTGGCAAAGAGGTTCTTATCGTTGATGAGTTTACAGGACGAGTTATGCAGGTGATTATATTTATCACCAAGTGTTTTCTTTATTTATGCTCAATAATTTCTTCTTCTCTACAGAGAAGAAAGAAATTTCATTTCGAGTTCTCTAATCGGCTTAGCAGTTAGCATCATTGAATTTCTGGTCATATTATTGGCTTCAATCTTATCCGATCAATATTTAGACTTCTAGGTATTCTGGTGAATATTTTACCCTATCACTATATTTTTCCTGGTATTCTCCTGAAACTCTCATTCCATCACTAGAATTAGCTGCTCCAACATTTAGGGGAACTGAGATATGGCTCTTTAATCTCAGTGTACTTGAAGTAGCTTATCTATGTGTTTAGGGGAGGCGGTGGAGTGATGGACTTCACCAAGCAGTTGAAGCAAAAGAAGGTCTGCCAATTCAAAATGAAACTGTAACTCTGGCATCTATCAGTTACCAAAACTTTTTTCTCCAGGTAGGATTCTATCTCATACCTCATTGAGTGTCACATCTCAGCTAATTTTTGTTCTCTTTAAATTGTTTAATTATTTATAAAATACTTATCTATGACAGTTTCCAAAACTTTGTGGAATGACTGGGACAGCAGCAACTGAAAGCACAGAATTTGAAAGCATATACAAACTTAAAGTTAAAATTGTCCCCACAAACAAGCCTATGATAAGAAAGGTAGGGTATGCGATTTGCCATAGTGCAGTGTTGTACTACTGTTTTTAATCTTGGTACCTAATCTCATACTAGAAATTTAAATGGTTTGTTCTAAATATTCTTCAATAAGGAGATTTGTACAAGATATTTCTAGTTCGCCTTTCAACTTTCCTTACCTATGTGTTGGCTTTCCAATTTCTTACTGTATCTTCGCGTTTCTTCTCAGGATGAGTCTGATGTAGTTTTCAGGGCAACCACAGGAAAATGGCGGGCAGTTGTAGTTGAGATTTCTAGAATGCACAAAACAGGTCGCCCTGTACTTGTTGGCACAACTAGTGTTGAGCAGAGTGACTCGTTGTCTGAGCAGTTGCAAGAAGTTGGAATTCCCCATGAGGTGTGGTCTCATTCATCCCTTTAGTTTAAGTTGCTTACTTGGGGAATTTAGTACAATAATTTAATGTACAAATGAGTGTAAATGTAAGTTCTTTACTTGTACTTTCATCTCTACATATTTGGCATGTTAATTGAAAACAGTAGTTAATATGTGTTTTGGTAGATTAAAAGAGAAAAGAAAGTAGACTATGCTCTTTTGAGAAGAAACTTAATGGAATCCTGATGTATGGAAGGTTCTCAACGCAAAACCAGAAAATGTGGAGAGGGAAGCAGAAATTGTTGCCCAAAGTGGTCGTCTAGGGGCAGTTACCATTGCAACCAATATGGCAGGTCGAGGAACAGACATAATTCTCGGCGGGAATGCAGAATTTATGGCAAGGTTGAAGCTACGTGAGATGCTTATGCCAAGGTAACACCTAGAGCTTCATAATAATTGGTTTCTCTGTAAACATTTACTTTCACATGCAACATTTTGAGTCTGTTTCACACATGAGAGTTGAAGGAGTCAATGTTATATTCAACAGTATTCACTTATGACTTCTATTCTACATTACAGTATTAATAGGAAGAAACCATTTACATGAATTGCATACCTTGAATTCCGGCAACCAATAATCTATATTTTGAGCATCTTGCAGGTTTTCTTTGCAGAGTTTCTAACCACATTTCATTTTGCTTATACTATTCGTGCAGAGTTGTAAAACTAACTGAAGGAGGTTATGTCTCAGTGAAGAAACTTCCACCGAAAAAGTCCTGGAAGGTGTGCTTTTTCTTTGATTCTGATATGAGATGGTTATTACTTTAGCTAGAAAAGTTTAGATAGGGCAGACTTGCATTTTTCAATGATTTCATCAGATATACATATATATATATATATATAATTTTTTTTTCTTTCAGGTTAATGAAAAGCTATTTCCATGCAAACTGTCAAATGAAACGACCAAGTTAGCTGACGAAGCTGTAAATTTAGCTGTTGAAACTTGGGGTCAGAGATCATTGACGGAGCTTGAAGCCGAAGAGCGTCTTTCTTATTCTTGCGAAAAGGTAAAAATTGGAACCTTGCCTGAAATTTACATTTTATATTCTGAATGGAGTGAATGAAATATATGCCTTTGTTAGGGACCTGCTTTGGATGAAGTGATAGCTAAACTGCGGAGTGCTTTTCTAGAAATCATGAAAGAATATAAAGGCTACACAGAGGAAGAAAGGAAGAAGGTCAGTTCATTACGTGACAAAAAATTACCTTTTACATTCTGTGCTACTGGGGATTACAGTTCTTATATGTTTTCACATTCCTGCAGGTTGTATCAGCTGGTGGGCTTCATGTTGTTGGCACAGAACGCCATGAATCTCGCCGAGTTGATAATCAGGTTTAAGACTTGGAAAGATTAGTTATATTGTGCTCATAATTGAATTTCCTTGTTTTCTCATCATGCTTTAATCATGAGAGGTTGCCTTCTTGAAATTGAAATTTTGTAAATCTGTATCTACAGTTGCGTGGTCGAACTGGACGACAGGGGGATCCTGGCAGTTCACGCTTCTTCTTAAGTCTTGAAGATAACATCTTCCGTATATTTGGTGGAGACCGTATTCAGGTTTGAACCTTGGTTGTAGGTGTTGAATCTTAATGCTGGTCTAAGCTTGCTGAAAACGCTTGGTATTGCAACTTGTAGGGTTTAATGAGAGCTTTTAGAGTTGAGGACTTGCCAATTGAGTCCAAGATGCTGACCAAAGCACTAGATGAAGCTCAGCGGAAGGTGGAAAATTATTTTTTCGATATTCGAAAACAACTATTTGAGTTTGATGAAGTCCTAAACAGCCAAAGAGACCGTGTGTATACGGAAAGAAGGAGAGCCCTTGAATCTGACAATCTGCAATCACTTATTATTGAATATGCTGAACTAACAATGGATGATATCTTAGAGGTAGGAGCCAAGTAGTTTCTCTTGTTGATGCCTTCTCATTAGATTTCTTGCATTATGACTTTGTATCTGATTATTGGGGTTCTTTGATTATCTTTGTAATGAATAGGCAAATATTGGTTCAGATGCTTCAAAGGAAAGCTGGGATCTTGACAAGCTCATCAAGAAACTTCAACAGTAAGTTGCTGCTTTCATTCCAAGTGCTTTTGAAAGTTCTGAACAGAATTTTTAGATGAATAACAGATAATGCAAGTACATGATCTTATAGTATTATAATCAAGATGCTGTTACTCTATCTGTACACTTGATTAAAGTAAATGAACTGTTCATGATGGGAAAAATCGTGATGAAGATATTATCTAGTAATTTTACGAGAAATTTTATATTAGAAAATTTTAACTTATATCTAGGATATTGTTCTGTGTTAATTTCTAATTCATTAATAATGGGTTACTTTGATGTTTGTAATATATGTATTATGGTAAATCACTTCCTTTACTCTTGCTCATAGTCCTTTTTTTTTCCACTGACAAATTTGTTGATATTGCTGTAGATATTGCTATCTTTTGAATGATTTGACGCCGGATGTGCTGACGAGTGAATGTTCAAGTTACGAAGAATTGCAGGACTACCTCCGTCTTCGAGGTCGTGAAGCATATTTGCAGAAACGGGTCAGTATGATAAGTTTTTTGGATAAATTGGAACTGTTAGATGGACATTGTGAAATCACCGAGTCTTTCCAGTGACTGCTGTATTTTGCAATTACTGGTCTTTAAAGTAGGCTTGAATCGCTTGATAATATATTCTTCTTTGCATCAGACTATTATTGAGAGCCAGGCACCGGGCTTGATGAAGGACGCTGAACGGTTCTTGGTTTTGAACAATATTGACCGATTGTGGAAGGAGCACTTACAAGCACTCAAGTTCGTTCAGCAAGCTGTAGGTTTGCGTGGGTACGCACAACGGGATCCACTTATTGAATATAAGCTTGAAGGCTACAATCTGTTCTTAGATATGATGGCACAGATAAGAAGAAATGTTATATATTCCATATACCAGGTGCATATTTCTTTGCAATTTAGTGTGTTTCAATGGTGCAGTTGAAAAACGTTTGATATACCAGGCTTTCTAATTTTCTGTGTTGGGTGTTTTTGCAGTTTCAACCTGTGATGGTAAAGAAGGATGGGGACCAAAGAGAAAATAAGAAATCAGGAAAACTCGTCACTAATGGTAGTGGTAATGGTAACTCAAATTCAGTTGGCAGTGTTGAGTCTTCTTCAGCAGCTGCCACCCCCCAGTCTAGTGCATAAAACCTACAGCATCGTTCCGACAAAAGTTCAACAGGAAGAGGCTTGAAATAGAAGCTTCATTCGGTTGTACTCATTGGTACATATTACTGTATAACTTGTTGTAAAGCAAAGTAAATTTTGGGGTCTAACTGTGTAAAACCTTTAAGCATGAAACATTCTTTTCCAAATGGAATATTGTTGAGACGAACCAGCAATGATTACTGTATTTCTTCCATTCATTAGCTAGATTAGCTTGAGTGCAAATGAAATTAGGGATAGGATCTTTATTTTACTGGATTTGGACTAATACAGAATCATGAGTAATGGAAAATGTGACTTTCACACAATATTAGCTGATCAATGGCTCGGTTTGGTTGCCAATTGCCACAAATGATATGAATAAACCTTGTAGAGGCACGAGTTTGCTGGTTCCTTTAATTCCAATTTCCAAGGTATACAGTAATTCACAAAAGGTGTCCAGCAATATGTAAAAAGTTGGCTACTAACTGATAAGAGTCAGACTTGTACATAAGATTGTTGATTTGCTCCTTTGCAGTTTGCAACATGAACAAGGACTCTGATTTCTTGGATAGGCAGGAGTCTTCTCTTGTAAGAGGCTCATCTCTGGACTTGCCCATGTGGTGCAGGAAGCAGTTAAGTTGAGTCGAGACGTTCGTTTCCAACATGACCTTGTCTACCGCCGCTAAGAATGTCGTCGACAAGTTGATTGATGGCATTTCCTTTGGCCTACAGAAAAGAATGTTTCCAGATCAAAACAAATCTAAGAGACAGGTTTGAAATCAAAAGACAGGAAGATAAGTAGGAACATCACAGCTACCTTAACTCCAATTGCAATGGCAGTATTTAGTTTAACAAGCTGACCCAATTTTAAAGAAGCACCCTTGTTATCCTTGAGAAAGATCAAGGGGACATTCCTCGAAAGGGCCAAGCTTGGCAGATGCTTAGTGAGCCACCGCGGATTGGAATCAGCAGCTATCAGCACAGCCTGCAGCTCAGTCGCATTGGCATTACATGCTGCGTTAACTTTCGTCGGAGGAGAAGGGGAATTACTCTCAGATGCTAGGCTTGCCAAGCTTGCCGCCATTGGTAATGTCACCGGTTTCATGCGTTCGAGAACACGAGTCACATCATTCACCCCTACTGCAAACTGTAGCTGCAAAACACACACATCAATAACAATCAGTCAGAGTCAGTCATACATATATACATTATGAAACTATAATCTAGATTCATTACCTTGAACCATATCTTTTCCGGCAAAGAATTATGCATCAGTCTAGCTGACTCTATTTTTCTGTTCAACATAAGTATAAGTAAATTCACCACTAATACTCAAATGTATATACTCATAAAGCAAGTAACTCACTAACCTCTGAATGGATTGGAGAAGACGGTCGAGACGTTCTCCTTCATAGCAACTACACATTTACCGGAATAACAAAGGTTAAAACTTGACCAAACCAAGTGATTGGAACTCAAAAGTATGGGGGAAAACCCACTCACTCTTGGAGTTGGTGTAGAGGGTCGAAGGCAGACTTGGAAGGACGGACGGTGCTGTTGTTCCCATGTTTTTTTCTGGGCGCCATGTTACTCTGCGCACCAACTGTTTGAATAAAGTCCTCAACCAGTCGCAAGAGGAAGGAGAGCTCAAGGCCAAGGATTTAGAGGAAACCTTTTCGTGCCAAGTTGGAGCTTCTGGAGGCGGAAAGCTTTGGGTTGAAAGAAAAAGTGTTTTTTTTCCTAAGCACCTGAGAATTTTTTTTATATATTATTTCTTCAAAGGATGTACTGTACGTGGGATTTGAATAATTTTATATACAATTCCTAAACAGTGCGTTGCTGCGGCTTTTAACTACAACTAGCTTTGCTTTTTAGTACTTGCAGATTTGTGGTACACAGTTCTCCGTTGTAATCATTCTTAAAGTAAATATTATATGTTCCCAATTGATGATTTTATAGTGTTTAGTTTACCTACAGCGAAAAGTTAAATAAATGAGATTGCATTACTGGCAATTACATATTATGAATAAATTGTTCAACAGGAACTGAACATATATGTTCTGTACTAGTACCTACAGCCGAGTAGACACAATGTAACCTATCTCATTAATAATTTTGCTTCATTTTATCATGTCTATCTTTCATTTCATTCTAGCATAGCTATAAGCTACACTCAACTACAAAATTAATCATCAGTTATGACAGGACCCACCCCGGATTTCACCCAGAAATCCGGATAAGATTCTATGGGGACCACCTTAAGACTAACTCTATCAATAAATCGATAAATTAATCTTAAGATGAACAACCCTAAAACCTGCAACAACCAAAACACTTCTAAATTCCAGTTCCAACCGTAACACCTGGAGCCACCTGCTCCCAAAATCACAACAACCGCCACAAATAAACACAAAATCTAATTCAACTGGCTCACAGGTAATCAGAGCAATCTAACAAAATGAACTGGAATTACAAATGGAAATAAAACAAGAAATATAATATGAAAATAAAAGAATAAGGGATCACAGATCCCACCTAGCAGAAGCGACAACGATGATGACTATGCCTCGACTCCGAGTACCCTTGACCTCTGATCACTACTCTACACACTGGGCGATTTAAACCAAAGGGCCCAGGGGAAAGTAATTTAAAAAAAAACGTTTGAGTGAGTGGATAAAAATAATATCGTATAATATCTGATATAAAAAGTATTATATTACTTCCCCAATATTTTATAATTGAAAACCACTATGCATGCATTTTCGTAAAACGTCCCACGTTTAAGAAAATCATAAAAATTAATCAGCCCCGCGGATATCTCAAATACACAAATAATATTGTGTTTATACTTTCAAAATAAATACTTTGAAAATCAAATAGTAACATACCACGACCAATCCCATTGGCCGAATCCCAAATCATTTTGTAGTAAAAACCCAGCCCCACTGGTATATCGAATAATCAAATAAAATATAAATGGACCAATCCCATTGGCCCATTCCCAAATATTCTTGTAATTAAAAATCCAGCCCCGTTGGTTCGGGAATTTATTAAATAAATGAAAGTCGAAAATATTCCCGAAACCCAATTAATATAATATCCTGACTAATCCCATTGGTCATATCATATAATAAAACAGGGGAACGTCATTACCACCATTTAATAGTAGCCCCTAAGGCTAAGGGTCAAATCTCCAAAAGTCCCAATAGCGTCATCACGCTATGCCCGTACACGTCGACCACCGAGCGTGAATCTGACCTATATGGTCAAGTCGTCACCTCGCGTGGGCTCAGGCGACTAAGCTAGCTAGCATCAATATATACATATATCCCGACCCTGATATGGTGAAAATCCGAAAACAAAACCGAAAATACGTTTCCCCCTTATATATCATAAATCTGTACGGTCCCCGACCGTACATCTGAGGCTTATATATATATAATCAAATAAAATCATAGCCTCGAAGGAACATATATATATCTGACATGTCTTAATGTCATAAAAATAATACCGAAAAGAATATATAACTTCGACATGTTTCACATGTCGGAAAAATCACAAATACCGAAAGCATAAAATCTCCGGAAATCTCATTTCCGATCCTTTCATTTAAATACCATTAAAACTTATTCATCATGATCAATTATGAATAATTAAAACATACTATTTCCGGAAACCTCGTTTCCGGATGAGATCACTTACTACTAAAATAGTAGTAAAAACATAACCCCAAAACCATAAAGTTCTTTAAATATCAATATCATTTTAATTATACGAATTCTCATGCTTTTCAAATCATTTATCCAAAATAAACTGCATTTCATTAAATAATTATGCATGCATTTATTTAAAATAAAAATCCACTCACAGTACGGCCGAGCGCGCCGCTAATCCGATCTCTCGTCCCGTCGAATAACCTCTCGACCTGTAATAGGGACATAATTATAATTATTACGAAACTCGGAATTTATTTATAAATGATAAATCTACGGACGTCCTCACTCGCCTGAAACTTCCAATTTTTCCTTTTTTCAATAATCGGTATAGGAATTTGGCCTCAATACCAAATAATCTACGTTCGAAATTACTCAGGACACCCATTCCGTGTCCGATTAATTCTTTTCCTAGTTATTTCATCGTAAAACCCTTTTAATCAGCTTTTAACCTTTTTACGGTAAGTCAACAGTAATAATCCAAGGTCAAACATTAATTATTCTATGTCAAACAGTAAATTCTGAAAGTCAAACAGTAAATGGTTAAAATCCAATTACTATTCACCATTTACTTTTATTGTTTACTGTTTACTTTTACTGTTTTACTTTCACTTTTTACCGTTTTACCTTACCTTTTACTGTTTCACTGTTCATCGTCTTCAACCTCTCGCCGCCGGAACAGTGGTGCCGCCGTAGGAGGCCAAAACACCTCCAATCGATCGCAAATTTCTACAACAGCGTCGCCACCACCTCGGGGACTCATCCCCGTCGCCTCCACCGCCAAAAACCCACGCAGCCGCCGCGTACGGCGGCCCAAAAATCCTAAACTCCAATTTCTTCAAAACTCAACCAATCGAACCCCAAATTATACTCAATCGACTCCAAACAACATCCTAAACACGAATTCAACCTCCAAGTCCACCAAAAACATCAATTACACAACCACCATATAAAATCACAAAACCCTAAAAATTTCAAATCCTAATTTCTCCTTACCTGGATCGATTCGGTTCAATTCCTTTGGTGGGATGCTTGTGCGAATCAAGGTCTCCATTTCCCCCCTAAAATCGGGCCAAGAAGTGGCCGGAGGAGGGAGCTCTGGTTCGATTGTGTCGAACCCTCTCGGTCGTCGCATGTGAAGAGGAGGCCGAGCCGGTCCGAACGTGATCGGTGCGCCGGCCCAGTTCGGCCGGACGGCGGGGAATCGGTGGAGGTCGGGCCGAGTCGGGGAAGAGGAGAGAGAAAGGAGAGAAAAGAAAAAGAAAGAAAAGAAAAAGAAAAAGAAAAAAAAATGGGAGATTTCCCTTTCGGGAAATTTTCTCCCGGCTATTTATACTCGTCCAAAATCGGACAATTTCCGATTTTACATCATAACTTTTTCATGCGAACTCCAAATTAAGCATGCTAAGTGTCCATGAACTCGTCTCAACGTCTTTTACCTCGTCATGCAATAAAATCCTCAGTCAGGTCAACTCATCTAAAAGTCAACCTTTAGAACTTTCGAATCGTAAAAATAATTCTCGAGGAGTAAAAGTAAGAGTAAACCAGTTAAAAGGTAATTCGAGGTTGGGGTCGTATCAAGTTATGTCATAAAGCCAAATCAGAAACTCAGTCCTCTAGTTCACTGAGTCATGCCCCCAATACATGATCGAAACTACAATTTTTAGCATCAAATACCCTGCTCTTTTCATCCAGTGGCTAAAATTAAAATGCCAAGCTTTACTTCTTCTGCTCTGACCTACCAATTCAGAAAGTCCTAACCTTCAAACTACCAGAAACTCGAACATTTTGAAACCCAGCTAGATATTTCGAGTTCACATCTTTGACTTAAACATGAACCTAGTGAGGGCAACATACCTCTAATGAGGGCATCAAGGCTACCACTTAATTCAGTGTACTTCTTGAAAGCTTTCTACATATTATAGTAACAATTTACAAATTGAATAAGAATGTGTCTGCTAAGTATACCAGCTCAAAGACTTACTATTCTAGTGACTAAATACATGAACATTAAAATACCTGCTAAAATTTTTAGCTTCAAATCACATAAGCTTCGCAAAAGCTCCAACCTGTAACTATAGACACAAAAAATCACAGATTACAAAAGATTATAAACTCGCCTGTAGACCTGATAAACACAGATCAACTTTATATAACATACAAAATATTCTGTTTCTTTCATTGGAAAAGAACTCCACTGGTCAGACAAAAGAAAACCTGAATTTACATAAATAAATAAAAAAAGTAATCATCTTTACTGCTTGTAACCCAACTCATGAGAATATAAATTAAAATCCAGAGGGCCTGTACAAAATATAAACCGACAGTCATTCCTTTCTACATCCCCAGCATTCACAGCCCATATTAGGAATTTTCTCTGTTAGTGTGGAGAAGATGTACCCATTTCATAAATGAAGATATCAAATGCATGAAAATTGGGACCTTGATGGTATGAACACAATAAAAGATCAATTTTCAGTAACTGTAACCCCATCAAGTAGTAAACATCTCTGATCCAAATGTAAATATTAGATGAGAAGATAAGTAATTACATAAATGAAAACAAAACTATGTCAATTTTTATTGGGATAAAGCTATTCTCTTTGTAGTTTTGGGGTAATGATTAATGTAACAGCCTGGTTGTTGTTCAAATGTCTACTATTATGACAGGCATAATACATCAGTTCAATCTATTATGAGGTCAATAATAACTGAACACTT
Organism: Potentilla sterilis; assembly: GCA_963682095.1. Lineage (NCBI taxonomy): Eukaryota > Viridiplantae > Streptophyta > Magnoliopsida > Rosales > Rosaceae > Potentilla > Potentilla sterilis. Next base: position 16,695,980 of record OY821767.1, on the reverse strand, counting down.
ACTCTAGTAACTAATATTGTTTAATTTAATAATAGATTAGCTCCGCCTAATTATTCTAATATTAAAGTATCCTAAATTTTCAGTCTTATTAGTTCCTGTTGATTGGGTTATTGGCTAAATGTATGAGAAGGTAACTTTGTGAAATCAAAGGTGGACATTTTCTGCGCTTTTGTGAAACTGCAGAACGAAATGAAAGACGAAGGAAATTTCAGACAAATTTTCATCCACTTACAAATGTTTTGGGTTATATGCTTATGAACCTTGAAAAAAAAAAAAAACTGACATAATTTAAGTACAAATTGAAGTGAACTGTTTCTGCCTAAACCCGGGGGTCTTGGTAGATACTTGATGAATCCAACTCGATCTCCTGCAATCCTGCTTACTAAGGGGAATACCGGGCGGGCCGGCCTTCACCTCTCCGATGCCTAAGTTAGTATAGTTGGAATATATATATAACTTGGGCACGTATGTAAGCAGGGAGAGAGACAAGTTACCTATTTATGGTGGTAGTTGAGGCCCATATATAGGTGGTCGAGGGTGAGGGCTGGCCTTACCCTTCGATGTGGGACTGGTTCCCTTCTGTTTGGATATTCTGGTGCCCTCTTTGGCAGGCGGGCGCCCCTGGTCCCAGGATCCCTGGAGGCAGGATAGACCGCTGGGGCCCGAGGCCTGGTGCTGGTGGTCCGATCCTGGGTCCTGGTTCGGGCTCTGGTGCGCTTGCTGCGGGTCTGTGGGCCCTGGTGTAGCCTCTCTGGCTACTGTCAACAAGTCCCCCAAGTTCCCGGTCAAGTGCAATCTTGAATGGGGACTTAAGATCTGTCTTGCTCTTGGCCTGCAGACCCGCAGGGTTACCAACCTACCGGTGCTCAGTCCCCCAAGTCCGCGTTAAAGATTGGGCGTGACCGAGGTGAGTATCTGGATCTTGAATGGGCGTTCCTAAAGTATCGAAACGAGTCCCGGATGAACCATATTGGTGCGGGGCGGAGTTCACGGGAGCTCGACGGGCGTCCTGCCGTATCGGAACGAGTCCCGGATAGACTTGCAGACTAGCCTTCGGGGAGGCCTGTTGGTGCGTGGAATAGGCCAACAGGTGCCCGAAGGGTGTTATGGCCGCGCTGAGGCGTTGTTTTAACACTTGCTAGCCTTCTCAGCTTTTGTTGTTTAAGCGTTGAGGTAATGTGCAGGTTTGTTAGCCTGCGGGGAGACTTGCTCTATTTTAGAGAGACAATCTGCCCAGTGGAGTGGCGTTGAGATAACGAGTCTCGCCATGTATCCCCAAGGGTATCACAGTTCAGTGTGATGCAGGGTTTTTATCCTGCTGGACAAGAGTACATTGGTTAGATGTAAGCTCGCCCGGGTTTATAAAGCCCATGCGTTTTGAAGCCTCGCGTTGTTGCTGGCTCGTCCCTGCCCGTAGGCGTAGGGAATGACATCCGGTAGAATATTTTGGAGCTGGTTGAATGTCACATGCCCGGTGGAATGCCATAGTGCTGGGCGGATCTCGACCGGGCGGGCTGCCATATCGGGGTAAGTCCTCCAGTGAACTGGCATTCAGCCGGTGTAAATAACCGTGACACGTCATGGTGTCGGGTTGATTCGAAGGTTGACCTTTGTGAAGCGAGGAGAGGGGACGCCTCGTTGCGTGCTCCTTGCTTACTAACTGTTGCTTGCGGGTGGGACATGTGGCTGACATGCAATGAAGGGGGAGCCCATCAGTTCCATCAGTTATGATGGCATGGGGTCCTTTTATTGATGCCGTGGACACGTGTCGGCAGGGGGCGGACTGAGATGGAGGGGATCGACGGCTGGGGTTGCCTGACCTTTGTTGTTGCCCTATTTATCGTCTCATCTGCTTTCCTCCTGCCGCACTTTGCTTTCTGCTCTCCTCTTCCCTCTTTCGGCAGAACTGAATTTTTGTTTTGAGGTTTAATGGCGTCTGGGAGATCTGCGCATTATGCCAGTGGCGGTCGTGGGCCTAGGAGGCACGAGCTGCGGGATGGTGATGGGACGATTGTCTGCGACGAAGCAATCAGAAGTATGGATGAGAGGGAGATTAGGGAGTTTCGGTCGAGGTGGGATATCAACTCTTCCGTTAAACTTCGAGGCTTGCATCCCGGCGAGCTGGCCTGTAATCCGGAGCCGGGCTGGGTCGCCTTTTTTGATGACCAGTTCCGCAACGGACTATCGCTGCCGTTGCCGGGATTTGTCCAGTACATGCTGAGCTCACTGAATCTTTCCCCAGCCCAGCTTCCGAGCAATCAGTGGAGGCAGTTGCTTGGGCTTGGGTGCCTGTTCTGTTTGAGTTATATGGACTGGCCCACGGTTAATGAATTTCGGGCGCTGTACATGATTTCTTACTGCAGAAAGGGCCAGTGCCGTGGTTGCGTGAATTTTGCCACGCGGGAGCATGGTGCTGCCATTACGCATCTGCCGGCGACGGTTTTGGATGGCTGGAGGAGGTCGGTGGTGCTGGCCGGTGGTAAGTGGCAGCGTACCTGGAGGGGTTATCAAGTGCCCGGGGCACATCAACCGATCGGGGACCAGACCTATGAATTGGAGAACCTGGAGAAGCAACGGTTATTCCGTTTGTTTTATGGCTGGGACCATGATAGCCGGAGCACCTACAATTTCACTCGGTGGAACGTGCTGGAGGTGCTGGGGATGGGGAGAAAACCTACTAATGGTCCTCGGCCCGCGCTTAAAGTTGAGGAGACTATCGAGCCGGATGAGGAGCTTATAGCAGCGCGGTTGATGGAGATAGGGGAGGAGGCCGCAAAAGTCGTTCTTGACGTGGCTACCCAGAAGCGTACGGAGCATGCAAGGCCGGTGCCGCTAGTGTTCTCGGACGCTCATTATGGGAGGCGGCCGGGCGGTGAGAACAATTCCCCACTCCGCATTCGGGAAGTGCGGGCGGAGGGCCTCCCGGGGCCAGACCCTGTGGCGCGGCAAATGGCAGTGCGTACCTCGCGGGAGAGGGAATCGGTGGTTTTGCCCGAGCACCGTCGAAGCAGCCACAGTGAAAGTTCGGCAAAGAGAGCGAGGGTATTTGATGCGGGGGCGTCAAGCTCAGCCGGGCCGATGGAGCGAGCCATAGTCCCGACTGTGGAGGCGGGTGGTCGAAGGACTCAGGAACCGGAAACCGTTCGTAGCTCTGGTGGTGGATTTAGCAGGCTTGTGGCTGGTATAATCGAAACCTTGGGGCTCGACCGGGAGGGGTCCTGGACCGAAAATCCGGGTGAGAGTATGGCGGAGCCCGTGGGACTGGCTCTACAGGTAAATGTTTTTTCTGTGAGTCCTCTTCCGTGATGTGACATGAGCTGATGCTCCTTTTGCTTTCTTTTGGCAGCTGGCTCAGAGGTTTTATGTCGCCGGCCCCAGAATGGAGGCTGCCGCTGTCCTGGAGAAGCGGGTGGAGGAGCTGGGTGTTAAGGTGGGTGTGGCGGAAGCCGAGCTTGCGAAGGAAAGGGAGGAAGGCGGCCGGCTGAGCGCGGAACTCGTGCGGGAGAGAGAGGAAGCCAGCCGACAGCTTGCCGCCCGTGATGGGAGGATTGTCGAGTTGGAGGCAAAAGTTTTGGAGCTGCAGGCCCAAATGACGGCGGTCGTTCGGGGACGGGAGAGGCTGGTGGAATCCGAACTTGCTGAAGTGGCCGATAAGGCCGTTGACGAGTTTCGGGAGTCGTCAGATTTTGAGGAGATGCTGGAGAAGGCTCGCACGGAGGGTATAAGTGACGCCTATCTGGAGTGGCGGGAGAAAGGGTGGCTCGACGCCGAGCGGATGGAGGCTGACATAGCCCTGATCGTGATGAGGGAGCAGGAGCGGGAGCTAAAAGGTGGCGGGTCGGGGGTTGTGGGTTCCGGGAGCGCTAGCTAGGTGTTTGCTCTGTACATATATCCTGTAATTGGTGGTCTCTTTAATGTCATAACTGCACATTGCAATGCTTGCCAATTACACTTTCGTTCCTTTATGATTGCTACTATCTAGGGTAAAAGCGTAGGTGTTCGATATTCCACGGCCTGGTAGAATAGATGCCCGTAGCGTCTATGATGTGGAATGTTGCCGGGCCTACGGCCGCGGTGATCTGGTAGGGTCCCTCCCATGTTGGCTGCAAGGCCAATGGCTTTTTCTGGACCATCCTCATGACCCAGTCGCCGACTTGCAGCTTTCTTTCCCGGACCCTTCTATCGTAGTACCGGGCGACCCGCTGCTTGTAGGTTTGGTTTCGCATGTGCGCTCGGTCGCGTCGCTCCTCGATGAGGTCCAGGTTGAGTAGTAAGCCGTCGGCATTTGTGTCGGCGTCGTAATTCTCGACCCTGCCGCTGGGTATCTCAGTCTCCACAGGGAGCACTGCTTCACTCCCGAATGCCAAGCAGAACGGGGTCTCTCCTGTTGCCTCTGCTGCTGTTCTCCGGATGGCCCATAATACCGCGGGGAGTTCCTCGGCCCAGCATCCCTTCTTGGCATCCAGTTTCTTTTTAAGAAGAGTTTTGATAATCTTATTGACCGCTTCTGCCTGGCCGTTGGTCTGCGGGTGTGCTACCGAGGCAAACAGCATCCGGGTCCCCAGGGAGGCTGTGTACTGGATGAGATCCGCGTTGTTGAATTGCGTCCCATTATCCGTGATAATAGTCTGCGGCACCCCAAACCTACAGTAGATGTTTTTCCACAGGAATTTCTTAACCCGTTCCTCAGTGATCTTTATCAACGGTTCTGCCTCGACCCATTTAGTTTGGTAATCCACTGCCACAATGGCGTACTTGTATTGTCCTACTGCCACGGGGAAAGGGCCGATGATGTCTAATCCCCATTGTGCGAAAGGCCAAGGTGCCAACAGGATTGATAATGCGATTGCCGGGGCACGAGGTACCGAGGCATACATGTGGCATTTGTGGCAGCCGCGTGATATTTTCCTCGATGCTGCCGCCATATCGGGCCAGAAATAGCCCGCTCGGAGTGATTTGTGGGATAATGACCTTGCGCCGGAGTGATTACCGCATACCCCCTCGTGGATCTCTCGCATGATTGCTTCTCCTGCCTCCTTAGTCACACACCTCAGCTGGGGGAAGCTGTGGCCCCTTCGGTATAATTGGCCGTTAATGAGGCCATACCGGGCACACCGGAGGTGCAGCCTCCTGGCTTCCACCGCATCCTGGGGGCTGGTTTTGTCGGTCAGATACTTGACTATTGGGTCCATCCAGCTCGGTGGTACCTGTTCTACCGCGAATATTTCGGAGATGGTCTTGCTTATACTTGGCTTTTGGAGGGTCTCGATTTTAGCTCTCCGGTACTCTGGGGGGTAGTTTCCGGTTGCTAGCCTCGCAAGGGCGTCTGCATGCCTATTTGCATCCCGGGGAATATGTTGGATCTTGGTGCCGCGGAAGAACCCGATCAGTGTTTTGGCCAAAGCCTGGTAGGAGGATAGCTGAGGATCTTTAACCTCGAACACCCCGTTCATCTGGTTGACTACCAAGCTGGAGTCGCTGTATATGTCCATGGATGAGATTCCCAGCTCCTTGGCCAGTTGCAGACCGGCTATGAGGGCCTCGTACTCGGCAGCGTTATTGGAGGTGGTAAAAAGGAACCGTAGTGCATACTCGTACGATTGGCCGTCGGGTGAGATTATCAGGACCCCGGCCCCACTCCGTTTGGCGGTTACGGAGCCATCCACGTAAAGTTTCCAGCCGGTTGGCAGGTCTGGTTCGATCTTGGCGGTTTGTTCTGCCCGTGCGTCCTCGAGCCGGGCGGGATGGACTTCTACCGCCATTGGGGTGAGCTCACATATGAAGTCGGCAGCAGCCTGTCCCTTGATGGCTGTTCGTGGGGCATAGGTGATGTCGAATTCCCCTAATTCGACTGCCCATCGTACGAGCCTCCGGCTGGTGTCTGGCTTTTGCAGGATCTGCCGCAGGGGGTGGTTGGTATATAAGGTGATGGAATGAGCCTGGAAATAGTGCCGGAGCTTCCTGGCGCTAACAATCAAGGCTAGAGCCAATCTCTCTATATCGGGGTACCGGCCCTCGGCTCCTGTAAGTCCCTTTCCCGCGTAGTATACCGGAAGCTCGAGCGTGCCCTCCTTTCTGACGAGAGCGGCGGAGACGGCGGCTGCGGATGCGGCTATGTAAAGGTACAACATTTCTCCCGGCAGTGGTTTGGATAGGAGAGGAACTGCAGCCAGGTATGCTTTGATGGACTGGAACGCTGCCTCATGCTCCGCAGCCCAGAGTATCTTCCTGGTTTGCTGTGCCTTGAGCAGTTTAAAGAACGGGACGCACTTATCGGTTAAACGGGAGATGAATCTGGCCAGGGCGGCCAACCGGCCGGTCAAGATCTGGACCTGGTTTCTCTCTCCTGGTGTTTCCATATCAAGGATTGCCTGGACCTTCAGCGGGTTGGCTTCTATCCCTCGCTGGCTGATGATGTGCCCTAGAAAAAGACCCTCTGAAATCCCGAAAAGACACTTCTTCGGGTTCAAGCGCATTCCGAATTTGAGCATTTTACCGATGACCACGGCCAAATCCCGGACGTGGGCCCCCGTAGTTAAGCTTTTGACCAACATGTCATCAACGTAAACTTCCACGGTTTTGCCCATCTCTTGTTCCAGCATTTGGTTCACCATCCGTTGGTAGGTGGCGCCGGCGTTCTTTAGACCGTACGGCATCCTCTTATAGCAGTAGGTGCCTCGGTCGGTTGTGAATGACGTGTGTTCTTCATCATCCGGGTGCATCCGTATCTGGTTGTACCCGGCGTAGGCGTCCATGAAGCTGAGCAGCTTGAAGCCGGATGTGGAGTCAATGAGCTGATCAATCCGAGGGAGCGGGAAGCTGTCCTTTGGGCACGCCCGGTTTAGATTAGTGAAGTCCACGCACATACGCCACTGACCGGCCGCCTTCTTCGGTACCATGACCACGTTGGCGAGCCAGCGCGGGTACTGGACTTCCCGGATGAAACCTATGCCCATGAGTTTCTGTACTTCTTCTCTAATCGCCTCATATTTTGCCGGGCTGAAAGACCTCCTCTTTTGCCTCGTCGGGGGGACGCTGGGTAATGAGTTTAGCCGGTGAACGGCTATCTCTGGGGATATGCCCGGCATGTCTTCGTAGGACCATGCGAAGACCGAACTGTGGGCCCGGAGAAAGGCGATGAGTTCTTCCCTGACGACCGGGTCGAGTTGTGTCCCTATCACTACGCTTCGGTCCGGGTGGTCTTTGGAAATACAGATGGCTTCGGTTTCCTCCACGGCCGAAGGTCGCTCTGGTTTCTCGGTGAACGTGAATCGCCTAACTCTACCTGGAGCGATGTCATCACGGGGGTCAAGACTCAGATCCGGCGCTGGTACTTGCTGAGCGGTTGTAAAGACCTCGGCCCGCTTCCTCCCGTGGGTCAGGGCTTCTGCGTAGTACTTACGGGCGATTCTCTGGTCCCCGCGTATAGTTATAACTCCGGCTGGTGAAGGCATCTTCAACATCAGCATATGGCCGGCAATGAACGTTTTGAGCCTCCATAACCCTGGCCGACCGATTATACCATTGTACGACGACAGGCAGTCGACGATGATGAATTCCAAATGCTCTGTTTTCGTTCTGTCTCCCTTGCCGAAAATGATTGGTAGGTAATCGGATCCTAGAGGCTGGACTACCTCACCGGAGAAGCTTATCAGCGGCTCGTTATCCTGGGATAACTTGTTCCTCCCTCTTTGCAGTCCTCGGTACGCGTCTCGGAACATTACGTTGACAGAGGCTCCGGTATCGATCAGCATACGACTGGTTATCCAGTGGTCTATTTGGACCGTGATAAGGAAGGGGTCGGTGTGCGGTTGGATCACATCCTCCGGCTCTTCATCCTCATAGAAAGTGACCGAGTTCCATCCGGTTTTAGCGGCTTGGACGCTTCGTTCTCTGAAGGCGTAAACCTCCCTCCCCCGGATTGATCTCAGGCACCGCTTCTTTGAGCTCCGGGTGAGCTGACCGATATGGTCCCCACCGTGGATCATGTTAATGCTCCCGTGTACCTCGATCCACCCGGGGGTTCGTGTGCATATAGTCCCTATCGGCCGAGCTCGCGGTCGGTCCGCCCTGGGGCTGCCGGGGCGGGCTTGGTCTTGTACGACCGCCTTCTGTGGTTTCCGATCTGGGACCCGAAGGTCCGGTTCATAGGGTTTTCTTGCTGGCGAAGGAACCGGGGCCCGTGGTGTCCGCTCCGCTGACACAGCTACCTGGATCCGAGCTGGGTGCCCAAAAGGTGGTCCTCTTCCTGGTCGGGGATCATTGTCACTGCTTCGCCGGGGTTGCCACTCCTTTCGCGCCTCTATCCCCCTGGCGGCTACAGATACCCGGCTGATACGTAGCCGCCCGGCTTTGCTTTCGTGAGGGGATGGCGGTATGCCATCTGAGATCCGCTTGGGCGCCTTGTTCCCATATGTCTCTTGTTCTGCCTGAGCATGCCTAACGGCCACGGTCATCAGCTCGTCGTACGCCAGCGGCCCCTGCGCTTGTAAGTCGTATGAAAGTTCCCCTGCTCTTAATCCTTGCTTGAAGGCCATCCCCGCAATCCTCTTATCCAAGTTTCTTACCCCGGACGTGGCGACCTGCCACCGGTTAACGAAGGCGCGTAATGGTTCGTGGTTAGCCTGCATGCAATCGAAGAGGACCGTCGATGGCTGGGCTGCCGTGGCTTTAAGGACGAACCGGCCGACAAACCTATCGGCCAACTGTGCGAAAGTTTCGACCGAGTCCATCGGTAGCTCGTAGAACCAACCCAGTGCCTCCCCTGCGAGCGTTTCTCGGAACATGTTGCAGCTCACGGCATCCGAATAGCCCCTAGCGCTCGTCTTCGACTTGAAGCTATCCAAGTGCCGGTACGGGCAGCTTGTTCCCGAGTATGTCAACTTCAGAGGCCTTTGGTCGCCAGATCCCCCCGTTTCCCGGATCCGGCGTGGGAAGGGTCCAGTGCGCTCGGTAAACCGTGCGCCGTCCTGCGGTCGTCCCGCCTTCCGCTCGCTGGTCTCCATGCGGCTCTTTATGTCCGATACCGAAGCGGAAAGTGCCTCGATCGTTCGCGCGGTGGAGCTACCCCGCTCGTCTGATGCCTGATCTGCGCGGTACGGGAGCTTGACTGGGCCGGAATCTTTCAGAGCCTCTGAGAAGAGGGGTACGGGCATATGGACGGTCCTCCTCCTGCCCGTAGGCAGCCCTATCTCGAGATGCGGGAATTCGCTAGCCTTGCTCGCTGTGTGCGAGGCCGCCCGAGGAGTACCCAGCTGGCCTTCTCGCTCCAGGGTTGCTAACAGGGCGGTGGTTACTGCCTTCAGTTCCCGACTTCGGGCCTCTGCTCTTAACCGATCCTGATCGCCCTCCTTTCGCAATCGCTCAATTTCTGCCTTCATCTTTCTTATTTCCCCTGCTCCAACCGGGTCGGGATTCTCTGAGACTTGACGATCGTGGGCCTTGTTTTGAATAGGAGGAAGTGCGAACCTCGCACCGACCTCGGCCTTTATGCTACGGGCCGGGCCGGGGAACTGAATTCGCGCTTCCGGACTTCCTTTGCGGTCGGGGGAAAGAACGAACCTCGCACCGATCGCAGCCCTGCGCGTGGGGCCCGGTCGGGGAACTGAATTCGTCCTTTCGATCCTTCCGTGCTTGTCTCTATCTTTCTTCCTTCCATGTCTTCCGGACTGCGGTTTTAGCGATCTTTTAAAGGGTCACCAGGGCCCTACTTTCCGGCACAGCGACACTGACTTTTTGAACGATGTTCCCACAGACGGCGCCAATTGTTTCTGCCTAAACCCGGGGGTCTTGGTAGATACTTGATGAATCCAACTCGATCTCCTGCAATCCTGCTTACTAAGGGGAATACCGGGCGGGCCGGCCTTCACCTCTCCGATGCCTAAGTTAGTATAGTTGGAATATATATATAACTTGGGCACGTATGTAAGCAGGGAGAGAGACAAGTTACCTATTTATGGTGGTAGTTGAGGCCCATATATAGGTGGTCGAGGGTGAGGGCTGGCCTTACCCTTCGATGTGGGACTGGTTCCCTTCTGTTTGGATATTCTGGTGCCCTCTTTGGCAGGCGGGCGCCCCTGGTCCCAGGATCCCTGGAGGCAGGATATGATGGAGTTGTAATCCAAGCACAAAATACCTGCAAAACAACTACATACAAATAATACCCTTCTTGTGTCGAGTGTAGTATTGACAAGTAGGGATCGTTCTATCCGGGGAAATCAAGGGCTTTCAATCACATAAAGTATTGTACAAAAGGGGGTTACGATTTTTTTATCTAATGACCTACTGAATTTTTACGATTTTTACAAAACCTAAGCTATTATATACAAGTGATCATCACCTTTCACACAATCACCAAACACAAATCACATTACACATGCAATATAATTAAAACAAGTAATAGGGCAGCAGCAAATATCGAATTCAAGATCAATTAAGTTCCAATTTAATTAGAGCCAATGCGGTTATTCTAATTATTCAAAACATCACAAGTATTTAGAATCCAACATGCGTGTAATCCTAAACATGGTACTAATCAGTTTAATAACACAATGCGTAGAAATTAAACACAATTAGCACATAAGCACAATATGTCGAATTGGAACATGTTAGCAAGTATGGCGTCACCCATCTCACATCGACATGTAAATTTCCAGAATTACTCTTACCCTTAGATTAATACATATTAAATCCAACATGCGTGTAATTCAACATGTATTAAATCGGCATATGAATTCAACACCTAGATAACACTCATGGCCATCGAATGCATCTAGATATCTCCTTCGGTTCCACACGAATTAAGGAAATAAACCTAATTAAAATCAAGAACACATTCAAAACCTACTGCCCATACAACATATTTAATCATATCACATGCATAAATCGGCAATCATATATAAAAATCCCAAACATTTATAACAAAGATCCAAAGATCCCATATATGATTATCAATACCGAAATTAAATCCATAAACCAAAACATACTTCATAGACAAAGTTATGTTTAAATACAAAGTAACACAAACCAAAATAAAACAATCCATATTACAACCTTTGTTAGAGATTCGGCAAGGATTGGTGGGATGGTGATTGAATTGATGTGAGGAATGGTGGTTCGGCTTTGCTCCTTGGTATGTAATTTCTGAAAATAATTTGGCAGGGATTCGGCAAGGTAAAAGTGAGGAAATGGAGATGATTTTTATGAATACAAAGTGTGTATATATAGAGGATAGGAGGAGCTAGGGTTTCGGCAAAGTGTGAAGCACAAGGAAAACCAAAACCAACTTTGATTGGGTTTCGGCAAAGGCTTGAATTAATCCACCGAAATTCTTTTCTTTTTTTCTTTTATTCGGCAACAAGTCTTCCTCTCCATGTATATTGCTGCCGAAAATCCTTTCAAAAATCTTCAATTTAATCCTCATAAAATTCGGCAATGAATCAAGCTTCAATGAAGTCCACATGCATTCCAAGCTTTTCTCCTTTCTTCTTTTCCAAAATTCTTAGATAATGGCTGAATAAATGCCATGTTATCCTTCTTCCTTTGCCGAAATATTTCTTGAAATTTCTTCATTAATCTTCTCTTTTAATTCGGCAAAGAAGTCCTTGCAAAGTTGTTGCAAGGAAACCAAATCCGAATTTGTTTCCTCCTTCTTCATTATCTTTTGCACGGCAAGGCTTCTCCTTTAATTCTTCTTTTCCGAAATTCTATCAAGATAATAGAATTATATCTTCATTAAATCTTCTCTTGGCCGGCCATGAAGTCTTTGAATCCATCTCTTCCTTCTTGAAACTCACGGCAACACATCTTCATGTTTACCGAAAATTACTTCTCATTTACCATGGTAATTCGGCAAAGACTCCATCAAGATATCATCTCCTTCTTTATCTCCAAATAAAATCTGAAAATAAAGAAAAGAAACACAATTAATCCATGTATTAAACTTGTCCTAATCTAGACAAATGATGTCTTAAAAAGACATATATGTAATAGGTAAGGTTAGGAGATTAGGAAAGTTTCCAAATCCATTTTGGATTTCTAATTCTTGTTCCACACGCCAAGCATCATTATTATTGCCGAAAATTCTCTCCTTGTCTTCTCATGATTTCCTGAAAATATGATCATGAAATAAATCAAAAAGAAGACAAAAAATATGTAGCACAATTATCATGAGTAAGAGTCCTAGATAGATAAGGAATCCTAGTCCAACAAGGAGTTGTATTTTCAATGAAATTCTTTCGACGATTCAAAAACGTCGAGCGTTTGTAGACTCCTTGTTCGACTAAAATTCTTCACTCGTAGACTTCAATTAGTACTCAAACTCGTAGAATCCTTATTCAACTGGGATTCCTACTTTGGTAAGGATTCCTTTTCCAAATAGAGTTCTACTTGAAAAAGGAGTCCTAGTCACATTAAAACTCTTATTAGGAATCCTAGTTCAATAAGGACTCCACCATAATTATGCAATTTAACATTTTATAGCACAAACCGATCCACCATGATTATTAGAAACGACAAATACTGAAAACTCCATTTTGACAAGTTTCCTAGTCAAAACAGGTTTCCTAGTCCAAACAGGATTCCTAGTACAACAAGGAGTTGTATTTTAACTAAAACTCTTCAAAAATCGACATTTCTGCATTTTTAGCTCAGTTTATTCACCAACACTTGCCAACGACTCTAACACGACTCAATGACTCTATAATACAACAATAAGGGATAAGAAATGCATAAATGGGGGTAAAAACATATTAAGAACGTCGCATTTTATGCTCCTATCAACTACCCCACACTTAGCCTTTGCTAGTCCCTTAGCAAAACAAATAAAAAGACTCACACTACAGCCCCTAAAATGATTGTCTCAGGATCTTTAAACACATAGCTTTCAAGTTTAAGCATTCAATGTCAGCATAATAATCCCAAGCGTCATAGACATGTATCATGGCATGAATAAGTAAGAAACGATAATCACAAGCAATAACATGTTATGTTGATTTCATCCTCCTCACTAGGCATACTCTCTTCTTTTCACTCATGATATGGCAATTCACTCAAAGTATATGCAAGAGAACAGATTGTAAGGCAACAAATAGCTCGCATATTTCATCACATAAAAGCACTTTGTGAATTAATCTTTCAGGAAAAACTTCATATAACAACTATGTGCACAAATGAACCAAAGCCATATGCTCATTCTTGACAAAAATCTCCACTTAATCAAAGTTCACCTATTTTAAGAATCATGAAAAGATCAACATAATGGTGATAATGGGGATTGGCATAAGGCATTCTCATTTAGGAAGTGGTGATTAAACGTCACCAAGACTTGGCAAAATTCAATCCTCCTTATGACTTCTCTTCAAAAGGGCCAAATTTTATCATGTTGGGCCCAAAATTCATTCTTTTCTTCCCCATAATAAAGTGAAAATGAACAAAGGTCAAGTATAACAACAATAGACCTTCAATTATCATACAAACTCCTAAATTCACCATAAAATTCATCCAAAATTTTCCATTGCCGAATCTTTTTCTTTTTATTTCGGATCTCTTATTTTTTTCTTTCTTTTTCTATCCGATTTTTCTTTTCTTTCTTCTTTTATTCGGCAACACCTTTTCTTTTCTCAACAATTGGACAAGATCACCCCACACTTACTTCTCATCATCACATCAATTCACAAATTCCATTAAATTTTACCAAGTCTTGACAACAATGGCAAGGATAAACTATTCTCAGATCAAGGAAAGTGTATTAAGGTGATGAAATAAATGGCTCAATGTTGGCTCAAGGGGGTTAAAACTAAGGAGTCCCACGACGGGCACAAATTAGGCATAAGCTTTGTTTGGCATTGGTGGTAATCCTAACATGATCTTTTCAATCCTTTTCAAAATCAAGGCATTTCATGAATAATAGTCTCAAAAATTGTCAAGAGCGAGTTCTAGCATTCTAGAGTTCATTAAAATCTATGGCACATAGTCATTGAATGTTCAAAGAATGATGAAGTTTTGAAAAATTCTGCCCATTTTTATCACTCAAGAAGGAAAGTATATGGCAATCAAAGCTCACAAAGGTTATTATGGAACAAAATCAACACAACATACATGCTTATTACACAATTAAGTCCAAGTCTCAAATGTTCATACCAATCACAAAGTCCATGAAACTCACAATTATTTTCAAAATTATGCAAAACCATCATCTATGTATTAAAGATATAATCATCATAGACTATTTAGGGGCACCTAAGACTCAATAATTAAAAACAAAATTAAAAAGCAACGAAAATAAAGACAAAAAGCACCGAAATTTTTTTAAATTTTTCTGATTTTCTGATTTTTTTTATTTTTATTTTTTTTATTTTCTTTTCTTTTTATGACTCAAAACAAAAACTCAAAACAAATACAAACATGTGAAACATGTATCTCTACCCCACACTTAGAAAATTACATTGTCCTCAATGTACACATATCATGTAGTAATTTCTAAGCATATGATAAATCACAAGTCCCACATTTATACAATTCAACCAAAAAGAGTTTATGGATTTAGAAAATTCAAACTCTCGTAGACGGCTCCTTCACACTTTTGGTTGAAATGGGTTGCCTCCCATGCAGCGCTTAATGTTTATAGTCTACTCAGCCTAGACTCTTCTTCATATCATCAGGATCTTGGTGCGTCTCTGAATTGTATCTCCTCAACGGTGTGCTCCTCAAAAGGTTCGTAGTAAGGCTTAAGTCGATGACCATTCACCTTGAACGCTTTTCCTGATTCCGTACTTTGAATTTCTATAGCACCATGAGAAAACACATTAGTAACAATATATGGGCCTACCCAACGAGAACGCAATTTGCCAGGAAATAATTTAAGACGAGAATGAAATAACAAGACTTTCTGGCCAATATGAAACGTTTTGCCTCTTATCATCTTGTCATGATACAATTTCGTCTTCTCTTTGTAAATCCATGCAGCATCATATGCTTCATTTCTGATTTCCTCAAGCTCGCTCAGCTGCAATTTCCTGTGAAGTCCAGCCTTGTCAAGTTCCATGTTGAATTGCTTGACCGCCCACCATGCTCTATGCTCCAACTCTACTGGAAGATGGCACGCCTTGCCATATGTAAGCCGAAATGGAGACATCCCAATGGGTGTCTTGTATGCCGTTCTGTAAGCCCAAAGTGCATCATCAAGTCTATCACTCCAATCTTTCCTTGATGGGCCCACAGTTTTCTCCAATATGCTCTTGATCTCTCTGTTGGACACTTCCGCCATTCCGCTAGTCTGAGGATGATAAGGTGTGGATACCTTATGGGTGACTCCATATCGTCTGAGTAAAGCCTCTATTGTTCTGTTGCAGAAATGAGAACCTCCATCGCTTATAAGCACACGAGGTACTCCAAACCTGGAAAATATGTTAGTTCTCAAGAAACCTGCAACAACTTTAGAATCATTAGTCCTTGTGGCTTTCGCCTCCACCCATTTAGACACATAATCAACAGCCAACAAGATATAAAGAAAGCCCTTAGATGAAGGAAAAGGTCCCATAAAATCTATACCCCAAACATCAAAAATTTCAACAAATATTATAGGATTTAGGGGCATTTGGTCTCTCTTACCAATGTTACCTGTCCTTTGGCACCTATCACATGTCATACAAAAAGTGTATGCATCCTTGAAAATTGTTGGCCAATAAAACCCGCTTTCTAATACCTTGAGGGCTGTCCTCTTAGCTCCAAAGTGTCCTCCACATGCCTCATTGTGGCAAAATGCAAGGATCGGCCTATGCTCCTCTTGTGGCACACAACGTCTAATCACTTGATCATTACAAGTCCTCCACAAATATGGGTCGTCCCATATGTAGTGTCTTGCATTCTTTTTAATCCTTGTCTTGGCTGCCTGCAAACATGTACTTGGAAAAGTTTTAGTAACTAAATAATTGACAATGTCTGCATACCAAGGTTCTCTTGTGTCCACTCGAAAAAGCTGCTCATCTGGGAAAGTTTCCTGAAGTGGTAACGTTTCCTCTTCTCTCACAATCCTGCTCAAGTGATCCGCCACAACATTCTCGCTCCCCTTCTTGTCCTTGATTTCGATGTCAAACTCTTGGAGTAAGAGAATCCATCGAATCAAGCGTGGCTTAGCATCCTTCTTCTTCATCAAATATCTTAAGGCTGCATGATCAGAATACACAATCACTTTAGAATTCAATAGATATGAACGAAATTTTTCTAAAGCAAATATCACAGCCAACAGTTCTTTCTCAGTTGTAGAGTAATTTAATTGAGCATCATTAAGTGTGCGCGAAGCATAATATATGGCATTTGGCTTCTTCTCTTTTCTCTGTCCAAGCACCGCTTCAACTGCATAGTCTGAAGCATCACACATGATCTCAAATGGTAGCGTCCAATCAGGTGGCGACATTATTGGTGCTGATGTCAACAATTCCTTCAACTTGACAAATGCATCTTCACACCCTTTGTCCCATATGAATGGAACCTCCTTCTGCAAAAGGGCACAAATAGGCTTGGCCACCAACGAAAAATCCTTGATGAACCTCCTATAAAATCCTGCATGGCCAAGAAACGAACGTACCTCCCTTACAGTTGTAGGGGAGGGTAAGTGAAGCATAATATCAATCTTGGCCCTATCTACCTCAATACCCTTTGCAGATATAATGTGTCCTAGAACTATCCCTTGTGTTACCATGAAATGACACTTTTCCCAATTAAGTACAAGGTTAGTTTCTACACATCTCTTCAGGATTAATTCCAAATTCTCTAAGCATACATCAAAGTCTTTTCCATAAACACTAAAATCATCCATAAAGACTTCAATGATATTTTCAATATAATCACTAAAAATGGAATACATACAACGTTGAAATGTACCTGGTGCGTTGCATAAACCAAATGGCATGCGTCGATAGGCAAACGTACCAAAGGGACATGTGAACGTTGTCTTTTCCTGATCATCTGGGTGAATGCATATCTGATTGTAACCGCTGTACCCATCCAAGAAGCAATAGAATTCGTGCCCAGCTAATCTCTCCAACATCTGGTCCATGAAAGGCAAAGGCATGTGATCCTTGCGTGTAGTAGCATTCAACTTTCTGTAGTCGATACACATCCTATGACCTGTCACCAATCGTTGGGGCACGAGTTCATCCTTGTCATTCTTCACAACCGTGACTCCACTCTTCTTAGGTACAACTTGGACAGGTGCAATCCACTGGCTATCTGAGATTGGATAAATGACTCCACAATCCAGCAATTTGATCACCTCGTCCTTTACAATCTTCATCATAGGGGGGTGTAATCGTCTCTGACCCTCCCTAGTAGGCTTGGCTCCTTCTTCAAGCAAGATCCTATGGACACAAGTTGTAGGGCTGATTCCCTTGATATCCGCCAACGTCCATCCAATGGCGGTCCTGTTCCTTTTCAACATGCTAGTCAAACGTGCTTCTTGCTGCTCACTCAGTTGTGATGACACAATAACTGGTAGTGTGTCATCGTCTCCCAAGTATACATACTTCAAATGATCCGGAAGCACCTTGAGTTCTAAAATAGGGGCCTGTTCCACAGATGGTAAAATTTTATTAGTGGAAATGGGAATTGACATATACTTACATTGCTTTTTCACATGGGATGCTGCCTCTAGCTCGGCAACAATATGCATTAGGCTCGGCTCAAGTTTGAGCCGTTCCTCCTTGGTAATTCTCTCCCCATTTGTGTCAATTCCGGCCCCTTGCTCAATAGCTAGTTGCTATTGATCCAAAGTTTCTGATAAAACCTGCGCAATAGAATCAACTACATCAACATTATAGCAAGGTTTTAAATCAGAAATTGGATACCTCATGGCCTCAAAGATGTTGAAGCCAATCACTTCACCATCGAACTCCATGGTGAGGTTGCCTTCAGCCACATCAATTTTCGTTCTTGCTGTCCTCATAAATGGTCGCCCCAACAAAAGTTGAGTTGAATTTAGGGGCGACTCTTCCATCTGAAGCACATAGAAATCTGCAGGAAATATCAGATTATTCACCTGCACAAGAACATCTTCAACATATCCCTCAGGATATTTGTTAGACCTATCAGCGAGTTGAATGATTACATTGTCCTTTTTCAACTCGCCTAACCCTAGGGACTTATACACATTATAAGACATTACATTAATCGAAGCCCCTAAGTCTAGCAAAACTTTATCAAAATCTTGTTGTCCGATTTTACATGGCACAGAAAAGCTGCCAGGGTCTTTCATTTTAGGTGGAAGCTTTCTTTGGAGAACGGCTGAGACCGTCTCACTCATCTTCACCACCTGCTCCTCCCTAGTATGCCTCCTTGTTGTGCACAGCTCCTTTAAGAACTTGGCATACTTTGGAATCTGCTTGATGCATTCCAAAAGGGGAATATTCACCTCCACACGCCTGAATATATCAAGTACCTCCTCATCTGATTTCTCCTTCTTTGATTTTGCAAACCTAGAAGGAAAAGGCAAACTCGAAGATTGGTTAGTAATTAAACCACTTGAGTCAGATTTTACCTTAAGTGTCTCTGAGGTAGCGGGATCTTTTTCCATGTCCCTATTCTTCATTTTCTCGAGCTCAGCTTTGCTCGGTTCACCTCTCTTGTCCTCATTGCCGTGTGCCTCCTCATCATTGCCGTGTATCTCCTCATGCTCGGCATCAACATGCACTAGCACGTCACCCTTGTCATTACACTCCTCCATAATCACGTCCTCATTATTCTTAACCGATGGCCCCTCCAAGATTTTACCACTCCTTGTGGTAATTGCATTAGCTTGCTCATTTTTGGGGTTCTTAATCACCCCACCAGGTAATCTTCCTTGCTCCTGAATCTGCCCCATGAAATCCACAACCTTCCCCATCTGATTCTTCAACTCAGAAATGTCCTTGGTGTTCGAGGTTGTAGATTGCAACAATGTATGAGTTGCATCGTTCAAAGACTTAAGCATGGCGTCATAGTTGGGATTTGACGATGCTTGTGCATTATTGTTGTAGAATTGTTGCTGCTGGGGTCTTGCATATCCCTGAAATTGCCCTTGAGGTCTTGGTTGAAACACCATTCCTCCTTGGTTTGCTTGTGGTGGCGCCACATGTGTAGGGTTCTGCACATTGTTGTTGTTGGCCCAACGAAAATTAGGGTGATCGTTATACCTTGGATTGAAATTCTGAAAAGTTGAACGTGGCTGCCCTTGGAAACCAACTGAATTAGCTTCCTCAAAATTATTACCTCCACCAACTTGTGGACACACATCTGCCGAATGTCCCTCCATGCTACACACCCCACAGACTTGGGCATGTTTCTGCTTCATAAACTGAGACATCATTTGAGTGAGTTTCCCCACATCTTCCTTAAGCTCCTTGACAACACTTGATTCCTCATAACCGCTGGCCTCACTGACTCGCCTAGAGGAAGTAGACCCGAATTGTTGTTGATTGGTGAAATGCATCTCCAACAGATTCTTAACTTCCTCTCTGCTTTTCTCCATTAAAGATCCACCAGCTGCTGAATCTAGAAATCTCCGCTCCAAGGGACGCAACCCTTCATAAAAGTATTGTAGAAGAAGACCCTCTCGTATCCCATGATTAGGACACGTTGCAACCAAAGCCTTGTACCTGTCATAGTACACATCGAAGCTCTCATCTGGCTCTTGTCTGATCGAGGTGATCTCCTTTCTGATCTGTGTCACCCTTGATGATGGAAAGTATTTTGTGAGAAATTCTCTCACCATTGTTGTCCAAGAAACCATCTTCCCAGGTGGTATAGCATAAAACCACTCTTGCGCCCTATCCTCCAATGAAAAAGGAAACGCCTTCATTCTCACATGTTGTAAGTCTGCCCCAGTTGGGCACATTGACTCACATCTGAATTCGAACTTCTGAATGTGGCGGTTAGGATCCTCTCCACTGAGTCCATAAAACTTAGGCAATTGGTGGATAAATCCACCCTTCAACTCAAATTCTCCTGACTTGCCAGGTGCAACTGCAGGATATGTTACATTACTTGGTCTTACTACTCCTCCTTGTGGCGCATCTACCTGACCATTCTCCTCTCTTAGTGAAGTCATTCTGAATGTAGGATCAGGTAAATCAAAGTTCAAGTACTGAATTGGTATTGGACTATGGAGTAGCTCGAATTCTGGTTCTTCGTGAAACAAAGGGTTTAGTTCACACGAAGCTTCTGATGGAAATGGTGATGGTGGTGCAACAAAATTTCGGTCAAAAAGTGATGAGGTGGGAGAAACAAACTGATGTTCTGGTGTAGAAGTGCTCGGCAAAACTGGCTCTTCTTCTTCTTGGTTGCAAATTCTTTTCAATCTGTCCTCAATTTCTTGTGACCAACCAAGATTCATGTACCTGAAATTATTTAAATTTCGAGGTGTTTAACAAATGAATTTATAAAGAAAACAAACGTGTATAGTTAGTATGTAACAATTAGTGTTAGGGTAAATATATCACACAAGTATAAATATCAACAAAAATTCAACTATAAATATGTAAAAATGTTACACGAAATTTCAAGTATGTATAAGTGTAAGAAAAATTTAAAGTATATTACATAAAAGTTCAACGTGTAAATGTATAATGACAAACGAAAATTTGCAAGTATATGTTACATGAAAAAGTTACAAGTATATTACAAAGATGTATATCACACGAAAATTTACAAATAAGGCTCACACAATTTCACAAGTATAAACAAAAGAAAAATGTGTTTTATGTATCCCTAGTTAAATTGCTATATGATTTGTTCGAATTTTCAAAGTACGTGGAGCAGAGGAGATAACGGTGCAATGGACTGATACAGCCCCCGGTAGTATCATGCTTGATCCGATATACCTCAAAAATTCAAACCAAGAAACGTTTTCTTTTGAGATCAAAAATTTACGTATGTCAAACTCATTTAAGATTCTGAAGCTCGGTGGACGTGCGGCCTAGGTCTATCGACTAGACACAAGATTCCGTGGTTTCAGAAGGCTAGAACGAAAGTACTAATAATGGAGTGAGGCAAGACTCGTTGTTGGTTACCACGGAGAGCGAACTCCCTATCGACTCACTCACAGAGAATGAACATCAGTCTGTGGGCCTTGAGATCTAGTTAAACAAACCTCAATACCAAAATTAGAACAAACGAAATATGATTGCCCCTTACTCAGTTGAGAACCTTATGTTGTCAGTTCCACTAAAGTGCATAAAAGCCGCCCTCAACCTCATAAAAACGCAAGCGCTAGTATGAAGGGTTAAGGCTAAAAGCAACATTAGTGACCTTACCTATTCCTCTTCCCCTCAAAACCATAAACAAACTTAACACAAATAGACTTTCAAAACTCCCTAACAATTTAAACTAGTTATGCACATCACACGAAAATTTTTGTACAAGTATCTATGTTGGTTTGGTTTTTAGATTACATTGATTATGTAAGTATTATGATTGCTGAAACTTAGGATTTCTAGGTGTCTTTTATTCACAAAACTTTAAAATTTGAGGTACGTGGAGCAGAGGAGATAACAGTGCAATGGGCTGAAACAGTCCAAGGTAGTATCATGCTTATTCCGATATACCTCAAAAATTAAAGACGAATTTTACCTTTTTGAAGAAAAATAGATTCCCCATATGCTTAAGTTATTTTCTAGCGTCTAAAGTGAGGTGATGCTTCGGCACAAGCTGTCGTCTAGGTCGAACGTATTTTACTTTTCTAAGGCGATGTCGTTAAAATTCACGGAGAGTAAACTCTCTTTAGGAACAAGGCAGGTCTCAAAGTTTTTAACCACGGAGGACAAGTCCCCTTTCGACTCACTCACAGGGAATGAACGTCAGTCTATGGGTCTTGAGAACCAGTTTTACAAACCTCGCACCATTCAATGAAAATAACTTGCCCTATACTTGGTAAAATAAACTCGGATCCCTAGCGGTCTCAAGTGTTGATTAAAACCGCCCTCAACCTCATAAAAATAATACCAAGTTAGCGTCTTTATGCGTGGGGGGCCAACGATGGACTAATTCCAACATTGCAGGGCCCGTTTCCCAATCTACACAAAAACATACCTAACATGGCATCACTCGTATGAAGGGTTATGGTTATGATCAACAAAAGAGGCTTCACCTACATGTTACACTTTAGAAACTACAATAAACTACAAGCATACACAAAAACTATCAACTTCCTAGAAATTATCTAGGTGTATCAACATCACAATAATATCACACAAAAATCGGCAATTAAGATCAACAAAAACCAAAAATAAAAAATAAAAATCGGAAAATTAACCCTATTTACTATTACACTTCCGAAAATCCTATTAATACATATCCCAAAACTATTGCAAAAATTAAATAATTTACAAATATACAAAGTTACAAACAACACTTTATGAATCAAAATTTATAATTTCCCCGGCAACGGCGCCAAAAACTGATGGAGTTGTAATCCAAGCACAAAATACCTGCAAAACAACTACATACAAATAATACCCTTCTTGTGTCGAGTGTAGTATTGACAAGTAGGGATCGTTCTATCCGGGGAAATCAAGGGCTTTCAATCACATAAAGTATTGTACAAAAGGGGGTTACGATTTTTTTATCTAATGACCTACTGAATTTTTACGATTTTTACAAAACCTAAGCTATTATATACAAGTGATCATCACCTTTCACACAATCACCAAACACAAATCACATTACACATGCAATATAATTAAAACAAGTAATAGGGCAGCAGCAAATATCGAATTCAAGATCAATTAAGTTCCAATTTAATTAGAGCCAATGCGGTTATTCTAATTATTCAAAACATCACAAGTATTTAGAATCCAACATGCGTGTAATCCTAAACATGGTACTAATCAGTTTAATAACACAATGCGTAGAAATTAAACACAATTAGCACATAAGCACAATATGTCGAATTGGAACATGTTAGCAAGTATGGCGTCACCCATCTCACATCGACATGTAAATTTCCAGAATTACTCTTACCCTTAGATTAATACATATTAAATCCAACATGCGTGTAATTCAACATGTATTAAATCGGCATATGAATTCAACACCTAGATAACACTCATGGCCATCGAATGCATCTAGATATCTCCTTCGGTTCCACACGAATTAAGGAAATAAACCTAATTAAAATCAAGAACACATTCAAAACCTACTGCCCATACAACATATTTAATCATATCACATGCATAAATCGGCAATCATATATAAAAATCCCAAACATTTATAACAAAGATCCAAAGATCCCATATATGATTATCAATACCAAAATTAAATCCATAAACCAAAACATACTTCATAGACAAAGTTATGTTTAAATACAAAGTAACACAAACCAAAATAAAACAATCCATATTACAACCTTTGTTAGAGATTCGGCAAGGATTGGTGGGATGGTGATTGAATTGATGTGAGGAATGGTGGTTCGGCTTTGCTCCTTGGTATGTAATTTCTGAAAATAATTTGGCAGGGATTCGGCAAGGTAAAAGTGAGGAAAGGGAGATGATTTTTATGAATACAAAGTGTGTATATATAGAGGATAGGAGGAGCTAGGGTTTCGGCAAAGTGTGAAGCACAAGGAAAACCAAAACCAACTTTGATTGGGTTTCGGCAAAGGCTTGAATTAATCCACCGAAATTCTTTTCTTTTTTTCTTTTATTCGGCAACAAGTCTTCCTCTCCATGTATATTGCTGCCGAAAATCCTTTCAAAAATCTTCAATTTAATCCTCATAAAATTCGGCAATGAATCAAGCTTCAATGAAGTCCACATGCATTCCAAGCTTTTCTCCTTTCTTCTTTTCCAAAATTCTTAGATAATGGCTGAATAAATGCCATGTTATCCTTCTTCCTTTGCCGAAATATTTCTTGAAATTTCTTCATTAATCTTCTCTTTTAATTCGGCAAAGAAGTCCTTGCAAAGTTGTTGCAAGGAAACCAAATCCGAATTTGTTTCCTCCTTCTTCATTATCTTTTGCACGGCAAGGCTTCTCCTTTAATTCTTCTTTTCCGAAATTCTATCAAGATAATAGAATTATATCTTCATTAAATCTTCTCTTGGCCGGCCATGAAGTCTTTGAATCCATCTCTTCCTTCTTGAAACTCACGGCAACACATCTTCATGTTTACCGAAAATTACTTCTCATTTACCATGGTAATTCGGCAAAGACTCCATCAAGATATCATCTCCTTCTTTATCTCCAAATAAAATCTGAAAATAAAGAAAAGAAACACAATTAATCCATGTATTAAACTTGTCCTAATCTAGACAAATGATGTCTTAAAAAGACATATATGTAATAGGTAAGGTTAGGAGATTAGGAAAGTTTCCAAATCCATTTTGGATTTCTAATTCTTGTTCCACACGCCAAGCATCATTATTATTGCCGAAAATTCTCTCCTTGTCTTCTCATGATTTCCTGAAAATATGATCATGAAATAAATCAAAAAGAAGACAAAAAATATGTAGCACAATTATCATGAGTAAGAGTCCTAGATAGATAAGGAATCCTAGTCCAACAAGGAGTTGTATTTTCAATGAAATTCTTTCGACGATTCAAAAACGTCGAGCGTTTGTAGACTCCTTGTTCGACTAAAATTCTTCACTCGTAGACTTCAATTAGTACTCAAACTCGTAGAATCCTTATTCAACTGGGATTCCTACTTTGGTAAGGATTCCTTTTCCAAATAGAGTTCTACTTGAAAAAGGAGTCCTAGTCACATTAAAACTCTTATTAGGAATCCTAGTTCAATAAGGACTCCACCATAATTATGCAATTTAACATTTTATAGCACAAACCGATCCACCATGATTATTAGAAACGACAAATACTGAAAACTCCATTTTGACAAGTTTCCTAGTCAAAACAGGTTTCCTAGTCCAAACAGGATTCCTAGTACAACAAGGAGTTGTATTTTAACTAAAACTCTTCAAAAATCGACATTTCTGCATTTTTAGCTCAGTTTATTCACCAACACTTGCCAACGACTCTAACACGACTCAATGACTCTATAATACAACAATAAGGGATAAGAAATGCATAAATGGGGGTAAAAACATATTAAGAACGTCGCATTTTATGCTCCTATCAGGATAGACCGCTGGGGCCCGAGGCCTGGTGCTGGTGGTCCGATCCTGGGTCCTGGTCCGGGCTCTGGTGCGCTTGCTGCGGGTCTGTGGGCCTTGGTGTAGCCTCTCTGGCTACTGTCAACATGAACAAAACGTGATTTCAACAGTGGACATCATCAATTCTAAACTTCTTCCATATACTCTATAGAACCAACATGATAGATTGCAACTATATATTAAACAACAATAGTCTGGAAATACAAAAAAGAAAGAAAATATGTGCAAAAACTAACTTGCCTTCCCAGGATTCAAAAGTTCATCAACATTCGAGTTCCTCACCTAATTAACATATATATATATATATATATATATATATATATAAATTATATAAGTGACAAATGCAGAGAGATTATACAACACAAAAGACCAAGTTCCTTAGCCCTAAAATCAACACCTAACCATCTAACGCTCTTAGGCATTTTGCTTTATTAAACATGGGAAATTTGTTTAAAAGTTTAAAGGTACATCCAGAAAAAGGCAAACATACCTGTAAGCTTAATCCCTGAGCTGCTCCAGTTCTGTACCCTCAATTCCTTGACTGAGACTGACTATCAAAGACCAAACCCAGACAACCAAGAAACTGAAGCACAGAAAATTCCGACTGCAAGAGAAACTAACAATGAGAGACAACAAATAATCAATCTAATCTTACATAGTCACACGCACCTCTATCTCCCCAAATTCGAAACTCAAACAACCAACTCCCTGAAATAGCCAAGAGAAACAAATTAAAAACAATTCTAAACACCCCCCAAACTCCAAACAAAAATTATAAAATTAAAACCCAAAATCATTCTGGAATGAATCAGATAGAAAAAAGAAAAGTGGAGTAAAGTGGACACCAACAATGAGTTTAGGATTTAGGGCCTAAACGATGACGACATCAGTACTTCTCTCCTCCTCCATTTGCAGTTAAAACTCATTACTCTTTAAAGATTAAAAACCAACACAAAAGCATTCTAAAATATAACTTCAGTAAGGCAATAGAATACAAAAATAAAAGTCCAGTATTTTCAATTACATCTTTTTGTAGTAAGGTCACCTCTTTCCTGAAAAATAAAGATATGTAAATCAATAAAGGAAACAATCAATAGAGAAAAATATCACGAAGGTCCTCTGAACTTAAAGATATACACCTGTTTAAAAGTTTAGCTTCAAATGATACACCTTCTCCAAGAGCATCAACCTGAAGATCTGTAAACCTAAATAGTCATCTATTAATAAGTCACACTAAGAGTAGATTAGTTAGCAACAACAAAGAATAGGTGTAAAAAATGAGTACAGAATAACAAATACTGATATAAAATCACCACTTTAATGGAAGAAATGATAACCCTCACCAAAAATGCAAAAGGCAACAACAGAAAGAACAAAAGCCATATAAGTAGAGTTATATTTAAAAAGATATTCCAAGAAAATTTAATCACTATTGGAATTACTCTCGCATTGTAGGATAACCAACATGTTTAATGTAATCTATTATGCCTTCTAAGAAAATTTCTTGAACAAAACTAAGCAGTATCAGAATTAATTTCTATAAAAGACTCATGCAAACGGCACACTGCTTTTGGTATTAAACACCAGTTTCCTACAACTAATTTCATGGCCCAGTAATTGTAAACACCACTGCGGATATAACTAATCAAACGACGCAATACCATTTTCTGCCAAAAACCAAAAAGATCAATATCACACAAAAATGTGTCTAATCACATTGTTTTACGATTAAAGCAACAATGCTTTGATCTCTGTTTGTTTTTATTTTCTCTACAAATTTGTATGCTCCATTCACTACTACAAAAAACTCAATACACAACGGTGCTGCACCGTTGTGTAAGTTCGAAAAAACCGTCGTATATCTCGAGCTTGTGTGATGAAACGTCCAACAACCAACTTATAATTTCTGTTGTACAACTTATATGCCATGCCATGGCTGGCTTGGCATTCGCTGCACTGACATGTCTAGTTCATACAACAGAATATACATACTTTTATGTTGTGTAAGTTTTAAACATACAACAGAATATTGCAATTTTATTCTGTTGTCTCATTCGCACAACAGATTTCATCTCCCACTTATTTAGTTGTCTGATTCAGACAACTGGTTTCGTTTCATATTTATTGAGTTGTATGATTCTACAAATCAAACAACAGATTTGAGGATTTTGTGACACAGGTTTGATGTGGCTTTTAGTCATATTGTACAACATATGATATTTTTACAGTTGTATGATTCAACAACCAGACAACAGAATTGAGCAGTTTGTGACACTGGTTTGATTCGGCTTTTGGTCATATTGTACAACACATAATGCTGTTATAGTGTTGTATAAGTTTCTATCACACAATAGATTTAAGCATTTGGTCATATGACCACTTTGTTGTCTGAGCTTCAAATACACAAGAAATGAGGTCTCAAAAAGCATGTAAACTGTTGTACATTGAACCATTACCATTTCCAGAAGAGCAGTTTTTGCAGATACAATAATTATACATAAATTGAACCATTCTACATATCATTCAAGTGGCCGGAGCACACTAATGTACCACATAGATGCATAGAGCAAAAGCAAACTAAAACTTAACTAGCATTCAGCTGAAACCATGAAAGGCACAAGCTGATATTGTTCAAAATTTGCTAGCAATAATCCGACATACCTAGCTAGCATTTCAGCTGAAACCATGAAGGCACAAGCTGATATTGTTCAAAATTTGCTAGCAATAATCCTACGTACCTAGCTAGCATTTCAGCTGAAACATTATCCCAAAAAGTCATTCAAACACAAAGCAGCAGAAGTCATTCAAACACAAAGCAGCAGAAAGCAGCCGAAAACTAACAGTAAACTTCCCAGCCAATAATAAAGACATAGCCATACTAATCTGCGAGAAAGTGTTGCTGGGAATGTGCTTGATCCCGGCATCAGCCATCTGCTTCCAGATGGAAGACCTGAGATCAGCAGACACCTTTTTCAAATCTTCGGCACTACTCTTGCCATCCCAGAAAGATTCCAAGGCGAACTTGAGCTCTCTCTTGGGGCCCATACAGGGGTATCCAACAATGTGAGACGCCATTTCTCTGAAGGATCAGATCAAAATGAAACACATTAGTTTCCAGAACTAACCATTGATGTTGATTCCCTAATGAGAGGCCAATCAATCAAAATTTAAAACTACAGGAGCTTATACAAGTTCTTAAAACCCACAAGTAGGTGATTAGCAATCAGTCCCATAATAATAATAATCTAAATTCACAATAGAGTTACTGGGGATTGTCTTTATTTACGATATTATAACGAATCAGAGTAGACATATTTAACATATCTAACAATGAGCAACTATGAGAATTGTTCAATTCGTTCATATGATTGCAAAAGACTGACAGGTACTAGGCTGAAAGCATACAGAGAGGTTAGGCTTGGGTCAGAATATGTCCTAGCTAGTATTTTGTATCATACAATTTTTGCATCAGCACAAGTACAGCGGGCATTCTTCTTTGTTTCAGACTTTCATGTCAGTAAGGCAATAAAATCCTAATCAGAAACTGAACATGAGTCATCAATCTAATAGTACACAGAGCAAATCAACTCTATCAACTAGTCCTTTGAGTCAAGCCTTACCAGTTCAATTCGCTCCACCTCCCCATAGTACTTACTGTGCTTACACAGAGCATAACATGATAGGGAATCCCATACGCATCCAATAGCAAATTTTCTGGCTGCAGCATATGACATAAAAATGAGTGTGATCATTAATTATCAATTTCCTCTAGTCATTTGTAATATCAATTTCTGCAAATGTCAAATACCTTCAGGTCCCTGTGATAGACGCCTCTGCTATGGCAGTAATCGACTGCTTTAATAAGCTGTTGGAAATATCTACGTGCTTCATCTTCTCGCATCCGACCATTGTTTACCTTCAAAGCAAGTCTTTGTGAGAAGATATGCAAGCTCTACCAAATAACAGGAAAAAGACGTCCAAGTAGAAAAAATGAGCAGGCACAGTAACATCATACAATTAAAAATTGGAATAGTTGAATAGCATTCAGTACTTGAATGAGTTATTTGACTAGTAAGGCAGATAAGGGTCTAACACTGAACTATCAGAGACTTCAGGCACTCACAATTTTGTCAAAGAGCTCTCCCCCTGTAACAAACTCCATAACTATAAATATCTTTGTCTTGCTCCCCATGACCTGAAAATGCATAGGTTTATACATAAAGAGTGCATTGTAAGGAAATCAACTCCAAGAACAGCCAAAATGTTGCGCCGATTTTACTGAGTTCTATATGAAGTTGTCTTTTTCCCACAAGTAAACCCTTCTCAGCCCTCCGGCCAATTGCTCATCTTGCTTATTCATACCATCAACTATGTATGGTTTATAATAGTAGCAATTATGTCTACCAACCTTCTATGTTTTATATTGATTATCGTGCAAGATCAGGATTGAACCAGAATGAAGTGAACAGATATAATCATATTTGTCATTAGAATAATGACCATTTAAAATAGAGAGCTCATACTTGAGATAACCTGCAAGGTGGATATGGTGTGTGCAGGATTGTGCATAAGCGCAAATGAGAGAGAGAGAGAGAGAGACCTCATACAACTGAACAACATTTGGATGCTTAATCAGCTTCATTGTTGCAATCTCCCGTTTAATCTGTTACAACACATAGAACAGATCACGATTTAATCTCAACTTCTTATAGTATAATTGCACGACTTTTTTAAGTCTGTTCTGATCATTATAGATTGCTTTGCAGAGACCGATAGCCCCAAAGGTATAATGACAGTAAAATGATCCCAAAAGAATAAACATATACACTGAACCATCTAACACTCTCTTGGTACACAAAGATAGTAGGGAACTAAAATATGGCATCACCCTACAGAGTGTGAATCAAGTCCGGGAATTTTATCTGCCAAAAAAATTTATGGGAAAGCAGTTGAGAAATGATAACTGACTTGGCCCCAGTAAAGACGAATCCCGGGCAACTACATACTCTTGAGCTGAGAATTAAGTTCTGAACCAAAACTACATCTGAAAACCTTCTACTACACCCTTTAAAGTTGCAAAAAAAATGGAGCAGATGAGCACATCAAGTCATATTGAAAATCAAAGCTCATTATACAATACACAGAATTGCAGACAGACAACCTAGGAGAGTTGAGATCCGACCAGAATTGACCAGCCAGAGGATACAATCCATACCTCTTAAGAAGACACAAGATGCAGTTGCAGTAGCCCAAATCAATCGAACCCAAATTCCTGAATGATTGATTGAAGAGAAGAAGAGAACGACAGTTAGTGGAGGTGAGTTGAGAGCAATTTATACATATGCATGACGGACTGGAATAAATAATAAACAATATTAATAATTGGAAAAATAACTCATTGGGAAAGATTAGTATTTGACTAAATGTTCCTTCTCACCTGGGATCTTGGAGAAGCTCAACTCAACAGCCTCACAACGTAGGACACGAGCTGAAATGAGACGAATTCTCTGTTGAGATTGCAAGAAACGCAGGATCCTATCAATCATGAAGAGGTAGAAGCTTGGAAGCATTATGCAAGCGTAGGAGAAGCCCACATGGAACACAAAGAACACAATGAAGACAATGTAGAGGTGATGAGTGTAGAAAAAGAGCTCAAAGATCTTGCGCCTTATACGAGGGAAGCTTGTAGCCCACATGGTTAATCCAGCCAGTAATGCCACTTCTCCAGCCACATTCGAAATTCCAATCTTCTCCCATTTGAGCATCTACAGCAGTAACACAAGATTGATTCTGAAGTTTAGAAATTAACTCAGATGACTTAGTTGCCAAGTTGAAGTAATTCATTTCTAATTTACCTGTGAAACTTGACTTGTGCAGGCCCAAAATATCATGTAGCATAAACCATGAGCTGTGAAGATAATCATGACAAGATGGCCGAGCCAGATATGATACTTGATACTTGCTTCTGATGTAAGGCCAACCAGCTGCAGAAACGAAGACCCTCTTGCCACCGGGAAGAAGAGAAAGGCTAGATCTGTGGTCAAAGCGAGGACTGATGACCCCACACTTGTTCAGCCTCCCATTGAGTTCAACCACAATCTTTCCAGATCTGTGGTCATCAACATACTCAAACTCACCAATATAACCTGCAGAATTCCAAACCCAATAATCATACAACCAAACAATACAAAACCCAACATTCACAAAGCCAAACAACTCCATAACCAATAATCACAAAATATCCAGCTTAACTCATCTAACCAAACAACTTCAGACCCAGTAATCAGACAAATAAGCAGTTCCAAACCCATTGACGCCGACGACCACCGTCTTGGCTTGAGCTCCGGTCATCTAGGTCTTCAATCCGGCGTCGTTTTTTGGCAGAAGGTTCAAAACGTGGGGAGGAGGGAGTGAAGCGTGGGGAGGGGCCGACGAAGGAGTGGGAGCGGTTGTGGATGACGAGTAACGGCGGCAGCACGGAGGAGTCGGTGGAGGCGGTTGGGGGGTCGAAAACGTCGTTGAAGTCGAAGTCTTGAGGCGGAGATGAGGAGGAGGAGGAGGAGGGGATGGTGAGCTTTGAGGCGAGGAGGGAATGGAGGCTTTTGTTATTGGAGCTTTCTTTCTCTCGGGGCTAAGGGGACTTCAGCTTTGAGGCGAAGGGGACTTCATCGGTGGGGTGGGGTGGGGTGGGGACAGAGAGGTGTGGGGGGAAGAGAGGTGGTGTGGAGCGGAGGTCGAGGAGGTGGAGCGGAGGTGGGTTTGTGAGGGAGGTTTCGAGCAGGCGAGGTTTTGCTAATGAGAGAAAAAGAGAGACCAGGGACTTTTGTGAGGAGAGTCGAGAGGTTTTGCATCTTCGACAGTTGTTGAGAATGAGGCTCAGCTGACCCATTAGGGTATTTTCCCACTCTCAACTCAAATCCTGGTTGATTTTTGGCTCAAATATTTTGGCAAAAGAGGAAAATTTGCCGCCTGGCTTAAAATTTGGCAAGTTTGGCATGACCTTAAGTTTAACCTTCATACAACTGAAAACTTTTAAACTGTTGTACCAATTTCCTTTTCTTTACACTAGATATTTCATAGGTATAGTTCTTGTAGAAGTAACAAAACAATTGCACAACAGAATCAAAATAAACTGTTGTGAGAATTGTAGCACATGTATGTTTTTCAAAACCAAAAAACCATGGAGGCAACTTTCCCGCTTTCAGAAATGCTACCTCTGCCATTGGAGCCAAAATGAAAATGGGGCAATGACAAGCAAACCAACTCATACAACAAAACTACGATATTCTGTTGTACAAGTATTTGTCACTTTGCACTTGGTGACACCTAATGCAGGATGTGACATTATCACACAACACAAAACAATAACTATGTTGTCTGTCCATCTAGACCTTGCTCAAATTTGAGTTTCAATGTCGGAGGGAATTCTGCCGCCAAGATTTTCATTAATCATACAACAGAAAATGTGTCTCAGAGTTGTGTGACAAAATCTGGAAATTTTTTTTTCAGAATATGAAAAATGTGTACCATCATACAACACAAATTATTCACTTTAGGTCGTCTGAAACAGTTCAGTGATTCACACAACATGTAACTTTCAAAGTGTTGTCTGATTTGTGTTGTGTATTGAGTTTTTTGTAGTAGTGATTGTTACTGACACAGAGCATCAAACCCATCCTCATATCAAAAACAATAAAACAAAACCACAATAGCATCCCAACATACAACCCACAGAACAAACAACATTCAAAAAACCCATTGAAATTACAACACCAACCAACCTCATCAGAAATTCAAACTCAGAAATTGCTTCAAAAACATGCAACCCAGAATCGAAAAAAAGAATCAAGAACAGAGACAACATTACAAACCAATTGCAAAAGTTGGCGGACGAAATCGTTTTCTTCTTTCCAAAAATCATGCCCATCATTCTTTAACCCTATACGATCAGACCCCTTTACAAACCAATTGCAAAAACAAAAGAAATGATATGACGACTTGATTGAAGAAAACCATAGAGATCAGAGTTTATACCTAGCCTTGACGACTTGATTGAGGAAAGCCCCCCCTCCCCAGAATCTGCTTCTCTGTCCCTGTGCAATTCGATCAAAGGACCAAACCCATACAATCCCCTCCCCCCCCCCCCCCCCCCCCCCTCTCTCTCTCTCACTCCAAAATTTTCCGACGCATGTTCATCATCATAGTGTTTTATACATACGACAATGGCAAGACTGTAATTAAAATGAAATTGAGGGCAAAACTGTAACTTCAGAAGTTTATGAACAACTTATGAACAGTACTTTTGAAAGTACATGAACACCCATGTTATATAGTAAAAAAAAAAATATATATATATATATATATATATATATATATATATATTCCCAAAAGTCGTCCCATTGTTAGGAAATAGACTTGACGAATTTTTTTTTAATCAGTAGTCAATATATATTATTCAGCAAACAGTATAAAGAATAAAACTCTCATTTGGAGCGATAATAAGAATTACTCTTTATGACAATGAGTAATTCATGGTGAAACATGAATAAATAGTAACAATCTATGAGTTGAATCTGTCATTGATTCAAAATAAGATCTGACCAAGTCCATCCCGAAAGAAGAGCCCACATCAACCAACGAACACATCTGGAACTAACATAGTTGGACTTAGTAAAAGCCCAATTCCTCATCAGCCCAATCATACCAAACACTAGGGGCAAAGACGTCAACCACCATGCCTGCACCATCGCCGTCGCCAAACCTTCGTCGCAGCTCTCGACCAGCAAAACAGGCCGCCAACCCACCTCCCCTCCAAGGCAACTCTGCATCATCTCCACCATCGGCGACACAACTACACCATCGACGACATCAATTCCCAAACCCGAATCAAGGACCTTGCCACCGACGAAGCCAACACCACCATCCATGACAACAAAACCTACAATGATAGATCCGTCACCACAAGGCACATTTAGTATCGACCAACCGCTCCGTTTAATAACAAGAATCTCTCCCCCGGCAAGGATAGGTTTTCCTCGATCCTCCACCAAAACCATCTGACCACCGACCCATCATCTCATGAACCCATATTCACAGGAATACCAAACTGAAATCGGATCATAAAAAGGATGACATATTCTGTCTCCCATCCGACAATTACCATCGGTCACCACCCTCCATCCTCCATCCCAACCCAGATGGAAGAACATAGAGAGCAAAAACCAGCAAAATTAGGCATGAAAATACCCTCTGCCTTTACCCCCATATCCACCAGAGAGAGCTTCACCCGAAGAACTAGGATTTCACCGTTACCTTTGAGAGATTTTGGTCGAGGGTGGCGGCCCTTGAGTCGAGAAAATATTAGGGTTCGAAATAAAAGTCTTTTTTTATAGATGAATTAAGAGTAGCAGAAATTACTCATAAACCATTTGAATCAAAGCAAAACAACACACTACTCATAAATCAAAAGTTCAACGAGCAAAAATTTATGTCACTATACTAAGAAATTAAACAAATAAAATCGCGGGTCCCATTTTTGGTGGGTTTGATGCAACTTCTTATTGGAAAATCACTGAGTGAGTTAGTAAATATCTAAAATGTCTTTCGGATCTACTTAAAAATTTGTTGGGTACATATAGCAGAACCTTTTAACTATTATCACTATACACCTAATAAAATATGCAAAAGTTCATCCTCAACTGAAGAGTTAATATGAATCAATGAGGTTTATAAAGTTTGTAATTAAGCTAGTAATTAAAAGATTTAGAAAGAACATGTAGTGTAGAATCCAATAGTTCTGTAGAATCTCATCATCTATTCATGAGAATCTTATGCCACTTATAAGAAACTACCAATATCAAATACATTGATTGTCAAATGAACTCAATAAATCTTTATCTCTATAGGCCAAAGACGAACTAACATATCGATTTTATTTTTTTGTTTTGTGTTTTCAAGTTTCTACAAGGGTATTATACAATGAAATGTGAAACAAATTATAATGAGAAAGGAGTGTGCATTAAGAGGTTTGAAGAGTATTCAAAGTAACTCATGAAATTTTAGCCAACGAAAATCAACCTTTGCTTTGCTTTTCCTTTTGGGTCTTCTTCCCGTTTAGAGTTTAAAATTTTAGAGCACATTAAAAATGCATCATCTTTGAACTTTTTCCCTTTTTTTTTTTTTTGAAGACGGGTGACAATCTTGGTCCGCATTTCATTATTAATAACGTTTAGATAGTAAACCGAGGGTAACATATTTCTCTTATTTCCTTAATGAGAGATACAAAAGTTTATTGTCAAACAATTTTCTTTCTGCTCGGAGACAATAGATCGAAATGAATAAAGAGAGATTCTAGTTGCACCTCTAAATTTGCTATGTATACCTCCACTTCTTATTACACCTCCTTTTTACTTTTTAATTATTTGAAAACCTAAGTATACCTCCTCACACTTACCACTATACCCTCTCTCTAACAATCTATTCTAACAATCCATCTTTTTTCATAAAGAAGAAATCACAATTATTTTGAAAGAGGATTATGATGATTCAGATACCGGAAGAAAACTGTTGGAGGTGATAACTGTGCCGCATTGTGGATAATTGAATTGGTTATGTGTGAATGATAGTTGATAAGTATTTGCAACAGTTTCATATTGTTTCTGCACAAACCCTGGGGCCTGGTAGAGACAGATGAATCCTCATATGATCTCCTGCAAACCTGCTTACTAAGGGGAATACCGGGCGGGCCGGTCTTCTCCTCTCCGATGCCTAAGTTAGTATAGTTAGAATAGATATAACTTAAGCACGTATATAGCGGTAGGAAGGATCAGTTACCTATTAATAAGGGTAGTTGAGGCCCTTATATAGGTGGCCAGGAGTGAGGTGTGGCCTTACTCTTCGATGTGGGACTGGTTTCCTTCTGTTTGCATACCAAAGGGCAGCTTTGGTGACCACTTTGGCAGGCAGGCGCCCCCGGTCCCCGGGCCCCTGGTAGCAGGATAGACTGCTGGACCCCGAGGCCGGGTGCTGGTGATCCTGTCCCGGGCCTCGGGCCGGCCCCTGGTACACTAGCTGCGGGTCTGTGGGCCTGCTGTAGCCCCTCTGTGGCTACTGTTAACAAGTCCCCCAAGTTCCCGGTCAAGTGCAATCTTGAATGGGGACTTAAACTGTCTTGCCCTTGTCCCGCAGACCCGCAGGGTTACCAACCCAACGGTGCCCAGTCCCCCAAGTCCGCGTTGAAGATTGGGCGTGACCGGGGTGAGTACCTGTTACCGATGATCTGCAACAGTTTATGAGTATGTTTGCAATATAAGCAGTACTGTGCTCAAGTGTTGTAGTACTATGAGCATGGAGCGGGGTGAAACCCGGAGAGTGCATGAGATGATAGTGGGGCGTTGAAATCCGCCATGCAATAGATGTGTGCATGGAATGATTATGGGGCGTTGAAATCCGCCATGCAATAGATGTGTGCATGGAATGATAATGGGGCGTTGAAATCCGCCATGCAATAGATTTGTGCATGGAACTTGGACCCCGGACCCCGCGTTCTGCCATATCGAGACGAGTCGGAGAGTATGGGACCTCGACCGGGCGTTCTGCCATATCGAGACGAGTCCATATTGCTAGGCTGCGGGGAGGTGGCCCCGGTGTTGCGGTCTGCTGAGGCACCGGTCAACACTTGCTAGTTCTTCTCAGCTTGTGTTAGAATAAGCGTTGAGGTAATGGGGTGGCGTTGAGGTGACAAGTCTCGCCGTGGAGCCCCACATTGATCGCAGTTCAGTGCGATGCATGATTTTTATCCTGCTGGAGAAGAGTACATGTGTTAGATGTAAACTCACCCGGGTGTATAAAGCCCATGCTGGTCGAATGTTCTCATAACCGGGGTCATGCCATGGAGCCGGGTGGATCTCGACCGGGCGTTCTGCCATATCGAGACGAGTCCCCCAGTGAGATGCCATGGGGCCGGCTGGATCTCGTACCTGGAAAAATGCTCTCGAGTCGGTTGGATGATCATAACCGGTGAGATGGTCTCGAGTCGGTTGAATGTTACCTAACCGGTGAGATGCCATGCAGCCGGTTGAATGATACCTAACCGTGAACTGCCATGGTACCGGATGGATGGCTCATACCCGGAACAATGCTCTCGAGGGGGTTGAAAAATCATAACCGGTGAGAGATCTTCGAGCCGGTTGAAAAGATCATAACCGGTGACTTGCAGTGAAGATGCCATGCAGCCGGTTGAATGATACCTAACTGTGAACTGCCATGGTACCGGATGGATGGCTCATACCCGGAACAATGCTCTCGAGCCGGTTGAAAGATCATAACCGGTGAGAGGTCTTCGAGCCGGTTGAAAAGATCATAACCGGTGACTTGCAGTGAAGATGCCATGCAGCCGGTTGAATGATACCTAACCGTGAACTGCCATGGTAGTGACTCATACCCGGAACAATGCTCTCGAGCCGGTTGAAAGATCATAACCGGTGACTTGTAGTGAAGATGCCATGCAGCCGGTTGAATGATACCTAACCGTGAACTGCCATGGTACCGGATGGATGGCTCATACCCGGAACAATGCTCTCGAGCCGTGGAGCCTGGGGAAGTGGGGGGGCCTGACGCCTCGGTTCCCGCTCCTAAGTCCCTTACCTGTTGCCAGCAGGAGGGACAAGTGGCTGACATGCATTTAAGGAGGAAGTCCATCAGTCCCATCAGTTATGATGGCGTGGGAAGTTTACTAATGCTGGGACACGTGCTGGTAGGGAGCGGTCTGAGATGGAGGGTCTGGATTCGCGGGCGTTTGAGTTGCTCTGATTGCGTGTTTTGGGGGGATTACAAGCGCCTAGGGTACCGGGCCTCTCTATAAAAAGGCCTCCTCTGCCTTCTTAAGTTCTGTTTTACTCCTTGCTCAGAGAGACTAAGAGAAAGAGAGAAATCCGGCGAAAACTCTGTGGAGGTGCCCCGCGACATCCGTTGCCTCAAGTGCTCTTTTACTCTTTTCCTACCATTGCTCGCTGCTTTCGCAGGGCGGACTTTCCTCGGTTGAGCATACTAATCGGTAAGTTCTTGCTTTCTTTGCCTGGTGTTGTTCTTGTTTTTCTTTTCGGTGTTTTTGCGGCGGGGGGAGGGGATCTCTGTCGCCGACTGAGTTGTTTTAAGCAGAGCGTCTGCGGTAAACTTGGGGAGGGGCCGCAGAGGGCGCTATTCTAGCCTGTTGCTGACCAACACTAGGGTTTTGTTTTTCTTCCCCTTAGGTTAAAAATGTCTTCTGCAAGTTCTGATGGGGCTTCCGAATCGGCCGTCAGGCGTCCCGTCGTGGACGATGAGGAGAGACTGGAGGACTGGCTCGGTTCGGAATCCCCGGTGTCTGAAGCCGCTGACCACTCCCGGAGCGGGGCTTCGTCTTCCGGGTCCTCAAGATCTGAGGAAATACCGCACGGGGTGCGCCTTGCTGGTGCTCCGCTCGTGAGCTACACCATCGGGAGAGGGAAATGTGCCGTGGTGTGCGATGAGCCGGAGGGTAGCATGAACCCCGGAGAGATTGCTGCGTTCCGGGAGACGTGGAGTATCCCGGATGAGGTGGCGCTACGACCACTGAATCCCGGAGAGTCAGCCTGTAACCCGGAGGCAGGTTGGGTTGCCGTGCATCTAGACCAGTTTCACCACGGGTTTTCACTCCCGCTGCCAGACTTCGTGCAGTACATGCTCATTGCACTGCAAGTGTCTCCCGCGCAGCTTCCAGGGCTCCAGTGGAGGCGACTGCTGAGCCTCGGCTGCCTGTACGAGTTGTCCGGGATGAGTATGCCAACGGTAAACGAATTCCAGACACTGTACAGGTTATCATACTCGAAGAAGCGAGGGTCACGGGGTTGTCTGTCCTTCAGCTCCCGGTGCTTTCAACCTATCATCACCAATGTGCCTTCTTGGGTGGATAACAGCTGGAGGAAGAAGGTGGTGATGGGGGCGGGAAGTGGCAGAAGAGGAGGAAGATGTACCGGGTTCCTGGTGCCTTCCAGCCCCCTGGGGATCAATCTTTCGAGCTATCCGAATTGGAGCAGGAGAGGATCACGACCATACTCGGATGTTGGGACGATCTCGAATGGAACACTGACAACTTCATCCGGCGGGAAGTGTTGGAGTATTGCTGTCTCGGGCGAGATCCCGGTGCGTAGCAAGTCCTAGCGGTGACACTTTTGCTAACTTTTAAATACTAACCTTTGCTCGTCCTGCAGGTGCATCTTCCCAGGCGGTCATCAAACCCGACACCACCCTATCCATGGACGGTGAAGACCTTCTCGCGAGGCTGAAGGAGAAAGGCGAGGCCGTTTCGCGGACCTCTATGGACGAGGAGTCCGGTCGGCTTACGGTTCATCCCGAACCGAGGGCCATGGATGTTGAGGACGATGCCTATGTCCTGAGGCGTGTGAAGAGCCACCCTGCTGTGCCCAAGGCAGGACCCGACAAGGGCAAGACTACCGGGGGGCCACTAAAGATTCCCGGTGGAGTGAGCCGGATTCCGCACCGGCCGGGGTCAGTCCCGCTCGTCACCCGGGTCACCCGATTAGGCGCACAATCTTCTTCGCCGGACGGCCAGGGTGAGAAGAGGCGAAGGGTCATTGACGTTCCTCCCTCCACGCTGGTGACGCTGACCGGCGGGTCGTCCGGTGAGAATCTGGCCAAACGGCTCAAGGTAACCAGGGGTGCACCGAGTTCGGCTGGGGAAAAGGCTGCCGCTGCCCGGCAAAGTAGCCCAGTGCCTGCGGAGGCACAGAGGGGAAGCCCGGAGAGTGCACTTGCCCGGCATCTGGCGGCAGACTTGGCCGGCCTTGGTCTGGACATACCTGGGGTCACCGGAGCCTTGGCGGGCGGGAAACGCCAAAAGTTCAAGGAGTCGGTCCTGCAGGTAAGAATTGTCTGGTGCCATTGCACCGCTCGTAACTCATTTCCCTTGTTGCTTGCTTAATTGGCTCTCTGTTGTTATGCAGTTGCTGTACAATCTGTACCAGCCGGATCCGAGCGAGGAGC
This sequence comes from Potentilla sterilis, assembly GCA_963682095.1. Lineage (NCBI taxonomy): Eukaryota > Viridiplantae > Streptophyta > Magnoliopsida > Rosales > Rosaceae > Potentilla > Potentilla sterilis. The sequence goes on along the minus strand of OY821767.1, from coordinate 16,655,823 downwards.
TGAAGAGGCAGGTGGCCGAGCTGACAGAAGCCCGAGAGCGGTTGGAAGCAAAGAAGTCCCGGCTGGAGCGGGAGAAGGCCAGATTGGAGGAGAGGGCCAAGAAGCAGGTGGCCAAGCTGGAGGAGCAGGTCTGGAGCCTGGAGAAGGAGAAGGAGCTGGCTGAGGAGGAGAGGGCCGAACTGGAGGCCAAGGTGGACGAGCTGCAGGTGGGAGCTGCCGCTGTGCGCGCCGCCTCTGCCTCTGCCGCTGCAGCCGGGGAAGAGGACCCGGAACTCTACGAGCGGGTTGTTCTCAAATACCATGAGAGCGATCAGTTCCTTCAGTTCCTGGAGAAGGCCAGGGAATCGGGCATCTCGAATGCGTACACGGAATGGGCAGAGAAGGGGTGGCTGGACACTTCCCTGAGGGGGGAGGCGTAGCTCCTTAGGATTTTGCCCTTGCTCTTTTTTGTAAACTTGCCGGAACGGCTTCTGCTTGTATTATCCCCTGACTATGAATATACTTGAATTGGTGGAACCGGTGGAATTTTTCTTGAAAGTAGTTTGCATATATGTCTTGTGATGTTACAGCGGTTGAACTGGTGATATGCCAAACTAACCGCTTGGAGGCTTGGCGAGTCTACCAGCCCCGGTCTTGCTCTCGGTCGGGATCTGCTCTCTTTTCCCCTATATACCGTTGGAGCTGGCCGTTACTAATCAAACCCTCCATCGCTGTCTTGAGAGCACAGCACTGGCTCGTTCGATGAGTAGTCTCATCATGATAGGAGCAGTACTTGCCCGTTTGCGCCATGGTAAGCTTCCCCTTCGGGTAATTTCTCCTGGGCGGTGGGGGAATGATGCTCCCGTTCTCGAGCAAAATGTCCTCGTATGAAGAGGTGAGAGCGGTGAAGACCTCTTGACCGGCCGGTTGTGCTGGCATGATTGCCAAGGGGCGTTCTTGCCGGAACTGCGCCGGCTTGTGCTCGCCCTGGGGTTTATCATGATAGGGCCTTTGCTGCCGTTGCCCCCAATTTTTGCTGGGCCGGCTCGGTCGGGCGGCTCGGTTCTCGGTCCCCTGGTTGGTCTTGTCTTCTTGGCGGGGTGGGGGGGTGCTCCTCCCTGGGGTGGTCTTCCTGCTGCTCGTCCCGCTTCCTCTTCAGCAGGTGATGCCCGTACGTCTCGTGATCGGCCTGGGCGTGCCGGATGGCCATTGCCATTAACTCGTCATACCCCTGCGGGAGTTCCACCCGTACGGCGTAGGAAAATTTTCCCGGGCGGAGCCCTTGCTTGAACGCCATCTCGGCGATACCTTTGTCAAGGTTCCGAAACCCGGCCGTCGCCGTCTGCCAACGGTTGACGAAAGTCCTCAATTCCTCGCCGGGCGCTTGCATGCAGTTAAAAAGGATGGTCGATGTCCGGGCTCCCTCGACCCGGAGGACGAAGCGGCCTACAAACCGGTTGGCCAACTGTTCGAAGGCCTCTATTGAATTTGCCGGAAGCTCATAGAACCAGCTGAGCGCCTCTCCAGACAGAGTTTCTTGGAAAATATTGCAGCATACTGCATCAGAGTAGCCCTTGGCGCATGTCTGGGACCGGAAACTATCCAGGTGCTGGTACGGGCAGCCGGACCCCGAGTAGGTGAGCTTGAGGGACTTCTGGTTACCAGACCTCCCCGACTCCATAACCCGGTGCGAGAAAGGGCCCATGCGCTCGTTGAACCGTGCGCCTTCCATCGGCCGTACCGCTCTTCTCTCGTTGGCCTCCATTTGGGCCTTCAAATCTGACACAGTGTCGGCGAGCATCTGCAATGCCCGTGCAGTCGGGGTCACGGCTTCATCCTCGAACGAAGTGTGGGGCTGGCGAGGCGTCGGCGTGCTCTTTGGCGGGGCCGTGCCGGCCGGTGAATCTATTCGCCCGGGATCACTGGGCCTACCGCTCGATGACTGCCCCGCTTCAAACTGCTGAGATCGAACTGGCGGGGGTGCCTGTGCCCTGACCATAGCGTCATTGCGCTGTTGTCCTCTCTCTAGGGCGGCTACCAGAGCAGCGTTCACCGCCTCCATTTCTTCATACCGGGCGTTGGACTTGGCTCTATCCCGGTCACCCTCCTCACACAGGCGACTGACCTCTGCGGCCATTGCCCTTATCTCCCCCGCCATACTGCTCTGGTCGGGGCTGTACGTGGTGTCCCGGTCACTGTTACAGTGCGGGCTCTCCTCTCGGTCACTCGGATCATCCGAGAACGTCAGAGAAAATCCCCGGTGCACTGGCATGTCGTCCTCCGCCGGGCCTTTCCCGGGCGAGCTGTCGTGGTGTGGCCCTGGCGTGCCGGTCGACCTCCCACAGCTCCCGCCTTCCTCTTCGTCCTGGTCGCGGCGCTGCTCCCGCATAACGACCGGGGTGGAAACAAGCGTTTGCACTGGTGCAACACGCTGCTCCTCGGTGGTATTCCTTTCCTGTCTTGCTTCCGAATTCTCTGCCATAGATAGTGCTTAAGTGGTTTCTTTTCCAAAGCTTCCCACAGACGGCGCCAATTGTTTCTGCACAAACCCTGGGGCCTGGTAGAGACAGATGAATCCTCGTATGATCTCCTGCAAACCTGCTTACTAAGGGGAATACCGGGCGGGCCGGTCTTCTCCTCTCCGATGCCTAAGTTAGTATAGTTGGAATAGATATAACTTAAGCACGTATATAAGCGGTAGGAAGGATCAGTTACCTATTAATGAGGGTAGTTGAGGCCCTTATATAGGTGGCCAGGAGTGAGGTCTGACCTTACTCTTCGATGTGGGACTGGTTTCCTTCTGTTTGCATACCAAAGGGCAGCTTTGGTGACCTCTTTGGTAGGCAGTCGCCCCCGGTCCCCGGGCCCCTGGTAGCAGGATAGACTGCTGGAGCCCGAGGCCGGGTGCTGGTGATCCGGTCCTGGGTCTCGGGCCGGCCCCTGGTACACTAGCTGCTGGTCTGTGGGCCTGCTGTAGCCCCTCTGTGGCTACTGTCAACACATATAATAAGATGTAATGAATTTGAATTGATAGTTTCTGTATTATTTATTTGTTTAATGGTGGAGTGGGTTTTTTGTTTCAAGTAGTGAATGGGTGAAGATGAATCAAATAAAGTACCATGGACGACAATGTACATATAAGTTCTGCACTTCAAGAGTATAAAGTTTAGGGCAAATGCAATTCACGTAAAGTTGTTTGAATGAATAATTTAGTCTGTATGCTGCAAAAATATAACTGAAAACGAAAAGAGAAAAAAAATCTAAAGTTTCAATATGAAATCATTCATGTCGATCAAACCCTGATTGTTAAGGGAGAGAAAAACCCTAAGTGCCTCTCTCTTTAGGCGTCACTGAACTCCTCCAACTCGACGTTCCTTTGTCAACCCAACCCTTCTGCCACCATTCCAAGTCGACGTCCTCTCATTCCTTTTGTATCTCTCCAATATGTCGATTGATGCTATCATAGAAAAATCTATCTTGCTTTAGCTAGTGACTACATTCTAGATATCTCATCCCGCTCCAAGCCAGCATCAGATAACTCAAAAATAAGCAGTCCCCAATCGTTTCTCCTAGCAAAGCCCCTCACTCCACGGTGATGCTCTGTCCCGGATTTGCAACACACTTTTTCTAGGACTTGGATTTTACATGGCAAATTTCGAGTGTAAGAACATCTGAAACGACTATTTGTGATTGGTTTTTATCTTAACAGGGATCGTAATCGAGTTTTTTGGGATGAACCATGGTATCATGATCGAGCTCTTGTGATTGTTCCGGAATATGATGGTTTCACTTCGATCCACAACATTCCGCTAAAGTCTCTCTTTTTCTGGGTTCGTATCGCAAACATACCTACAACCAAAGAACACCTTGATATCATTGAAGAAGTAGCTGTTGTTGCGGGTTCGTTTGTCTGGCAAGATGATCAGGAAAGGCGAGCCAAGAAAACAGTCAGGGTTTGGGTTGAACATGATGTGATGAAGCCCTTTCTTCAAAAGAAAACAATCAAATTTACAGAAGGTATTGAAGCTAAAATCTCCTACTTCTATGAAAACCTGATTGGTAAATATAAAAGATGCAACTTGATCTTCCATCTCTCTGGTGCATGTGAATTTGCTGCCCGCTCTACTGAACATTCCCCTTCGATCTAGAAGGAGAATTTGATTCTTACTCCCGGTGTGTCAACCTTTACTAAATGTACTTTTTCAAGTTGAATCTTCTGTTTCAAATAAGGTAATTCTTCTGTTGTGCCATCTATTTCCAAATTTATTTTTACTGCTACTACACCGAAATTGCGTAGGCCGGTGGTTATTAGAAAGGAGATTTTAACTAGTTCAGATGATACTAGAGCTTTAGTTCCTATTGATACAAATGTCATAATACATGTGAATGTTGTTGATTTATCAACTAGGATAATTGTTGAAACACAGTCTCAGAGGCCTAGTATGGATCAAACAATGACAATTGTTAACATATCTTCTGTTGGTATGCCTTCTGCTACCTCTGATGGTAATGCGATGAAGGGTTCTATGTTGATGGTTGTTGTAACCAAGAATACTCCTTCAATAGATTTTGCATCAGAGTCTTTTACTGCTCTTGGCAGAGAATCAAATCCAAATCGTCCACCGAAGCAAAAACTGAGTTCCTCACCAACCAAACTGGTCACTTACTTTAGTCACAGTGCTAATCAGCAACAAGAACACAAACGGAGTAAGGATCTTACTCCCCAACTCTCAGCTAAGGCTTTTGGACTGGTTCAGACTCATTCGGGTCTGAAATTGAAAACAAATACAGACTCTACTACTGTTGAGAAGAAGAAATTGGGTAGACCACTTGGATCCAAAAACAAAAATCTTACGAAAAAGAAATTGGCTACTGCCAGTACTACCAAGATTTCTGGTGCTGAAGTGTTGTCGTACCTCTTTTCTGGTCATCCTCCAAGCCCTATTGGTAAGGGCAAGGAGAAAATTTAATTTTTCTTTATTTTTGTCTATTACAATATTCTGTTATACATTGGTAGTAGACTTGCTTTAATAAGTGAGCATAAATTATATTTATTGATTAAACATAATCTATATATCATTGTGGTTTGTCCTACAAACTTTTTATCTACCCCTGGTCGGTAGTAAAATAATATGTAATGGTCTTCTCTAACTTGAGTCTTAATACAATCAACTTGATTTCTAAAAAAAAAAAAACCTGATTGTTAAGATATACAAGAATTGAGATCAAGCAATTGAAGTAGTAAATGAAAATTATCAGATTTATTTGATTTGTCCTTATATCTTTTTACAGGAATTGACAAAATCTAAATAAAATAGAAAAATAGTGGAGGTATAGATAGCAAATTTAGAGGTTCAAATAGAACTCCCTGAATAAATTGTAACATATGAAAAATGAAAGACAAACTATATTGTACTCGTTAAGGAATAAATATAGACTGAAAAATATATAATAATTTCTTGTTTGATATATCAAGTTATTAACACAAGAAAAGAATATGGGTAGATAATTTCTTGGTAAATTTTGATAATTTATGTGGGTGGGAGTTTGTAGACCCTCCCCCGCCCCTATCCGTGGTGCCCTCAATCGAGATCTAAGTGTCTCAAAATCGGGGTGTGGTGTTGGGTATCTGGTTCATCGGCGAGATCGAAGGCAGCGGAGGATAGGGGCACCTTGATAGTTGTGGCCAAGGCGGTGGCTGTTCCCGCTTTCGACAGGAGGCAATGATGGGGTAGCAGATCGGGTTTGAGCGCATAGGTGGCGACTTGTTTAGATGATGCACCTGATAATATTCAAGCTGTTCTAGCTAGAGATAGTTGTACGACTTTATGTGATTTAGGCAATATGTTGAGGTCAGTAGAGCTTGTAATAATATCAGCCCCCCCTTCCCCACAAAAAAAAAAAAAAAAAAAACACTCTAGAATGCTGGTTACCCTATTGACTATAGAAAACACAAAAACCCCGTTTGACGTACAAACCAACTGAATAAGCGACGCCGAAAGCGTCTAAGGCCCAGTTTGGGATTGCTGTGCTGTGAGCAGAATTGCTTTTGAATTTCCTGTGAGCAGAATTGCTTTTGAATCTACTGTGAGTAGAATCAGCTGAGGTGTTTGGTAAACTGTTTTTAAAAGTGCTGTGAGAACCAAAAAACAATTTCGTGTGTTTGGTGAGTTATAAGTAAAAATTATTTTGGATGGTATAATGACAAAAATAGGCATAGTTATAAATTGATATTAAAATAAATAATTGTTTCTTTTGTATATAATTATAAAGTTAATCCACAATATTACATAAGATTTCTTAACACCATAGTAAATGATTGATTATTATTTAATTAGATTAATATATCACAATCTAAGAAAAAATAAATATTACAATTTGTTACAAATATAACTGATTCCTGCAAAAGCATCTCTTACCCTGCTTCTCCAAAATCCACTTTTAAGAGAATCAATTCTTCTAAAATCAGTTTTATAGGTTGTTACCAAACACTTAAAATTAGGCCCAGAATCACTTTTGACCCCAAAAGCAGCTTGAGAATCAATCCCAAACTGGGCCTAAAGCAAGTAGAATTGAGAGGCGTCACCACTTCTTTTCTCAACTTAGGTTTCAGTCTTCTCAGCTCCTCTAAAGTTTGAAATGTTATCAAACTATCTAATAGCACCTTACCTTCGTTTCAACCTTAAAATGACAATAACTTCTCAAATGATTAATAATATAAAGGATATAAATATGTGACATACACAACTTGATATATAAGTAGTTTGATTAAGGTTCGAGTGTTTGACATTGACTACGATATTGATGAGAAAGGAAGAAGCATGTGATCATGAGCAAAACCCTTTGCTAAACTTAAAAGCAAGATTTGTTTTTGGTATACTCTAAAACCAAGATCATAATCATCTATAGTCCATATATAGATGTTGAAACATGCAATTTATTTAATCCTTTCACTTTCACATGGCACATAGTTTGTAGGAGAACTCAACTTTTAGCTCCCATGTCAGATCCCAAATACAAACCAAAAGAAGTAACAAATAATCAATTTTGCTCAAAGAGTTATTATGAGGGTTCTAATATATGATTGTTTGGTTTAACATGGCATTGGATACCTCCATAGTGAATGCCACAATGTATGTACCAGCTGCTTTCATGCTTTGGTTAATCGTTTGGTGGTTACCCTGGCCCTCTCATAATACCCCATTTGCCATAGAGATTATGACCACACCTCTTTTCTATCTCTTGTCCCCTCTTTTTGGGTAATTGCTTCCCTCTTATATCAACCTTAATTCTTTCTTAAATTGCCATCTTTGCTCTACTACAGTATAAATAATTACACACTTCACTCAAACCTGCATGTAACTGCAATAAATAAATCAAAATTGACAAATTGCAGGTTCAAGGTTGGAGTTGGGTCCAATGGCAGCAAGGCGCAAGCTTCAACGTTAATCTTGGTTGGTTAAGCTGCTAAACGAGTCACGTTATTTGTCCTTGTAAATTCTAAGGTAAATATTGCAGGCCAGCTATGGCTGAGTTTGTCAGCATCCAATGCTTGGTTTCATATACAAACAAAATTTACAGGCAACCACAACAGCAGCAGAAAGAGAGAACCATGAGTACTTGAAAAGAGAAAGAAGGAAGTGGAATTACTAGTTGCAAGGAAAATAGTTACAACTAGCTTACTTTTTAACTGACACACTTGAAGTTTGTCACATGAGTTTAGAGAGTGCTTGTTGAGATCAGAACAAAAGAGAGTGACAGAGACAGACAGACAGACCCTATTAGCTAATGAACAATGATGATGAAGATTCAAGCTTTAGTTTGAAGCAGTGGGCGTGGGAAAAACACCTGCAGAATCTGAACCACTTACAAAGACGCTCTCTTTCCTTTCTGGGTCCTTTTTTTTCTTTTCTGGGTTACCCTTTGAATCCGGGTTTAAGTTTGACTGGTTGAGTTTTCAGCTCCGGAGACTGACCGGAAATTGTAGTACGGTGGTGAGAGTTGGGTGACGTAGTGGAGGATGGTGAAGTCCAGAAAAGAAACCAATTAAGTCGGGGCAGTTAGGGCCGGGGAGGGACCTACTGCTTAGTTTTGGCGGGCAGCAACGGTCACTATCAATGATTTTTATGTGGGTTCATTCTGCTGCTTCTTCTTCTTCTTCTTCTTCTGCCTTTCACACTGAGACGAGACGACCCATCTTCTTCTATCTACTCACTCACTCTCACTTAATGGTCACTTTTGATCGTTCATAACCCCTAGAAGCTCTCTGCCTTTCTTGATCTTCAATTGGTTCGATTCAGCTGCCCGATCACAAGTGCTTGGGTGGGCTGTGACCCCTAATTTCAGCAGATCTCAGTCATATGAGGAGGAGATCTTCTACTCTGCCTGTGAGTTCTGCTTCTGCTTGATTCAGTTGACTTGCCCTTTTCTTAAGTTTGCCTACTTTCTCTGTTATTGTTGTGATCGGATCAATTACGATATTTATATTTGATTACTAATTGAGTGATTCATCTGCTCTCTGCCACAAATATATGTATGAACACTTATATGATATGTGAAAGAGTATTGCCAACATTGATCAGCTCGAGTAAAACTGGGTTCTTCCTAAGAATGACCTTTCTGTCTGTGCTTCATTCTATATGCTTGACTACCTTATTGTTTATTAAAGTTTGTTTGGCTACAACTCTTTGAGAGATGAATTAGATGCCTCCAAAAATTGCCAAATCTGCAGCTTCCTTTCCATTTCTGTGTTGGCTTCTGGATCAGATCCTCCACATTAGATACATGACCTTCTTGTTGAAATGCATCGTTAAGGAAGAGCAGCCTGCTTGCAATTTTGGATATTAGTCATGATTGACCTCGCATGAGTAATTGCTGTCTGAAAATGAAATACATAATGTTTCAGGTGGTGGATGTGTTTGTGGTACTTGTTGCATTGTTCAGTGGTGCTCCGTCTCCATGGGTTGTTGTGAAGGGCAGCCATCCACATTGCAAGAAATTAAGGGAAAACTTGGGAGAAATTCGACCTCACAGTGTCACCATCACTGAATTTGGCGCAGTTGGAGATGGGGTCACCCTTAACACCAAAGCCTTTCAGAATGCCATCTTCTATCTCAACTCATTTTCTGACAAGGGTGGGGCCAAACTTTTTGTCCCCGCTGGCCGGTGGTTGACAGGAAGCTTCCATCTCATCAGTCATCTAACCTTATGGTTGGATGAAGATGCAGTCATTCTTGGATCAACGGTAATCTCTTACTTCACCTTCTTCCCAAAACTTGGAAAGTTTTATGTATGCAATGTAGATACCATGTCTAACAGTTGCAATTAGGCCTTTCTCTGGTCCTCTTTGTTTCATTTTGCCTCAATTTATCTCAGTATGCTCCTTACTTTGTTGTAATGCAGCTGAATTCTTTGTCAACACCAGCATTTTTTTTTTAATTAATTTTTTTTTTTTGTGAATATGAAAGCAACCAAATGTTATTTTTGGCAAACTGCTAAGTTGGGTGTGCATATGAAGTAGCTGTGGTGTTTGTTTACTGCTAGTCTCAATGTGTTTTTGGCCCTCATTGATCTATTTTTCCTCGATTAATCTCAGTATGCCCCTTACTTTATTGTAGTGCAGCACAGCAGCAGTATTATTTGTCCACACCAGCAGTTTTATTTACTTTTTTCAAATATGAAGGCAACCAAATGTTAATTTTGGCAAACTGCTAATTTGGTTGTGCATATGAATTAGGTGTAGTATTTGTTCACAGCTAATCTCAAAAGTGATTTTATTTTCGATATTCATTTTTTTTTTTTTAATGATGCCATCTTTTGTGAACTTGTGGCCACATGTAGAATATAATTTCGTTTTTAGCCCATAATACTGAATGGCTTCCTCTGGTACTGTACTAGAACTCAGATGATTGGCCAGTTGTTGATCCCTTGCCATCATACGGTCGAGGAAGGGAGTTGATTGGGGAAAGACATCAAAGCCTTATCTATGGGAACAATTTGACAGATGTTATCATAACTGGTTGGTAAAAATATGATGACGAATTGTCTCCACATGTGCATCTGGCTTTATAACTTGATGTTGCTGACCTGCTGTTCTCTTCATGCAGGTCACAATGGAACCATTGATGGTCAAGGCAGCATCTGGTGGAATTGGTTCCATAACAAAACTTTGAATTATACAAGGCCCCATTTGGTGGAGTTGATGAACTCAACTTCGGTTGTCATTTCAAACCTGACTTTCTTAAATTCACCATTTTGGACCATTCACCCAGTATACTGCAGGTTAGTTCTGTCGACAAGGATTGGATGACGTGTTTCGTTCTTAGTTGGTGAATTTAACCGTTCTCATTGCCTTTATTAAAAAATTATGCAAAAGAGAAGTTATTTTGAATTAGGAGAGAGTTGAGACTTTTTTTTGTCTGAACAGCCATGTTTCCATCCAGAATCTCACTATCCTTGCTCCTCTGAACTCACCAAACGCAGATGGGATTGATCCAGGTGATCACTAAGTCCCTCCTTTGCAAGTCATCATAACCAGTTTAGAGCCGGCAACAACTCGTGATTACGTTGTTGTATAATTAATGTCAACTTAATTGTGCATATTTTTTTTCATCCTTTATTGTATGTAGAATACATTCTTGCTAAAATTAATTTCTCAACATAATACGCTTACATGATCCCCTCCATCAACCTTTGAAGTACTTTCTAGCTTCATCTTGTCTTTCTAAACAGCAGCAAGCAAACAATCATCATTCTCACTCGTCCTTTTTATCATATCCAGACTCTTCTGATCATGTCTGCATTGAAGATTGTTATATTAGTACCGGTGATGATCTGATCTCCATCAAAAGTGGGTGGGATGAGTATGGCATTTCATATGGCCGTCCCAGTAGAAACATTCTCATTCGCGGGATTACGGGGAAATCTCAAACAAGTGCAGGAATTGCAATTGGAAGTGAGATGTCTGGTGGTGTTTCAGAAGTTCATGCAGAAAATCTCCAATTTTTCGGTTCTCATACAGGTATCAGAATAAAGACATCTCCGGGAAGGGGTGGTTATGTCAGAAACATCTATGTGTCAAACATGACCTTGGATGGTGTGTATATAGCTATAAGGTTCACCAGTCACTATGGGGAACACCCAGATGAGTTTTATGACCCAAGTGCCCTCCCTATCGTAGAACAGATTACTTTTAAAGATGTCATAGGTGATAATATCAAAATTGCAGGCCTCCTAGAGGGTTTAGAAGGTGGCAGTTTTCAGAACATTTGCCTATCCAATATTTTCCTCAATGTAACATCAAAGTCCCCATGGAACTGCTCTTCTATTCATGGATATTCTTACTCAGTATCTCCAGAAATCTGTGAGCCTCTGAAGGAGAGTATCTCCCCAGAGAAATACTCGGATTGTTATCATCTATCAGACCAGAAACGGGTTTCCAGTGAATAAGACAGGGGATGAGTTGCTGTATTGGTAGATTACCTTGTTTGAATGTTGAAATTTATTCTTGCCGTCTTTCAACACAAAGAAGTTGGACTGGTTTGTGCCCTTTGAGGTAGTACCACCTCTACTAAGAGATAGGTTTCTCGTAAATTTGTGTGCAGTAACAAATAATTAAGTGATTTTGTTAAAATTTAGAGAAATATATTGATTTTAAGCTTCCAGAAACACTTTTTCCCTCTTGCATTGTAAGTTATGCAGTAGAAAAGAAAGATGTTCAATGCTGCTGGATTAAGATGCAATGTGATGTCAAATCATTCATACCAGAATTCAAGAATATATACTTTAGAGAAGCAATCTACTTGCAATGCAGTATCTATATCACTTCACTGTCTACTCTTGAACACTAACAGATGCAAATGCGCACAAATGTTGAAGAGGAAAGTGTAATGTAATATGAGCTTGATTAGGGCAACATCTATACTGTAGAAACTGAATTTCCTTGCTTATATTCATGAATGTTCGTACAATTTATAGAGTGCCTATTACAAAGGTATTGATGACTATTGATGACTATTGATGACTATTGCTACTGTTACAATATACATATATGGTATGAACCTATTATAGTCAATGAGCAGATCATGGTGCTGTGATTTAGGATCTTAGTCTTGACTGTGCTGATCTTGTGGAGCTGAATGTGTGGTAGAGATAATTGTGCTAACACCCCCCTTCAAACTGGGCAGCCTTGGATGCACTAGTTTGTGGCATAAAGTCTGATGGCGCTGTTTGTAGAGAGGTTTAGTCAAGATGTCAGCTGGCTGGTCAATGGAGGGAACGAAGTTCACACAATGACTACCAAGAGCAACTTTTTCACGTACACTATGATAGTCTAGCTCAATATGCTTCGTTCGGGCATGGAAGACAGGATTAGATGCCATGTAGGTCGCACTCAAGTTATCGCAATGAAGCATAACAGGATAGGTAATGTGGGCACCAAGCTCAAATGGTAAGTAGCCTAACTAAGTAGTTTCAGCACTAGCATGTGCAAGAGAACGGTATTCAGATTCGGCACTGGAGCGTGCAATGGTGGGTTGCTTCTTAGAACACCAAGAGACAAGATTGGTGCCAAGATAGATAAGGTAGCCTGTTGTGGAGCGTCGAGAATCAGGGCAACCTGCCCAATCAGCATCAGAGTAGGCTGAAACTTGAACTGGAGAGGACTGAGGAGTGAAGGAGAGACCATAATCAAGAGTGCCTTTGATGTAGCGAAGGATGCGCTTGGCAACAAGCAAATGAGGAGCACGTGGAGCACTCATGAACTGAGCCACAGAATTCACAGCAAATGAAATATCTGACCGAGTAACAGTGAGATATTGAAGAGAGCCGACAATTTCACGGAATAAGGTGGGATTGGGAAGAAGGTCTCCATCAGTGGCAGTGAGGACAGGTTTGGCGGCCAGGGGAGTAGTCATGGGCTGAGAGTGAAGCAGATCATGCTTAACAAGAATGTCATGAGCATACTTCATCTGATTGAGGTGAAGGCCGGAGGAGTTTCGAGAAACCTAAAGTCCTAAAAAGTAATTCAAGGGACCGAGGTCTTTGATATCGAAGCCTCTGCCTAAAGCATTGATAAAGCATTGTAATAGGCTATTATCACTCCCAGTAACTACTATATCATCAACATATAGGAGAAAGTAAATGACATGCTGCTTTTGACGAAATATGAATAAGGAGGAATTGGCCTTACTGATTCGGAAGCCAGCTGAGATGAGAAAGGAGCTCATGCGCTGGAATTAGGCTCGAGGGGCTTGTTTAAGGCCGTACAAGGCTTTACGAAGCTTGCAAACATGGCTAGGCTGAGATGGATCCACAAAACCTGGTGGCTGAGTCATGTAGACGTCCTCCTGAAGAACACCATGGAGAAAAGTGTTCTTCACATCGAGCTGTCGTAGAGACAAATTTCGAGAAACGGCAATGCAGAGTACTGTGCGAATGGTGGTTGGCTTAATCACAGGGTTGTAAGTTTCCCCATAATCTATGCCATGCTGCTGGTGAAAGCCCTTGGCGACAAGACGGGCTTTGTATCGTTCGACGGAGCCGTTAGCCTTGCGCTTGATTCGGAACACCCATTTGTAGCCAACAATATGTTGAGATGGATGTGGAGGGACAAGGGACCAGGTACCATTCTTTAGTAAAGCATTAACCTCCTCTGACATAGCCTGTCGCCAATTTGAGTCCTTAACAGCCTGAGAGTAACAACTTGGTTCTAGTTCAGATAAAACAGTAGACAAGGCTTTAGGGACAGGGTACTTGACAGTGCCGTCGTTGCGAATGCGAGGTTTAATAACTCCCTTGCTGAGCCGAGTGCAAGGCCGAGCATTGGTAGGAACAGCAGGTTGCGGAGGTGCCTCGTCAATCGCTATGGCTTCTGGAACGGCAGCAGCTGGTGGGTGGAGGACGTTGACAGCAGCAGGCGGTGGTGGTTCAGGGACTTCGGCAATCGATGCTTGTGTAGGATTCACAAGTGCGTCACTGGTAGAGGGAGTAGGCGCCGGCTGCGAAGTGGAGGCAGAGGGATCGGCGGTGAGCGAGAGACGACGACGGGGGCCGTCGGTGAGTGGAGCAGACGGCGTTGATGGGAATTGCAGAAGTGACGGAGCCGGGTGCGGACGGCGGCGGTACTGTAGCAGCGGAGAAGGGGAATGATCAGCGGCAGCAAGCGGTTGGGACGGCGGTGTGGACGGATCGTTGGCCGGCGAGAGCAGCTGTTGGACATCAGATCGTAGAGGAGAGGAGGCGATCGAGATAGACGCTGGGTTGGAGGGTAAGTCCGTCTGAGTGGAAGGAGAGACTGGGCTTGGGCCTGAAGATGATGAGCTCGGTAGGAGGGCCTGCGGAGGTCTGAGTAAGGTTAATTCAAAGGTGTGACCCTTTCGGGGACCGTTGACCTGCAAATACTTATAAGGAAAATGCGTTTCGTTAAATAAAACGTGACGAGATATGTAGACACGACCTGTGGATGGATCTAGACATTTATAACCCTTGTGATGAGGGCTATAACCAAGGAATACACACTCTAAACTACAACTCGACAATTTGTTAGACACTTGATGACCTAGGTATGGAAAACAAGAGCAACCAAAGACACGGAGAGAGGAGTAAGGAGGAGGAGAATTATATAAACGCTGATAAGGAGAGTCCCAATCAAGAGTGGCGGAGGGAAGGAGATTGATGAGATAGACAGCAGTAAGGGCGGCTTCAACCCAAAGGAAAGGAGGAGCACCAGCAGTATGAAGAATGGTGCGAGTGATGTTAGCAATATGGCGATGTTTGCGCTCAGCGAGTCATTTTGTTGAGGTGTGTATGGGCAAGAGAAGCGTTGTTGAATGCCTGTGGAAGCACAAAAAGTGGAGAAAGTGGAGTTGACATATTCTGTACCGTTATCACTTTGCAAGTATTGGATGTGTCCATGAAAGAGAGTTTTAATAGTGGCCACTAGACTTTGAAAGTGAGAGAAGACCTCATTCTTTCGACGCATGGGAAAAATCCAAGTGTAACGAGAATATTCATCAGTAAACAGAACATAGTATTTAAAGCCAGTATTAGAGAGGACAGGAGATTGCCAAACATCACTATGTATTATTGAGAATAATTTATTAGTAAAGACATGATTATCCGAAAAAGGTAAACGTTGTGATTTGCTTACTGCACAATCAGGACAAAATGAATTAGATGATTTGGGAATAACAGATTGGGACCCAAGACGAGCTAGGACGGTGGAAGAGGGATGACCAAGACGGTTGTGCCAAAGGGATGAGTGAACGGTAGATAAAGCTTGCGGAAGACGAAACTTGGAGGACAGGCGAAGAGGATAAAGGCCATCTTCACATGGGCCCTGAAACAACAACCGTCCGGTGAGAAGACAATATACTTGATAAAATTCAGGAGCAAAAAGAAAGAAAACTAAGTTATCTTTAGTGAAACTAGCAACAAATAGTAGATTTTTACGAATTGACGGAATTCTAAAGACATCACGCAAAGTGAAGTTAGATTGTCCTAAAGAGAAAGGAAGGGTACCAGTATGAGAGATGGGCATGAAGCTGCCATCTCCCATATAGACATTATGAGGACCTCCATAAGGCTGTGGATTGACAAGGGGTATATTCGTCATGTGATGAGTAGCTCCAGTATCGGGGTACCAAGTAGCATCGCCAAATATATGAGAGCCGGCAAAGGGGACAGCAGTGGTTGGGCCTTGAAACCTATGTGGGCAGTTGGAAAACCCATGTTGGGTGGTCTGACAATTTGGGCACCAAGCTGGGCCTGATCCAGCTAGTCCTTGAGCCCAAGGTCTGGGAGCCCAAGGTCTAGGTGCCCAAGGAGAAAAACCTGCCTGCGCGTTGTTGTACTGGCCGTAAGTATGAAAGGTGAAGTCACGTCCACGACCTCTTCCGCGGCGTCCGCGTCCGTAACCCCCAGCACCGCGGCCGCGTCCCTTTCGCCCGTCACAGCGGTCATCTCTGCTTTCTCTGCCGTCGCGGCGGTGATCTCGTCGGTAGTCAGCGCTGGGGCACGATTCTGAGCCACGGGGCTGCGTATCCTGATTGGTGCCATGGTAAAGGGCCATTGGAGCAGATTCAGATCGGCGCTGGGTTGCGTCGAAGGCAAGGATGCGAGCACGGAGGTCTTCAAAGCTAGGTAATCGTTCGGATTGTCCAATTGCCGTACAGAGGACAACGTAGTCAGGGCCAAGTCCGGTGAGAGTTGTGACCACCAAATCCTTCTCAGATACGGGTTCATTGATCGCTTCAAGAGCATCAGCAAGGGCTTTGGCGTTGTCAAGATAATCATCGACAGATAAAGAGCCTTTCTGCAATTCAAAGAGTTGTATACGCAAACTAGTGGAATTGGCTACTGTAGTTTGGGCAACATGGCAGGCAAGGCAATCCCATATGCCTTTGGAGGTGTCAAAGCTTGTAGTTAGCCGAGCAACTTTAGGTGTAAGTGATGTAAGGAGGATACTTACAATTTGTTGGTCAGTGTCTTGCCATTCATCATATTTGGGGTTGGCAGTGATGGTGGGAGCTGCATCACCAATGGCAGGGACAGGAAGAGTGGCGGGTGGGCAAGGAATGGTGCCAGCTACATAGCCCCACAGTTTGGCGCCACGGAGGTGAGATTTGATTTGTCGAAACCACAAAATGTAGTTGGTCGCATCTAACTTGATAAATTGTTGTGTGCTATTGGAAGACATCTCTAATGGAGAAAAAAAAGAAGAAGAAGAAGAAGTAGGATCCTAAACCTAAGCTCTTGATACCATGTAGAAACTGAATTTCCTTGCTTATATTCATGAATGTTCGTACAATTTATAGAGTGCCTATTACAAAGGTATTGATGACTATTGATGACTATTGCTACTGTTACAATATACATATATGGTATGAACCTATTATAGTCAATGAGCAGATCATGGTGCTGTGATTTAGGATCTTAGTCTTGACTGTGCTGATCTTGTGGAGCTGAATGTGTGGTAGAGATAATTGTGCTAACATATACCATTAACTTGCATTTCCATAATAAGTTAAATAACAGTGAACAGGTGGTGTAATAATTTAAGGAGTATCAGTCTCCAAAAAATCCAAATATTCTTAAAACACATTCCGTGTTTATCTTGGGGATGCTTCACTGCCATCCTTCTTTATAACAGAACACAGCACCTGCCTTGAGATATAGGTCTCCAGCTCCCTGGACACCTCTGTCAACTTCAAGTCAAAGTTACTTTTGTACTTGTGCTTTGGTGAGGATACAATGCCAGTAAACATAGTTGGTGAGCCAGAAAACCTCCTTCTCGGGCTGGTAAACTTTGCAACAGGTGACCCTGGCATCCAGCCCCCTTTGGATATTGGAGGTGTTAAGCCTGCCCCTGCTCCAGTTGATATGGCTATGTTTCTATCTGTGCTCATCGTCAGTGGTCCGGATTTTGTCTCTAATGGTAGTGGTCTCAATGAATCATGCTCTGCCGATGGCTTCTGATTCAAAATTCTTTCTCTGGCTTTCTCAGCTGCGAGCAATGCTTTCTCTTTGCTCAACTTTATCAGCCTCCAGGGATTAATGCTGACTCGAAAACCTTGTGGCTTGGTTGAAGTGGAGGGCTGAGGTTCTCCATCAATTCTTATGGACAGCCTTCTGGGATTCTGAAACAGAGAATGACATTTATCCGATAAGGCAGAATAAATGGCAGCTAAAGTACTAACAAACTTGTATGTCTTCAGAAATCAATATAAAGAAGCAAGTTAAATGCAGGCTGCAATGAATATTAAGTTTACATGAACTCCCCCATCACGTCCTCCGCACATAAACCTCGATACACAAGACGGCTTTTCAGGTGAATCAAAATCACTATCGCTCTCGTCTGAGGAGAAATCGGAATCATCATTCAATGGATCTATTTCCATAGACTGGTTCACCTCCTCTTTCATTGCCAAGATATAGTCATATGTTCTGATTCCCTACAGCACCAATGTATACATTAGGCAAATCATTGGTAAATGGTGAGAGTGAGCTTATAGAGTAAAGCTCATCTCATATGTCAACTTTCCTACTCACTCAAAACTGTGGAAATGGGAATTGCAAAGTAAACTTGGCACATGAGAACTGAAAATTAACTAGCTACCTTTTTAATGAGAACCAAATGAAAGAAGAAAAGCTGTCCCATTGCTGCTGAACCATAAGCTGTCAATAGAGTCAGCAAGACCTGCATTGCAAGATTACATTAGACTGAATTTGACTGGATACTGAGTCCAGAATGGTTTTGGAATGGAAAATTGAGGACAGCATTTACTAATTAATTACCGATATCGTGGCGAGAACAGCTCTTGGAAAGTCTAGGTAGAGTTTCCTCTTCAGCTCCTGCTCTATTCCATTCTTATCTGTGAAGCACCTGACAAATATGGCAATTGCTGTTCCTCCTTCTATGATCAACTGCGCCACCAGTAAGTAGTAAATTAATTTACAGTGACCACAATAAACTTGGAAATTAATAATTGTCAATAGATAAGTTAAGCAAATTGATTGAACACTAAAACAACTTACCAGTAACAAAACGAAAACCATCAGAAGAATGAATGTGGTGTAGTTCTTTTTGCCAACACAGTTGTTTAACCACTAGTGAGAACCAAAAGAAGAACTCGAATCAGAATCAGAATAAGAACTTGGGTTATGTAAAGTACAGCAACTAAGAATGATTTCATACCCTACAGTGGTGATCAAATCCCTCAACGCACCGGTTGCATGTCCTGCAGTGCTTGCTCCTTTTCTTCACCTGCAAAAACAGAACAGAGTTAAACACAAGAACAACCCCAAATCACAATAAGTGACATTCTTGCTTCAGATTGAAAAATACTCACCTCAAAGTCGCAGAGGGCACAAAACGAGATGTCGTCTTCTCTGAGATCGGGAGAGACAGCATCATCGTCTTTCATGAGCACAAAGGGAAAAGGAACCAACGGCTCCAAATGAGTACTAGTCTTCCACGGATCCAGATAACTCCTCCTTATAAAAGTCCTCAGAATCTTCTTCTCAACTCTTCTCAAGAACCTGACCATAATCTGCCCAAGAATGAACCAGTGATTGAGTTCTGGGTACCCTTTACCACCTCCTTTACTTCCTTTCTTCTTCTTCTTCTTCTTCTTCTTCTTCCTGAAGCTGGTTCTGTCAGTTGGGTCAGTCGCGGTGCACCGGATAAACAGAAACATAACGGAAACAACAACAAAGGTGAAGATTGCAGTGACTGTAATCTCGGCGATTCGGTTTCCGAGGAAAAGTCCCAGGAATGTGTAGAATGTCACCACAAGAAAGCTAAAGACCGCAATTCCCACCACCTGCAATTCCAAATTGACAAGAAATGCGTAACTGGGTCTTTTCTTATTCGATCTGCTTTAGAGTGAAGCAGAAGAAGAAATGAGATGTGGGTAAATGAATGAGGTACCTGCAAAGGATGGAAGGGGCGTTGCCACCCGTTGCGTCTGGAACTGATCATTAGTTGAAGCTCTTCTTCTTCTTCTTCTTCTTCTTCTTCAGTTTTCAGGTTTTGGTGAAGCTATTCCAACAGCAACATACCAACACTGATTTGAGGTTTGTGTCTGTAAAGCAAATATTGGGTGTTGACTACTGCTCTGCATCCCCAACGGTCCGCTGTGCTATTCTTTCAAATTTGAAACTTGTTGGCCCCACTTCGGTCCTTTAGACCGAGAGCGTAGTGCGTAGTGCCCCACTCTCGTAAAATGTTTTTTTTATTATGATTTCTTTTTCTTGTTTATAACCCTACTGTTCAAGAAAGGTTAATACCGTAACTTCCGTTGTGTGTCTTGACCTAATTAGACTAGAATAGTAGTTACCTTAGTAGATAGGGAATCCCTGATTACTTGGGATACTTGATGTAATGCCTATATAAAGGCCTCCTTATCTATCAATAAAGTAACGCTTTGCATCTATATTGTTTCTCCTACAACACGTTATCAGCACGTGGCTCTAGCCTTCGTCTAATAGCCATGAAAAATTCATAAACCCTAGGGTTCCAATCTGAAAAAAAAAAAATTCAGAAACCCTAAATTCTCTTTTCTGCCGGCAACCTATTTGTCGGCAAAGAAAGCCTCCCATCAGAAACTATTTTTTGCCGACAACCCCTTTGTCGGCAGAGATGGAATATGTTTAGAGCACCCAGAAATCTTCTCTGGGCACCCATCTTCTCTCCCGATCTCAGCTCGACCCAGGGCCGCCGCTGCTACCTTGAGCCGATATTTGGCGCCACCGACACCAGAAGTCTTGCTCGCCGGCCCAGCCTGAAGCCGCCAGCGCTCCACCCAGCGCCGACTCGATCGGCCTGCATCCATCGCAGCGCCACCTGCGTGCTCCATCGACACCGCCGCTCGACGCCGCCGACGCCTAGCAGGATCGACGAGGACGCCGATCGATTATGCAGCAGGGTCGCGTAGCGCCATCTCCGACGCACACCTCAGTTCGCTGCGCCTGCAACCAGACGGCGTCGACCCAACCCGTCTGCCAGTGGTGCAGCCCAACCCGACCCGGTTCGGCCCAACCCGGATCCTCTGATCCGACCCAGGGGCAAAACGGTAATTGTACTTACCTCGGTTAAAAAGTTTTTACCATAAAGGTTAAAAACAGTTACTGCAGTAATTCTTTTTATTAGTTTTACTGCTCCATATATGGTGAATATGACTAACCATATGTTTTTCTTTTCCATGAAACTTATTGCACGACGCATCGCGATGTAATTGCGAGGATTATTTCGTTGCACGTACATGGAAGAGCATCTCAAAATTGCACAAGGATCATAACCGAGTCCTTAAGCGCAATTTTTAAACGCAGTTCATTTGGCGAACTAGCATGTATGATTTAATAAAAGTTCCCGTTCTTTCGCAATTTCAATTACTTGAACTTGTGTATATGTGTTGGAACTTGTGTGTTTTTCAGGACGATACAAAGGGGCCCCACCCACCCCTGCGTATCACAGTATTTATGGGGTAACTGTGATGTTACCGTCCAAAGTTGTGCTTGTGGCTGTGATGTCACTGTGAACCACAACTCTTCGTGAATATTTAATCACGATTCCGACATAATATTGTCGATGCTTGTGACGATCCTAAGGGAGTCACAAAGGGGACAAACTCATGATGTGTGACGGAAATAGTCACTGTAACATCGATATGTGACGGAAATTGTCACAACAAATTGAATTGAGTAACCAGAATCTTGGTCTCGACCATTCAATTCCTTCCCTCTTGTTCTTTTGATATAAAAAAACAATTGACCATAAAATGCGCCTAGAGAATGGCCATTGAAACAAAGAGAGAATCATGTCATTGATATGGTTCTATCGGTTCACTAATTGCAAAATTGCAATCATATGGTCAATGTACACAAGAGATACATGGAAGAAGATGAGAGTATATCCTCATGATTACGGATTTCAACAGCAAAAGATAATTTGCAATAAATATGAAGCATATGACTTCAATTTCATAGTCAAAGTGACTACAAATCCGTTGATTTTGTGCAGGCATAGACCTCACATGTGTGACTAATGCTAATTAGTCGATACACTCTTTATGGTCAAGATCTCGATATAACCGTTGGCATTTTGATGCATATATGGTTCGATTCCCTAAAAAGCTATATGTGAATGCAATGAATCGCATTACACATTTACATGGCATGTTGATTGAGTTCACCAACCTAATTGGTGATGTTAACTCGAAAAATCACAAGAGACAAAATGAGTGACTCGCGAGAAACTGCGATCCGCCAAACTCCGCGATCCGCCAGGCCTCGCTCGCCATGGCCATCCGCCAACTTGGCCGCGATCCGCCAGGCCTCGCTCGCCATGGCCATCCGCCAACTTGGCCGCGATCCGCCAGGCCTCGCTCGCCATGGCCATCCGCCAACTTGGTCGCGATCCGCCAGGCCTCGCTCGCCATGGCCACTCGCCAGCTTGGCTGCGATTCGCCAGGCCTCACTCGTCAAGAAACAAATTGACATGCTTGCGTACATAAGCGGATGCATGCGCATTGCCCGGCCTCGGCCTCGGCACTCTTGCGCCCACCAAAGCCCGCCTTGCCTAGCCTCGGTTTCGGCCTTGGCTTAGCTTACGCGTTGCTTGGACTACAGCTCCGCCACAACCACATGCTGCCGCCCCCTCGGTCTCCGGACCTTGGCACGCACACGGCCCGCCTAGCAGCGCCCCGGCCTCGGCCTCGGCGTTGGCCTGAACACGGCCCGGCCAGCAGCCATCTCGGCCTTATAAGCCCATGCACTCACTCCGGCACGTCTTGGCTTCGGCCTCGGCATGCCTTTGGCTCTTTAGCATGGCATCGGCCTCGTCAGGTCCTTGTTTTATGCCTCGGTAAGCCTTCGCTTCGGCCTAGGCTATCCATCGGCAACTCGCATGACCTTGACTCCAACATCAAGCCTCGGCCCCAAAAGCCTTTGCTTTTGCCTCGACACGCCTTGGTTTCGGCCTTGGCATGCCTTGACATTTGCTCGGCCTCGGCCTGCCCGTGCACCACCTCGGCTTCGGCCTTGGCTAGCCTAGCACGCGCCTATGCTTGACCATGGCCCTTCCTTGCCTTGTTTCGGCTTGGCTCCCATTCTAGCTTGGCTTCGGCCTCGGATAGCTAGCTCATGGCCTCGGTCCTGGATACTTGGTTTAGACATTTATGTCTCTATAGTATCGATGTTGGCTCATTCTGGTTGTTTTCCGGCTCTATTTTTGAGCGTTAACGGATGTGTCTAGTACGCCTTTAAGCATGCCTATGTTTTATCTTGTGATACTACACGCCATGTTGCACACTCTATAGGAATTGAGTATATATTCCGGTTTATATGTCTTGGCATAAAACCCTTGTCTCTACACTCTTATGAATGTATCATAGAGACATTAAGTGTGTAGCTAATCTTCATCGAACCTTGATCACCACTTCAAGATATTGGTGCCAACGTTTATCACCTTGAAACTCATTGTGAAAATTGAATTGATTTCTTGTGTATCGCTTCTAATGAATGCGCACAACTTATGAGTCAATATTGTGAATGTATTTCACGTATACTATGATTCGGATTCTTTGAATCGGCGACTCATGTAGACTCTTCCATACATAGTTCGGAATTTTGGACATGTTTTGATGATCCATATATGCAAGAAAGCTATGGACATCGTTTCTTTTGAGCAAAGAAGCTATTGGGATCAAAGATTACCAAAAGACTTTGGTAGCGTCATGAGCAATGCTCAAGGCTCAAAGATGACATTAACGTCACCAAGTCTTCCTCCAAGTCAATGGAAGCACCATCTATGCATTTAAACGTGCATATGATCCCCCTTTTATGATCCTTCATTAGCTATGCTCAACATATGGAAGCTTAATCTTTAGCAAAGTTTTGGAGTAACGCCCTCCTACGCTAAAGGCAATGATACATAAGATGATGGCTTTGATGCCTTCTCATAGTTCAATTTGAGATACAATGATACTATGGTGATATACCTCATGGTTAAACTCAAGCCATAACACTTAGATGTTATGAAGCACCTTCACAATGATTGAAAAGTAGCAAAAACCTAAAATTTCTGGTTTTTCAGCTCGCGGACTCGTCATTGTGAGGACCGGTTTACCTACTTTTAGGCCGGTTCTTGAGGTGAAATTTGGTCCACCGATTCCTAACATCCATGGCTACCTGCTCATAAAATTTCAGAGCCATTGGACACCTGGAAGGTGCTGAACCATTCGACACAAACGTTCACTGACCTCCGGCGACTATTCCGACCGGTTCGGTATGTTTCCGACCGGTTCCGGCAATGAGCCCGGCGGCGTTGGAATCCTAACACACGTGCCTACCTACTATTAAAATTTGGTGGCATTTGGTGTTCCGGAACATAGTGAAACGTTTCAGGAAGCATACATGCATGTTACATTTTGTAACGGAATGCATCTTGTTAACGTATAAGTGTTAACGATCAATACCCTATACCGTCCACATACTTTATGTGCCATATTGCGCTACCACAAGCGCTCAATGATGGGTTATTTGATTATGAATAACGTCTTTGAATAAGACGTCAGCTTCCACCTATAGTCCGCTATATATAAACCTTAACAGGCGATCTCGTTTATGTCACTTTTTGATGAGCCAGTCTCCCCGTCGTTAGGGGGAGAGAAGAACAAGTTTGTTCAAGTAGAACGACTTGGCATTGCCGTGGTTTGTCCCCACTGTGCCTCATCATGTTCCCAAAGTCCCATAAATCAAAGTGACGAGATTTGATATACATGCTGCAAAGAGTAAACTATTGGTTTTTCAAGGAAAAGATCGGAATAGTACTCTTGTATCAACATGCCTGTAAGGATTGATGTCCAAATCAATGGACATATTGTCATTCATAAATGGTGACATGGTGACTCCACAAAAGTGGTAGATGGTGTCACTAGGCCGTGACTCTCACAAGAAGTGTAGAGAGGGCACTTTGTTCGATATACACTCGCCGAATGCGAGTATGGCACAACTTGATCCTTGGATCAATGACAACTCATTCGTCTCATGGATTTTCTGGATTAAGGTCATTATTGGGGGACGCCTCAATGAGAAGCCAATCCATATAGAGATCTCTACAAATGCGAATTACACTAGTGTACATGAGTACGTGGTCTATGAGTTAGATATCGAATACACTCACTTCGTTGAAGCAAATACCAACGTTGTGAATTGGCCTACACGGAAAGATATGCGATCCAGTTTATACAAAGAGATAGGTCCTTGGTCAGGTGATGCCGACACCGCAAGTGTAAACCCTATCGATAATCTTTGATGGAAAGCGTAGTGAGAAAAAGAGCATAAACTCACCTTATGGCGCAAGGTCTCTCACAAACGCCCTGGAATCGACTACGATGACATATGCTCTCGTAATGGAGTCATATTGCACTCCACTACCTTGTCAGTTAGATAGTTCCGAAAAACTGAACATGCAGCTTGTATCATCTCTATTGGGACTAAGTGAAGAGATATACATAAACATCCTAAACGGATTAGTTTTCACCCAAGTCAAGTAAGCAAAAATCACGATTGAGTGACTACTTGATTGGAGATGGGATGAAAGAAATCATGCCTATTTGCGTGTAAACTTTGGATGAATTGTGATTGAAGTATCACTAATCCAACGTTAAGAATGAAAAGATCTTGGGAATACTTGGTCTCGAATGTGAGAACCGTCAGTGATGAACTTATTCATCTATCGGCTTATGGCAATCTAATGGACGTTAAACCAAAGCCTATATGTATCCCATGATTAGTCGATGTCTTGAGAAGACTCGTTTCGTCTATGTGACGAGAAGTCTTGGGAGATGAAACTCTCTATCTAAGTATCATGTGCGCAATCATGTACTTGTCATAATATGCTCGACTCGACATCTCATTCGCTATAAACTTATAAAGCCAAAGTGATGGCTAGACGCGCCCACGCAATGCCATGGTATATGGCGGTACTTTCTTTTAAGAGAGAAAAGTTTAGGCTCATTCGATCCCATCATGAAAGACACATCAATAGGCAATTCCAGATTCTGCCTAGCTCTGTACGTCAACTTCCCCGTGACCTACATGACAGCTCACTCATCGGAAAATGGTAAACTTAGTACCGTTGGAAAGCTCTATGTGTCTACTTTCCAGGGACACCAACCATTTGATTATAGCTATCATATTGAGTG
Source organism: Potentilla sterilis (assembly GCA_963682095.1). Classification (NCBI taxonomy): domain Eukaryota; kingdom Viridiplantae; phylum Streptophyta; class Magnoliopsida; order Rosales; family Rosaceae; genus Potentilla; species Potentilla sterilis. The sequence goes on along the minus strand of OY821767.1, from coordinate 16,630,138 downwards.
AGTTATGGCTGTTTTAGCAAAGTAGGACGAATCTGTCCGGTAATTTGCAGATCAGTCACCTTCGACAGAGCTTTGTGATCAGCTCAGAACGAACCACGTTGTGTACTTTATACCACTGGAAAGATATGGGTGTCTAGTTTCCAGAACATTTTACGGTTCGTTCATACCTACTGTATCGAAGGAGTTATGACTATTTAAGTACACGAAGGTCATGCTGCGCGTGAATCTGATTTTCAACGCGAACTCTAGTTTTGAGTTGTTGAGCAACCTTCTTCCTTAAGACCAAGTAAAGCTAAGTGTAGCTGGTCTAATACAAGGATAATGTGGCCGTATTCAATGACTCGATCATTGGCCACACCTACTTTTGAAGCTTGTGAGGAGCGTTTGTATACGCCATTAATCTGAACTCCAAGATTGAGTTACCAATCAGGGGGAGTTATCTTGTAGACATCAGGGGGAGTCTACCTCACATGTAATCTTCAATTGTAGTTGGTGCGTTGTGCTCTTTTCCCTTCGACCAAGCTTTTTATTTTTACCCAAGAGGTTTTGTTTTGCTTGGCAAGGTTTTAGCGAGGCAACATGTTATGCACCGTGTCACATTAGGTACGCGACACAAGGGGGAGTGTTCAAGGAAGGTTAATACCGTAACTTCCGTTGTGTGTCTTGACCTAATTAGACTAGAATAGTAGTTACCTTAGTAGATAGGGAATCCCTGATTACTTGGGATACTTGATGTAATGCCTATATAAAGGCCTCCTTATCTATCAATAAAGTAACGCTTTGCATCTATATTGTTTCTCCTACAACACCTACCGATTTATAAACATATGTGCTACATTTTCGACCAAAATGTTAATTCACTACATTTATAAATACACTCCTCTAATCTCTTAATATACACTCCTTATTTAATATATTACTCCCTAATTTTTTTTATTTTAATATTAAACTAGATACACATTTTTAAATACCTAAAATACATTTATGTTAAAAAACAATGAGATATCATATTATTTAATATAATTAATATATCTTGATTTTAAAAAATATATTTTTTTTTAGAATATTTTTAACATATTTTCTACTAGCTTCATCTACAAAATTTGTTACATTTTCAAATGATCATTAGCTAATTGATAATTAAATTAAAAAATTTATTGTTACAACTCTAACATCAATCAATAAATCGGAGAAAATAAAATGTCAAAATTAAGATGTCTAGGTATATATATATATATATATATATATATATATATTGTTGACAGTATATATGGTGCACCGCCAAGCACATCCGGCGACCTCGTGGACCGTGCAACCGGCATCGGGGGTCCTACTTCCGGCATCTAGCGAGTAGTCTAGCACCCCGGCCACATCTCCATTGTTCCCACCGGTGCCGCACTCGGAAGCCGTGCCACCGGGCGCCTGAAGTAGCTTCGTGAGTAGGGAAATATGTAATAGTGTAGCGAGCATCCCACATTGGAAACATGGTAAAGGAGGGAGCCTTCCTTCCCTATAAATAGGAGGCTTCCCCCTTAGTATTAAGGATCTTGGATCCAAGGCACTCCATCCTTGTAACCCGATGGCTTATTGGCTATTCCTACTAGATTCCAAGTGGACGTAGCCGTGCCCTCCGATGGCACGGTGAACTAGGGGTCATCATTAAGCCCACGGATCAAGTGGGCCGATGGAGGCCCGCAAGCCCGATGGACTTCAAGCCCGGCCCGGCCCGTCTAAAAGCCCGCTTAAGCCCGGGCCCGGTGGGTAGAGGGCCGGGCTTAGTTTAGGGGTTAGAAACTCGGCCCGGCCCGTAGGCCCGGCCCGTTAAGAGCCCGTCAAGCCCGCTCCATCAAAAGCCCGTAAAAGCCCGGCCCGTAAAGCCCGTTAAAATCCATACCTCAATAATTAAAAAATAAGTTACCCCCATATAGAGTTATTTTATATTTTTGACACATTAATATATTAATTAGATCTTTATTTTCACACACTTTAATGGATATTCACACTTCACTAGCACAATATGTATCATCTTTTTTATTAAACTCATTTATTTTATCATTTAAGTTCGTTAAAAATAATTATTATATTAATATTTTTAAGAATTTTAAATTATAGTCTAAAAATCACGAAGTAAACATATCATCGATCGAGGCTTTAACTTTGTCGAATTTAAGTTATTTTTTTACCGTCACCGTATTTCATCATAACGATCAAATTCTATTTCATAAAATTTTTCAAAATTTGACTTCTTTTATATAGTTGTTTCGAAAAGTTGTACACTTGAGTATAATCTACTAATCAAGTTATACCGCATTAGTAAGCATGTTGTCATTATAATAGCTAAATTCACAAAATGAAAATTTTGACCGTCTAATGTGATCGTTATAGTTAAATATGAGTAGAGGAGAAAAATCAACTCGTTTCGTGAACGTTCGATGCTCGATCAAAACGGTCAACCATATTTTCATAAAACTTATCACACGAAAACGCTATTAGGTACCTTTAGATGACTTTGTTTCGTCGACTCTTCCAAACATTAAACTCTTAAATAAATGAGACGTAATCAGCCATGTAAAAATTTGGGAACGTTTACCTCTCGATACTATGGCTCCCCATAGAGAGATATAAGGTTAAATAAGGTTGACCGCACCGATCGGGGTTCTAACTTTGTCGGATTTAAGTGATTTTTTTACCATCACCGTATTTCATCATAACGATCAAATTCTATTTCATAAAATTTTTCAAAATTTGACTTCTTTTATATAGTTGTTTTGAAAAGTTGTACACTTGAGTATAATCTACTAATCAAGTTATACCACATTAGTAAGCATGTTGTCATTATAATGGCTAAATTCACAAAATGAAAATTTTGACCGTATGATGTGATCGTTATAGTTAAATATGAGTAGAGGAGAAAAATCAACTCGTTTCGTGAACGTTCGATGCTCGATCGAAACGGTCAACCATATTTTCATAAAACTTATCACACGAAAACGCTATTAGGTACCTTTAGATGATTTTGTTTCGTCGACTCTTCCAAACATTAAACTCTTAAATAAATGAGACGTAATCAGCCATGTAAAAATTTGGGAACGTTTACCTCCCGATACTATGGCTCCCCATAGAGAGATATAAGTTTAAATAAGGTTGACCGCACCGATCGGGGTTCTAATTTTGTCGGATTTAAGTGATTTTTTTACCATCACTGTATTTCATCATATTTGTTATGATTGTATTTATTATGATTGTATTTGTTATGATTGAATTTGTTATGATTGTATTTTAATATGACAACTATATATATATATATATATATATATATATATATAGGCGTGGGGATGAGCCTCCCGGTTATGAACCGGGTTCCAAACCCTTTTTTGAAAAATAATATCGGATATTTATTTATTTTAATTAAAGCCCGGCCCGGCCTCAAACCGCCGTGGGCCATTCGGCTCGGCCCGCAAAAGCCCGTTAAGCCCGCCGTATATTGAAGGGCTTGGATCCTAGAAATTTTTAAAAAGCCCGGCCCGGCCCGGCCCGCTATTTTTAAATTACATTGTAAAGCCCGACCCGGCCCGCTCCAAGCCCGTTATGAATGGGCCGGGCTGGGCCCGGCCTGGCCCGTTGACGACCCCTACGGTGAACCACTATACTCGTTGTGTTGTTTATAGCTTTATTATTGTGCTTCTGCCAGGCCCCAGGGTTTGAGCAGAAACATATATATATATATATATATATATATATATATATATATATAATTTATTTTCATTCTTATGATAATAAATGTATGTTTAAGTCATTTAACCTATTTATAAAATCTGATTTGAGATATAAAAGAACAGATGTGTGTATTAAGTGGTTTGTGGAGTGTATAAAATTTCTCAAAAAAAAAAAAAAAATACTTGTGTCCATACTAGTATGGATGTGTACGTCCATACTCTCTCTAATTTGCATATCTTGGGCAATGTAATCAATGATTTTAACTGTTCAAATGTTGAATTAATCAATAAAGATCACCTCTGTAAAAAAATGAATGTAAACAAATATCATTTGCTTAACCGATTGTATCAAACAAATGAACGGCTGATCATGAGACTCTCAACTTTCACTAGAACTGTTTATTTGTTTGATGCAATCGAATGAGCAAACGATTTTGGTTTATTCTGAATTTTTGTAGAGATGATCTTTATTGATTAATTCAACATTTGAACAGTTAAAATCGTTGATTACATTGCCCAAACTATGTAAATTAGAGAGAGTATGGATGTACACATCCATACTGGTATGGATGTATGGACAAAAATATTTTTCGAAAAAAAACATATGCACTACATTATCCTAATTGTGCCCCGATTTAAGTTCGGTTTCTGTTACCAACAAATTAAATGTATCAGGACGATTTTTTGGATGTTGGTTGCTAGATAACTTAATCGCCGACAATAACGTATCACATGCATTGGCTGTAGTTTTAACCTTAAAGTAAGAAATACGATTAAGATCCGTATAGTTAATAGAATTTCTTTTTTAATAAGAGAGACATTTGAGAATAATTAAAATTGAACCGGAATTCATGATTGTCATGTACTATGATGCAATTTGTTTCTGACCTGAATCAGAAAGTTTATCTAAACTTTTAGACTTGCATACGAATCGAATGAAAGACCTTTGTACTAAATTAAAGTAACCAAGCACACGAACCCAATCAAACAACATTAAAACGTCGGATTGAGATAATATCTGCTGAAATGTAAAGATAGATGCAAAAAGAAGTTCATGAAGCCAGTTGTGGATTTCATTGATATCTACTAACATATATGCACACGACATGTTTATGCACTAATTTGAATTTTTTTACACATTAATTTGTAAACACAACCGCTTCGAAAAATCGAATTCACAGTAATTTGATCTCAGTGGGCATGCTGCAGCTGGTAATTAATTAATTAAGAGCTCCATATCATTAATTACTAGTCCAACAAATCATTCTATTACGGTCACGACTTCTAATAAATACATCATTTTACAACACAAACCATGCAGCATTAGGTGGTAGAGAGAGTGGTGCAGGATTGAGGAAGCTGTGGGGAGCTAGATAATCCAGCGGAAACCTCATTACCATTATTACTGTTAAGGAAACTAGTATCATATATTGGTTCTTCCTTGTAATCCAGCATTAATATTCTCAACATTATTCATACTATTAGAGATGGCAGCAGCTAGGGCTGTAGTGAACTTCGGGTCAGAAGTAATGGCTGCAGTTATTGTCTCAACCATCGAACCTTGGCGTCGGTCTTGCATTGCCGCTGGTGATAGCGCTGCATAATTAGGCTGAGGGAAATTCAAACACAAGGGCTGCCCTATAAGCGGATGATTATAACCCTGCAAAGGAAGAGGAAATGACGTGGCACTACTGTGCAAGCATCGCATGGGATTGGGGTTAGGGTTCGGGGTGCGGGTCATGTCCAGTGTGATTGTGGGAAATGCTGCAGGGGTTGAAAAGGTGGCCATGGATGAACCATAGGGCTGCTGAAGAGAAGAGAACAAGCCTGTAGGCTGTGTTAGATGATGATGACGACCTTCCTTGCTAGTTTTTGAACCCGATACCAACATGGCTGCTGCCGCCGATGTGGTATTAGCCATAGATATCGCTGCAGGAGGTAGAGGGTGGTTGTGATTACCTTCATATGTGGTTGTCAGAATGGTCTTATCCTCTGCCAATCTTTGCACCTATATCAAAACAAAGTTAACTTTCACTGTTTCACAAATCACAATATATAACTTCTGAAGATCATCAAATAATTTCACTGGTGCTGAATTAGATGTATAATGAGTACTGTATATTATACCTGTTTGCGAACAGGGCATCCAGCGACCATAGTGCAGCGATAGTAAGAACGAGGACAAGGATTTCCCTTGGACATCTTTTGCCCGTATTTCCTCCACTGACATCCATCGCTAATCTACAGTATAACAGTATAAGGGAAACCATATGCATAATTTAGGTGCCATTAATAATAGTTACTCGATCATTTTTGTTTTGCAAATTGGTAGCGAAATAGTTAGTTAATGGTTTAAAATTATAAAACAAGTGTCATGGCACTCTAGTTTTCTTTGATTTCCTTCTCCTGTTTTGGATTATCCAGATCTACGTACAACTTGAACTTCATACATGCAATATACCAAGTCGACTCCTCCAGCAGCAGTTTATGTTATAACTAAGCATGCATACGTTGTCATGTTTTCATGAAATTCAAAGTTCTTTTAAATGATGAAATAGTTTTCTATTTTGAGAATATTATGAAATATATTTTATTGCAAGTAAGAATGAAAAAAATAGACCTACCACGTACTTTAGTCTTATGGCATGGATTAGTCACTAACTAGGAATTTTAAGGTTGCCATTTTATCCTTCAAAATGTTTTGTCATCTGGTATACAGTTTTATCCCGATCGAGTAACAGATATATCGTTTCCAAGTGCAAGGTACGTGCGTACTGCTTTTATTGGTGTTCTATAGAAATTGACCAAAAGTGCAGTTTAAATATTGAAATGGTCGTTAAAAAAATAAAATAAAATTTATATAAGTATATAACTAAACTTACAAACTAGATACCAAGTTAGAAGTCCCAGATATATATAGATAGATCAGGTCTAGAGAGATTGATTCAAATTTCAAGTTTGTGGATCCTCGATCTCCTTTCTAGAATGCACGTCGATATAATCAGAATCAGTTATTCCTTCTTTTGCAAAAAATTATACCTCTGAAATCATCTTGCACAAAGAATGATCGATGATTTTGTGTACGTACGTATTAATAACTTCATGTCTATATATATATATGATCACTACATACCATGGGAACTTCCGATCGTGCTCGTACTGAGACCCTAGCCCTTTTTAAAGGAACCTGATCATGATCAGTAGCAGCTGGAACTTCTTCTTGATCACGATCGTGATGAGTACTACTTTTGGGGGATTGGTCACCATGTAGGGATGATAACTTCGGATCCAGATAGCAGTCTTCTGCAGAGGTTTGCTTCATACAACAATCGTTAAGTTGTTTTAATTTCACAGAACATCAAACTAAATACTTCCAAACCCTAACATCAAACTATATTAATTAATAATACTAAATACTTCCAAACCCTAATATTACGTACTGGTAGGCTAGCTTGTTAATTAATGCATAACAAGAGCCATATATAAGTTTATATACCAGCTGCTCTTGTAGTCTGATCATGCGCAGCTGAGCCTGCAACTCGTTATAGCTTTTTGTGATGTGATCCAACATGGTTTTGAGTTTTTGATTCTCTTCTTGTTCTCGCTCTAACTCAACTTGAAGCTGAAGAGTAGTCAGCTAACCAGGAGAGATAGTACATTAGTACAGCAAATTAAGTTTCAAAATAATACAAATAAGAGTCAAGCAAACAAGCTTAATGGAAATGAAGAGAAATATCAGATCAGATCTGAGTTGCTGGATACACGTACCTTCACATGACCAGGCGCTGGTTGATCAAGAAGTCTAATATTGGAAAAGAAATCAATTTCTTTGGTCTCAGACAATAATGTTTCTTCTTTGATTGAGGGTTCAACTTGACGATGATCGGAACTACTACTGAGCCCCAGAAAGCTCTGATCCGAGTGTAAGAGTTTCAAGTCATAGCCTTGTTCATCCATGGCTTATATTTCGAGCATTAATTGGAGAAGAGTGATTGATGATCGATCAGTGCGTAGTTGATGAGTGGAAGATCGTGTGGTACTTGTAAGTTGTAAGAAGAAAAGGGTTTCCAGATTTCGTTCAATATAATCTAGTGAAGCAATTAAGAATGCTCGACTAGCTGCTATCTACTAGTTTATATGAGGATAAGTTTTTTATTTTTTTTTATTAGTCTTCGTCTTCTGCCAAATTGGAGAAGAAGTTGCAAATAGAAATGGGTACCTATCTATTACCTACCGGAATCGTATAAGACAAGAGACTCAGACTTTCAAGTCATTGTTAAGTTTGAATTTGATGATCAGAGTTGAGATAGAAATATCATGTAGGGGTGGGGTGATCCATTAGTCAAAGTCTCGAAGCCAAACAAGAACTAAATTAGTTAATAATGAAAGAAAGGCGTGCGTAGAGCTGTAGAGTACTGTAGACTACAACAGCATTACATATCGGGCTTTTCTCCCACAAGGTTTTAGCTTGGTTACTTACTTTGATGCTATGTAAACTTCCTGTCTTACTTGGATGATGCAATGGAGAGAAAGAAAACGATGAGTAACGCACCCGTTTTTATGTTTCACGGCAAGAAATAAACTGCGTCACGGTTGGCGGCCTCAATTCTTACGGATGGCCTTAGCAGGAAGTACACCTGAAAGGATATCAAAATCCGAAAGATTTTGGTTTTCGTCTGTCAAAAACTGAAATAGAAAATGAACCTTTGATCTATAAAACAATATTGCTTTGATAGTAGATTTTTTTTCTTCTTATTTTGTTGAAAAGACCTAAATTAGGTTTTTGTTGTTTCAAGGAAGATATTTGAATTTTGAGTTAAAAAAAAAAGGAAGATATTTGAATTTGAAGAACGATTATTTATGTATGAAATTGTCCCACCAACAAAGAAATCCTGTTGCGTGTATACATCGTAGAGACCATTTACATATATGTAGAAGTCGTACACATCGATCCAGAATGCTCGATTAGGATGTCTCATCATTGATTACAATTCAGCACCCGAAAAAAAAAAGGAAGAAAACAGACAACAATTTTGTTTTCCATGTGAAGTACAACTACGAAGTCAATGGTATATTCTAGGTTTTTCGATCATTACAAATTAACATCTCTGTGCTCTCGATTTGCCATTCTCACTGCTTTGTCCCATGCATATAGCTAGATTTTGAAAAAAAAAAAATCTGAATGTGATGATATGAGGAGAGTCCTCGCATTCTGAATCGACCTTGTTTTTATCTTGTTATGCAAGTACATGATCATCGACATCGTCCAAGTAAAACAAAGCGGCGGGGACTGGATGTAGCTACCACGGGTCAACAGTTAGCCAACTTCCCAATAAGAAACCCTAGCAACCTTTGGGGCAGCTGATCAGTGTTTTGCATCATCTTGATGGAATTTATACGTAGGCACCTTCATGGTGTAGGGGCCATATGAAACGTGACATGGTGATCGAGTCCATCAATCGAATTTGTTTTGTTGAAAACTGCATGCACATCAGAGTATGATGAATTTGGGGTCTATAAGACCTGGTACTAATAATTTGATTCAAGTTTAAATCTATGGGAAAACTACCAAAAAAATATCAAACCTATGGAAGGTTATGTCAAGGACATCCATTCCCTTATTGTTGAAGACTTCCTTTTGTTTCCTTCTCCATAAGAAACGTTATACCATACGCAGCACTGCAGCAGTACCTGGTATATGGAAGGGCAAAGGCTGCCTATAGGACAAGTAGAGTTAGAATACAAAAGCGTCTAGAGCAAACCCAATTCAAAACGGTCGGAATTAAAAGCAGCTTCACGCACAAAATATAAAACATTTGGAGCAACATTAAGTGGAAATAAGCTAAGAATGATGTTGCAATTACTAGGAGAGTCTTCTCTAAATCATCGATCGTCTGTTTCCTGACGCTATGCGTATAGTCCCCCAAGTTCAAGACCATCCTCTAAATTGTTCAGCTGCCTTTCTGTAATCGAGTGTCCGTTAACAGTTAAAATTATATGAAGAAACACTAACTAAATCAGCAGCTCAAGCAAATATGCCGGGTAAGTATTTCTGATGACCTAAAATTCTAATGATGGATTGTTTGAAATGGCATGCTCCTTGTGGATCGAAAAAGAATGGGACTTGACCTATATAGTAGAGGGTGGTAACACATTCACATCTCTTGCAAATCAAAATCACCACAACAGGGATATGTAACTTCACAAAGTAATGCGTGAATACTGAATAGCAACTATAACAGACTGTGATCGTAAGACTAACATATTATGCAATTACTCATATAAAACCCAACCAAAAAAAAAAATAACAGAGGAGCTGAACTCTTTGTTACGGGACAGAAATACCAACATACTTCTCATATGAAACGCGAAAGAAAGACAAGATCAAACACAACACCCTGACAAAATTTATATTTCGCTACAAACAAAATTCTTACTCTCTACTTTTATTCTGTCATGCTACCATTGTCCTCATCATCTTCATCCTCCCTTAATTGGAGGTTATCCATGTCGTCAAGCAACTGATCTAAGGGCACAGAAGGTGCTGCATCTTCTCCATCAGTCTCTGATGCCATCTCTGATGGCTGGTATTCTTTATTACGATATAAATTAATATTGAACACCAAGTCAGGATTCTCTTCCAGATCTTCTATGAACTTTTGATACTCTGAGGCCTCCTTTTCCATCACACCTTTTCTAGCATCAACCTCCATGGGAAGGGATTTAAGCTTCCATGCACGAGGCTTGCCACGCTTCTTCAGGCGCTTTTCTTCATAACTCTTCTTTATCAAAATTACATCTGGAATGTGTAGACCCTTATACTTGTCTAGTTCCTCATCATTACTGTTTGCCCCATATAAGTCATAACCAAGAGCATAATCCCCAGGGTTTAGAAGATGGCCTATATGCGTTTTTATGTTGAATATAGTATCATTCTTCCCAAAATCAGACACACGGGCAACTTGTGCATCAGCTAAAGCATACCTTGTCCCACCAACATTAACTTCGGATGAAACCATCTCTACATCGAGCACTATATACTCCACTAACTCCCGGCTCGTATGTAGAGCCTTAAAGGGTGACCTCCAATATTGATCAGCATCGAAGAAACAATGCCTTAAGGTCAAAGGATCAAGCAAAGCGATGCTGTTTGTCACTTTAGTGCAAATCACTAGAGGACCAAGATTCCCAAAACTAGATCTAACCTTGGGAGGCAGACAGATCAAATCCTCACGGCAGATGGGGGAGATTTCAACTGAGAACGTATACTTGTAATGATAAGTATTACTTTTAGAATCCTGGGAAACAAGCTGTTTGTCATTACGGCTTTTTACTGGAGAAACTTTACCCACGAACTCCACAAATTTCACACCATGACTCCGGTTTGAGAAAAAGAAATCAATACCCTGGTCCATCTGTGTAATCTTTATGGCACTGGCAGCAGCACCATGCTTCAAAATCAGCTGCTCCAGATAGAAAAATGTGCGTCTGTGAGAAACATGCTGGCGGAGCTGTACAGCTGCAACCCACTGATCAGGGTTGGCCTGGACTCTTGCACAAGACTCGCACATATGTTCTTGTTGAACATACTCAACAGTATAAGATTGCTCAAGTATTGCTCCATTAAGAACCTCCTTCTGAACTACCAACTTAACCTTGATCCTCTTGGAGTGAGGTTCAGTCCAAATGAACTCAGCATGAACCAACCTAATTTTATTCAAGTTCTTCAGCCTCTTCACACAGAAAGTTAGCAGCTCCTTCGACTCTACTTGGGCTTTAATCCAAGTTCTTGGAGGCTGCAACCAGGTATCACATTCAGGGCAATGCACAATGGTCACATGCTTCTGCAAACCTTCGGTAATGTCAACTTCAGAGCGCAAACACTTGACGCACATATTGGCAGCATTCGGTGCCATGGGAATACCACATTTGCAACACAGGACGCTGCCCACGGTTTGAGGAACCGTAAACATGCCTGTATCTATATCCATTGCTGTTGAATTCAACACACAAAAAACACTGTTAGTACCTATTTTAAAGTGCCAGGAGAGGTCCAAAATGTTTGGAGCAGAAGTATGAACTATATAAACCCCTGCATATATTTCTTGTATTGTTTTCTTTACCGAAAAAATGTTAGCATTAATTAACTACAGATTCCAAACCTCCCAGCACACACACACACACACACACACACACACACACACACACACTGTAAAGACAATTTATACATCAAGCTCATGAGACTATGATTTCAGGGATAAAAACACTATTGATTGGAACTGTTCCTATCCACACAAATATATTTCAATTGAAACACACATACACAAAATAAGAATTAAAAGACAATAACAATAGCAGCTGAAACTTCGAAATACACCCAAAAGGATAGTGGAATCATAATTAACACAAAATACGGAAACCAATATAAACCCAAGAGCGATGGTATCAAACGCAATCCACTGTAACACGCGAAGAAAACGAGAAACAGGGAAAGGGAAAGTGAAGATTACCTGGGAGACTCGCAGAGGAGTTGTAGGGTGCGGCTGGAGTGGAGGAATTGAAAAGGGAACAAATGGTTTAAGGATGTAGGGTTTTTCTCATTTGTGTCTGTTCGGTGCGAAACCGGCTTTGGGTTTCAGATCGTTTAGTCATTAGTGGACTCGGCAATAGACCCGAGGCCCAACTCAGTGTCCATACGTTTAAAACACTTAGAGCATCTCCGACAGGTTTTACATATTTTGATTTTTCTCCATTTAAGAGAAAATAAAGTCATTTGACTCCAACAGTTTTTCTGTAAGAGCATCTCCAACAGCTTCCCCAAAATTTTTACAAAATAGGGAAGCAAAAGTTAAAATCTCTAAAAAGTTTATGCTTCAACTCCAACAGCTTCCTTATTTTGCAGATTTATGCATTTATTACAACAACAAAATATTAACTATTTAAAACAAATCATTTAAGAAAAAGTAGTTTTGAATTATAAAAATTATTTAAGCAAGATAGATATTAATGTTGCTGAAAATTGGTTGGTTGTGAGTTGTTGGAATACGTGAAAATTAATATTGTAGTTATCTCCAAATTGTTTTAGAGATTCTGTAAATTTGGAGAATGTATTGCTTTCTTTCATCTATTTCCCTATTTTAGAGAATGAGATGGAGAAGCTGTTGGAGTGAAAAAAGACCTAAAATCATTAAAAATTGAGAAAATCAAGAAAATGGAGAAGCTGTTGGAGATGCTCTAACTATCTCTAAAATAGAGAATGTGAGAAAAAAAAAATCATTAAATTTACAGTATTCTCTAAATTTTTCAAGAAGAAATCTGGAGATTTTGAAGATTACTCTAAAATGGAGAAGCTGTTGGAGTTGAAGTATGAGGATTCGAGAAATCTTCATTTATTGCTTCCCTATAATGTAAACATTATAAGAAAACTGTTGGTGATGCTCTAAGTTGTTGAAGATTACTCTATAGTAAAATTATTTTTAGTTAAAAAAAAAAATTTATTTATACCTCATAAATTAACAATTAGACCTCTTTACTCAGTAGACTTCTAATTTATTTTTACAAAAAATTAAAATACTATTTACACCTCTTCAATTATCCCAAAATACCCATTGGACAATTAATTCAAAAAAGAGTTTTTTTAAAAAAAGATTATACTGTTTTTTTTTTACTTAGAACGATAAGACTTTATTATAGAGAAATTTTATATACACTCTATTAATTTTTTAATACACATTCCTTGTATTTTTTTGTCCAATTTTGTTATCAAACTTCAACTTATGCCCCTCGTCATAAATAAATAAGAAAATATTTAACAAAATAAATCAAATGATGTATCATAAATTTGTATTATTTCTTTACTACTTTTATTTCAAATAATTATATCATTGGTTATTAATAAAATCAACCACAGATTTATAAGGTAATTTCTAATTACTTTCTCTTTACACATGAGTGAAGATGAAATGACTTGATTTTTTTTATCTTCGTCGTTCTTCAATATTTTAAGAGATTCGATATTTGTCAATGTCTACATGATCAATATAATCATGAACAATATCGGTAATAATACGTCAATGTCTTTGTTAACCAAAGTAATTACTTATGTATTCATGTATACAAGATAAATATAATCTCTCTCACAATTTAACTAATATGGTTGCTTCTTAGTTCTTATATGAAATAATTGGTCATCAATGTTTAAAATCATATTTGAATCTCATCATGAAGACGAGAATTTAGTCTTAGACATATTAAACATTTAATTCTTATTAGATTTTTATTTATTATTAATGAAGAAGGGTATAGATGGAAGTTTGGTGAAAAAAAAAATATAAGGGTGTGTATTAAGAAATTGTAGGAGTATATATAAAAATTTTCTTATTAAAAACTCAAAATTCAAGCAGTACAATAATCAGCTATAACTATAGTTTGTAAAAAAGAAGAAACTGAACAATAAAACTCATCTTGCACCAGGTGAGATGCATAGGCAGCCAACATATGAGTTACGTCATTCCCTTTCCTGTTTACATGACACACTCTCCAAAGTCCCTAATGTGCTATTTAGAATCTAAAATCATCATATAAACGTCCCAACTGTGAAGTATGTAGAACAACAACATTCTCAGGTTATCTTTTAACCTCCAAAGCATCTATTTCCAAAATTACTGCACCCAAATCTTGTTGCCTCACAAACTCATGAGCTTTTGCACATGCTAGAAGTTCAGTATGCTCTGGTGAAATCAATCCTCACAACGGACAGGCTCCCCCTGCCACCATATTACCAGAGAATCCCTAACAACAAAACTCAAACTACCTTTGCGAGTAAAATGATTAAACGCACCATCCACATCAACCTTTAACACACCAATATAATGTGCGTGCTTTCCAGGTCACAGGATTACGGTTAAGCAATCTCTATATTGGATTACCTCGGTGGATATAAAATTCATGAAGTCCTGCTACCAAATCACAACTCACATCCATAACAACCCTAGTTTTCTGATTCCAAACCTGATCATTTTTCTCTTTCCACACACTCCACATAATAAAAACCAAATGACCAAATTCCTCCAAAAAGAGATCTTTAGCACACTCATTTAACCAGTCAATAGCATAAGTATGAATATTACCCCATCCATAGCAGACATCCTTCAAAATAGGATTCAGTTGTATCACTTGTTTAGTATAAGGACAATCTCAACATAGATGAATGGCAGATTCTCCACTACTTTCACATAAAACACAGATAGTAGACTCCAATACCACTTGATTAGCAGTTAAACTTCCCCGAGAAGGGAAGATATCAATGCATACTCTTCATGCATGCACCTTAGCCTTAATTGGGATGCAAGTTTTCCACAACTTTTTCCAAAATTCAATACCAACTACATGCAAAAGAGGCGAGTAGCCTGTTTAATTTACAAAACCATAGTTGTATGTGGATTTCACCGAGAAGCAACCATTTTTCTCCAAAGACCACCACAATCTGTCCATAACCTGATGAGAGGTTAAATGTATGTTTTTGATCAAACTAGCTTCTTCCACAGAAAAAAAAAACGGATCAATTTTTTTTATCATCCCATCTGCCCCCATCCAAAAGCAACTCATGCACCTTTGTTACATCCGTCAAAGACTGCACCTAATCACCAGGCTTCCCAGCTTCCAAACCTGGCACCCAATTATCGACAAAAATGTTTATATCTAAGCCATCACCCACTTGCCAATAAGAATTTTTCCTCATCAAATGTTTGGTTCCATAAATCTTACACCATGAAAACGAAGGAGATGCATGTTCAGGAGCCTCCCAAAACGAACAATCTAGAAAATACTTTGCCTTGTAAATACAGGCAATTAGAGAATATGGTTCCGATACAACACGCCAAGCTTGTTTAAAAAGCATAGCAGTATTAAAACTTGATAAGCTTCGAAATCCCAATCCGCCTATGTCTTCTATATTACAAAGAACATTTCATATTTTCTAATGAATTTTTCTTTGGTCGAACATATTGCCTCACCAAAATCTAGCACACATCTGCCCCAATAGTTATCATAGAAATTCTGAGTTACCCAGAATACACACATGCATAGCTAGAGAGAGCTTGTACTACCACTCATATTAACATGTCTTTTTAACAACACTGAGGAATTTTCCTTGCATGCCTACAAGTCTTATCTCCAACCGGTCCTTAATATAAAGAAAGGTAGCAGTTTTCTTCTTCCCAACATAAGTAGGAACCCCCAAATATTTCTCATGGGACTCCATTACCTCCATACCAAGAACAATTGATAACAAATTATGCATCTCCAAACCAACATTCTTGCTAAAAACCATAGAACTTTTAGAGATGTTTTCATAAGCTCTACTGTAAATATCAATGACAACATGTATTGCATTACATGTATTCAAAGAAGCTTCAGCATATAACATACTATCATCTACAAAAAACAAGTGATTAACTGCCGGAGCTTGAGAGCACACTGTAAATTCTGGTAGCCTACTCGTTTGTATTCTTGAACTTAATAAAGCTGAAAAACCTTTGACACCAAGTAAGAATAAATAAGGAGAAAGAGGATCTCTCTGTCATAATCCTCGAGAAGGTGTCAGGTAGCCTCTCGGTTTTCCCTAACCAAATAAGAATACCTCACAGTAGTTACGCACTGCATCACCAACCGAGTCCATTGCTGACTAAAACCAAATCGATACATAACTCTTTTCAAAAAGTCTCAGTCTCTATATGATCATATGCTTTGTTAAGGTCCAACTTAAAGGCCATAAAACCTCTCTGTCTCTCCCTCTTGTTATGTATAAAATGAGCCATGTCATAAGCTACAAGAATATTATCAGTAATCAGCCTTCTTGGTACAAATGCACTTTGAAAAAGAGATATAATCAAAGGAAGAATAAGCTTCAATCGATTAGCAACACTTTGCAGCATGCATATCTTGTAAATAACGTTATAAAGTGCAATAAGTTGCAAGTTTGACATCCTCTCTGGGTTCTCCACCTTCAGAATTAAACATATATGAGTGCAATTAATCTGCTTAAAAATTTTATAGGACTAGAAAAAATTCTGAATCGCCAATACTACCTCATCACTAGTCAGCTACCAATAATGTTGAAAAAATAATTGAGGCATACCATCTAGCTCTGGAGAGTATGTAGGGCACATTTGAAACAACGCTTCCTTTATCCCCTCTTTCGAATACTCCACACATAGCTGGTCATTTATCTCTTGAGTCACACAAGGAGTGATATCCTGTAAAGTATCGTGGACTGCATTCATGTCTAAAGTTGAAGCCATAAACATCTTAGAAACATAATCAATAACTACTTTCTCCATACCCTCATCCTCTTCATGCCATATGCCTTCATCATCAAACAAACCCTTAAGGGCATTTATGCACTTAGAAGTTTTGACCATATTGTGAAAATATCTAGTATTTTGTTCCCCTTCCTTAAGCCACTACACCTTAGCTCTCTGTTTCCAAAAGACTTCCTCCTGATGCAATAGCTCATGAAGCTTCAAAAACAACTCCTTATTTTCTTCTTGTTCTGTAACAGAAATATGACAATTCATAAGTTCTTCCATCCGATTTCGGATTGCCATCATCCGAACTTGGCATCCCCGAAAGACCTCACGTTGCCATTTGTCCAAACTCATCCTGGAACGCTGGATGTTTTGAACAACAACAAACATAGGTACACCTAGAACATCTCCTTCTCAAGCTTCTCTTACAGTCCGATCACAATCTCCATTTTGCAACCAAACTGCTTCAAACCCATGCATCTTTGGTTGTATACACACAGGAGTTGTGCTCGCTCTCAATAACAAGCGCACATGGTCAGAATCAGAAGGAGGGAGATAAAATAGCTTAGTAAAGTTGAATATGTCAAACCATGACGGCGTACAGATCGTCCTATCCAACTTTAACGGTGTCTCAGAGTTTCCCCACGTTGCCATAACCCCATGAAATCCTAAATCAATCAACTCTCCATACGCCATATCCTCGCGGAAACCTCGCATCTACCGCTCTGGCCTTGGAGCGCCATCAATCTTCTCATCACTATTAAGTATCTCATTGAAATCACTGATTACCAGCCAAGGTAAGGAGTCCAAGTTTGTCAGATCTCGAAGTAACTTCAATGATTTATCTCGTTCACTCGTACTCGCATAATCATAAAAGCCAGTAAGCCTCCAAGTCGGCAGTCTCGTTCACTCGTAATTACTCATTTTATTTATTTTCATGCTACAGTGATCTTAAAGTGTTGTTTATTGTTTGGACATTAAATCGAGATGTTATTGGAACTTCTTTTTCTTTTTAAAAGGGAGGTCATCCATTAATGAAGCTCAGAAAACTACACAATAATGACTTACTCGAGGGGCCGACAGAAAAAGCCATCACTTAGAGCTAGAAGAACCTAATTAGTACATTCCCCACACTAACATACCAACAAAATCAAAATAGCTCAAAGTACATCAACATTCTAAGACAATTAAATAAGACAAGAAGACATAAGATACCTCAAAATTTATAACTTGTACCGCAACACCTCTGCCTTCATGCCGATCTCTTCATCTCAAAAAAGAAAATATGCCTATCCTTTTTTATGAAAAAAGAAGATGGGCCCAAAAATAAAACATAAGCCAAACTCTGGACCCAAAGAAAGCCCAAAACAGCTTTAGAGCCCACAAAGCCCAACCAAGAAAAACCCTAATTAACTGTCTCCACAATTGAGCCGCCGTCGTCATCGTCCGTAACACCCTCAGTCCGCAGCCTAGAAGGGTCACCATCAACAACATCGTCGTACCCCACCATGAATCTCCCAGTCTGAAAACTTGAGTAAGCATACCACCATTGCCAACCCCGTATACTTTGACAAGACCCGAGGATTTACTGACGTCGCTGCTGTCCCTGGTAATACCTACACCATCTCTAAAGGCGAGAACCTCCCACCAAGACTCATGCACCATCTACACCAAACGAGAAAAAACAACTCTATCACCATCCAAAACAAAATCTGACTAATCGTCGTCCATAACATAGCATGATCTGTCGCCGTCATCATACTAACCACGATCAAAACCCACATGGACACCAAGCCAACAACGATTGAATGTTGAAGTATCATTGGAGAAACTATGGGAACCAGAAGAAAATCCATCCACCATGAGAAGAAAGAGACAGTAACTAAAAAACAAGAGGGGTCAGCAAAGCACAGAGTGCAAGGTGTCCATCGAGTTCGAGGCAGACATGCATGTCAATGGTAGAAAAGGGAGGAAGATTGTGATGAGATTGGTTAGGTTTGCTCGCAAGAGAAGGCTTGGAGAGAAATACCCTAGCAGAGACGGCTATGTCAAAATGTATAGATGCTATTGGAACTAGCCTTGCTTGATTTGCTGCAATCATAAATCTATACTGTTATTAAGCCAGTAGACTTTGTTAGTCAAAATTTGTGTAAACTTACAAAAGCATCTTTAGAGCATCTTCAGCAGTAGCATCTATCAAATTGCTATATTTAGTTAAAATTTTGAGTTTTAGCAATGAATTTAACAATGTTGCTCCAACAATAATTGCTAAAAATTAGGTTTTAGTAAATCGTAGACTGACATGTATGAAGCGAATATTTAGCTATTTTTTTAGCAATGCTTAAATCAATTGACAAATCTAGCAATTCTTTTTAGCAATTACTAACTTTTGCAACTTTTAGCAATTATGTTGGAGCTCAAATTTATCTAAAAAATTGACAATTAGTTAGAATATTTCAAATTAGTAATTACTGTTGTAGATGCTTTATATGCTAAATTTTTATCTGAATTTGGCACAAACTAAATTTAGAGTAGTCTTTTTGCTATGGCAGCATTGCTAAATTTAGCAATCTTTATGAATTGTTGAGAAAAATGGACAAAGTTGTCAATTAAAGAGAGAGAAGATAATCAAAAGTTAAATTTGTCTATTCGATCATTTAACAATGCTGCTGGAGATGCTCTTAGACTGAAGTTTTAAATACTTGAAGGATATAATGGTTCATATAAAATAATATGTAAAATTATACATTAAAAAAAAACTGTCAAGAAAATGGGATGAGAAGTTATTCGTAACTTCCCACAATCATACTTTTCACTACCAGAAAAGGGATCATAGCCGACGACGCCATCTCGTCGGCCGTTTTCATTAAATCGTCGGCTATAGTCATAGCCGACGATACTTCGTCGGCTATTCTCTCGTCGGGAATGCTCCGTCGGCTATAGTATAGCCGACGACACTGAGGGTAAGTCGTCGACTTATAAACCACGAAGTATAGCCGACGAATAAAGAGTCGTCGGCTATACTTCGAACATTGCCGACGATAGAATCGTCGGCTTCAACTCTCCCCTAATTGCCCCTAACCCCGAAGTATAGCCGACGACGCTATCGTCGGCTATAAGTCAGGCATAGCCGACGAATTAATCGTCGGCCATAACATTACCGGCACCGGTAACGGCTTTTTTTTGCCGGAAGCCGGGAGGGTATAGCCGACGAAATATGGTCCATTTCGTCGGCTATAACCCCTAAATATTTAAAAAAAATTAAAAATTTTGTTCGGGCCCAATTTCACTTCGTCTTCGGTTTGGCTGCAGAAAATCCACAAACAAACATCCAAATATCCAACAAATATCCACATCAATCCATCCGTAATATCCTACGTACTGTACAAATTAACCCCCTAACTAGTCATCTACTCATCACCCCCTAAACGCGTAGCGTCGTCGACGGGATCGTTCGAGTTCCGGTGGCTATGGCTATCCTGATCGCCTGGCGTACTCCGATGCGGGGGGGGGGGGGGGGGGGGGGGGAGTGGGGACGACGAACTCGGGCATCTGTGGCGGAGGCGGGGGCTCCTGTCCAGCTCGCTGGGCCTCCCAAGATTGCTGCATCCATCGGTACATCTCCGCCACAGACGCGTCTCTGGCCTGCTGCACCGAAGCCTGCTGCTGGAGCGCCTCCACCGCCCTCGCCAACTCCGCCTGCGTCCTCTGCAGCTGTGTCTGCAAGTCTCTGCTCGTCGAAGCCGCACGCTACGTGCTGGGATTGGCCGGCGTGTACTTCAGAACCCCATCTCCCGCCGCGTCTAGGCCTCTCTGGTAGAAGTAGTTGTTGCCAGTCCCTACCGTCGCGTGCATGATCTGAGAGGCCAAGCGCGGCTCAAGGGTGTCGATCCTGGAGGCAAACTCCGCGATCGCCTCGTCGGACGCCCCTTCCCCCAGCGTCTCTCGCGCGATCCCCAAGGTGATCGCGTCGGTCTCCGCATCTATTCCCGCCTAATTGACAAGAAAATATAATAAACGAATTTATAAAAAAAAATATATAAATTAATTTAATGAAACACTTTTATTGAAAATGGGCGAATACTTACCACTTGGTCGGGACGCCCCGGATACATCTGCGCATGAATCCACGACAACGGCCTCAGCGGTCGGTCCCTCCTTGCAATCTCTGCCCACTGCCTCCAGGAGCGGGCGCCGCCGTGGTGGGGGTGCTCGTTCCTCTTGCGGTTGTCCCTGTTCGTCTTCGAGATTTTCTTTATTATAAGAACGAACATATAAACGCAAATATAAATTAGTAACTAAATTAAAATATTAGGAACTAACCAAAACAAAATTATTAACTAATTTAGTTACTAACTAATTTAATTTAATTAGTAACTACCTAACTAACTAATTTAATTTAGTAACTAACTAACTTACTAACTACCTAATTTAATTTAATTTAATTTAATTTAATTTAGTAACGAACTAACTAACTATGTAACTAACTAACTAACTTAATTTAATAACTAATAACTAACTAACTACTTAATTTAATTAAGTAACTACATAATTTAATTATTAAATAACATTAAAAAGTTATATACTAGCAGGCTGAATTTTCTTATCGAGACCCTGTCGCTCCCGAAGTAGGCTACCAGCCATAGCCACTCATACTCCCTGTACCGGAACTCGTGGGGGGTTGCACCTCGCCCCAAGCCCTGCTCCACATGGTACGTCCTGTAGTGCGTCGACAACTCGTTCTTCCACTCGGAGTACCTATATTAACAAAACACAACTGTTAGATATATTCGTACATCTTTAATCGTCTTCAATCTAACTCGAATGATAGTAAAATAACGCGAAACACATAACCTGTTCTTCAGCTGCTCGTCTCTCCACCAGTCTAAGGTAGGATGGACTCTAAACCATTGCTGCAATATTATAAATTAATTAGAAAATATTTTTATATAGTTATAAGGACTCAATTCATAAATGTTTATTTTCTATAATAAAAATACGATTTAACTCACCGACAGTGCATTGTACACTCGCGCCTTGATGTCATCGGGCACAGAGCCCCAGTCGGGCCACAACAGTGGGACCCTGTCCCGCACGATCATGCCCGTCGCGTTGATATACTTGGTCGTGGTGTCTCTCCTCTCGATCGGGCGTCCATCCTCACCGGGACCGGGCAGGATCTCCCTGATCCCACCGGCGAGCTCCCTCTCCAGGGTCGACATGTTCGCTGGCCCTCTGGTCTGTCTCGTCCCCGTGGGTTTATTTACAAGGACGCCTGTTTCATAATTAAAATGAATACATAGTTAAATAATTAATTAAACTAACTAATTAAATAATTAATTAAACAATCTAAATAATTAATTAAACTAACTAATTACCTGCGTCGTTGTACTGCTTGTCCTTCTCACGAACACACCACAGGCCGCGGCAGTCCTCTGAGTCGAATGGCCTGTGGACGTAGGCCTCCTCCCAGGGAATCTCGTGCGGGCGGTCGTGCCTCCAAATCTGCCTCCCCCTAGCGTCGTACTCGGGGATGGCAGGGAGGAACTGGACCATGTACATCCCCGATGGCGGAGTCATACGGGGCGTGGACCCTGAGGGGCCTGATCCCCCTGACGGTGGGCCCTGTAGCTGTGGACGCTGTCGCTGTGGGGGGACAGGGAGCATCTCTGGAGGGTCCAGATCGGCGCGCGGTGGGGTCAGCTGCCGATCCTGGAACAGTGCTGAAGTGCACTGGGGTCTGGAGGGTGCGGCTGTGCGTCCTCCTCTGACGCTCGAGCTTGGGCCCGCTCCCGTCGACTCATACGATGAGCCCCCACGTGGATCGCTCGGGGACATTCCCATCAACGTCTCCTCGCGCCTGTTCAGTGGCCGGCGTAGGTCCCGACGACCGCTGGATCCGCCCCCCCCCCCCACGGCTGTGTCCTGCCTGTCCTAATTATATATATATATATATATATATATATATATATATATATATATATATATCCTCCTAAAAATTCTTGTTAATTCCACAAAATTAAAAAAAATTCCACAAAATTCCATAAATTTCACAAAAAAATAAAAAACTTCATTAAATATATATATACCTAATTATATATATACATAAATATATTTATACTGTTGAAGGAAAATACCATAAATGTGCCTTCGTCAAAGTAACTGACGATGACGAATTAGGAAATTAGTATCAATCTGATGTAACGTTTCAATCAGTGTTTATTACCATTATTGTAATTGATGTTTCCATTGTAATCGTCACCCTATATAAAGGGATTCTCTAATGAAATGAGTAGACCAATTCTCATTTTCCTACAACACGTTATCAGCACTTTGCTTTATCCAGAAAAAAAAAAAGTCTTGGTTTTGTCTCTGAAAAGAAAATCAAAACCCTAATATTCTTTTCTGCCGGCAACAGCTTGTCGGAAAATCCCCAGAAATTCACTCTACCGACAACAGTTTGTCGGAAAAAGCTTGAAAATCTCAGCTCACCCAGAAAGTTTCTCTGGGCACCCAACGGATCGAGATTTGCAGATCGGACCCGCGCAGCCGACCACATCACGTCCCGGCACCACTGCTCGATCGGCGCCTCGACCCTGCGCTCCAGCGCCTCGACCCAGTCGCTCCAACCGGCCTCCGATCGATCCCCCCCTGATCTAGTCGTCCTCGACGACAAACGACGCAGTCGTCCCCGATCGTCGTCATGACACCCTAGCCCAACGACGCAGGCGACCCTTTCATCCCCGTCGACGACCTGCATCGAATCCTGCCATTCACGTCGACGATCCAACCTCGACGCCGCGCCCAAGACCTAGCAACAAGAAAATCTGCTTTGGGCACCCATCGTCGATCCCGATCCAGCCCTGCACGCAGCTCCGCCCCGCCGATGCAGGAGCCTTGCGCGTCGGAACAGCCACCCGATCCAGTGTGTAGAGGGACACTGCTCAGTGCTTCGTCCCTGATCCAGCCGTCCTCGCCTCCGCGCCGACGAATCTGGCGCTGCCCTCCCCGCGACGCCGTCCGCTCCGATCTGCCACAAACCCAGATTTTGGGGCCTAATCCGACCCGGCTTCTTTGGGCCGGGTCTCGACCCGACCCGGTATGTTGGGCCTGACCGGGATCTGCCTGATCCAACCCACGAAAAAAAACAGTTTTTTTTGAAATATGGTGATGGTTAAAAAATCATTTAAATCCGACAAAATTAGAGGCTCAAATCGCTTAGTGAAGACATTTGTATGTATTATGTAATATAAAATAGTTAAAATTTTAGGGTAGGGCCGGACTGGGCTTTTAGGGCCGGGTAGGGCTTGGCCCTAAAGGGCTCAATAGGGCTGGGCCGTAGAATAGGACCGGGTTTAATTTGATCGACCCTCACCCTACCCTACTAGAAATGGGCTAGGGCCGACCCGCCCTAATGGAGGGCCGGGCCGAGCTTCGGCCCTGTAGGGTAGGGCGGGTTTTAGGACCAAAGGGCCAAATGATGAGGCCTACCCAGGCACTAGTCGCACATGCCACATAAAGAAATGTCAGACAATCTGGTGCGAGAGTTTACAGATAAATCTGGTTTTGGGTGTTTTACCGGGTTTAGTGTGATGGCATCATGGGGGCATCATGTTTGAGTCAAGCTGTATATAACTTATAAGTGAGTATATCATACATAATTATATGGGTGTTTAAGTTTAGACAATATCAGTATAATGGTGAACAACGTACAACACTTGTCGCTTTATAATACAAAGAGATCACACAAAACTTTAATAGGAGGAAAGAGCCAAATCATGAATGTATATGGAAATGGAACACATCACAAACATACTTCTTTCTTGAAGTTGCCAGGGTAAATAAAGAGAACAATATCTTTAATTTCATGCATTTTATTGTTACAAACTGGGGAGTAAAGCACACAGAATTTGACATAAGCAACGGATCAAGGAGATTCACATAAGATGACATTAGGGTCAGAGAGATGACAATCAGGAATCACCTGTGCACAAGATAGTTACTACGACGAAAAGAAAGTCTCCCTAGATATGCATGACTGATTATCTCGGCAAGAAGAGGAAATTCGAGCAAAGCATAATAACTAACTGGAATACAAGGATTCAAAACTATTGGAACTTTTATCCCTACGAATCCATCACCGAGAACAATCACTACTGTGGCAACGAATGTGATCATCATGGTAGCTATTGAGATGAAAAGCGTTGCAAGCCCCACTATCAATCGTTTTGGTAACAAGTGGTGGAATTCGCCCTCAGTATATCGTGATGTAAGTATGGACAGAAAACTCAAGATTGAAGTGGCTGAGGAGATAAGTGATACTGCATCTGAAATTGCAAAAACAATGAAAACCTTTGATTTTAGGAACATTGGAAGACCGGTTGCATTGTTGTAGCCACCAGGGACGGTGGAGAAAACAGCAAACATTACGGTGGCAATGAGCGTTGCAACCACCATACATGATGATGCAGTGTCCTTCATCCACTTTTCACCTTCTCGTAATAATTCCTTGTGTTCCTCAGTGAATAGCTGATGAGGTGTTTTTCCATCAGAATTACGCATGCATTTCCTTATATAATGGTTGGACGATCTTCTCCACTTCCTGAATGTATGCTGCTTTATATTAGTTCCACTTCGGAAATTCTAGCATACTAGCATATATATATATATATATATATATATATATATATATATATATATATATATATATATATATATATATAACAAAATGCTACAACGTGTACTAGCATATTGACAAGCACTTTGTGCGTGCATTTTAACATTTTGTTTTTGAATATTTGTGAAGAAAAAGAATGAAAAAAAGAAGAAGAGGAATTGGATAATGGGTGTAACAAGCTTCTTTCAGTCTCCCTTTGGCAAAGGAAACTTAGAAGTAGGCAAGAAAGAGCTTTGAGTAGCCATGGCTATCGCTAACAGACTTGCTATAATGGAAGATGAAGTTCAAAAATTAGCCATTTACAGGTGAGCAGAGAGTAGAAGTGACTTTTATTATTGAACCTGCTGAAACCAAGGATAAACCGGCTGAACCGATCCGGTTCAAACCAAAACTAAATCATACCTATTTTACGACTTGGCTCAACCGAACCGAACTGAAGTGATTTTTTTTTCTGTCAGTTAAATAAGCTACCACTAGTTTTTTTTTTTGTTTTTTTTTTTTTTTTTCTATAGAGGAAAACCAGGTCATATTATTAAATATAATATGAAAAAGTACAATTTGTAAGTGTATAGACTACATCAAATTGAAAAATCGAACTCATTACTCACAAAATTTTGAGTTAGGTAGTTTTGTGACTAAACTTTAATAGGCATATTATATTTGGACCACCAAGTCTCAAATCCAGGTTCTGCTACTGAGCAATTTATCGTTCACTTTTTCATCACATATTACATAATTAATATATTTTCATAAAATTTATTTATGAAAGAAAATTAGCAAGTGTAGCGCATGTCAAATGGCTAGTATACTGTATATATATAAATAGAAACGGTTAACAAACTTAGGGTGTAGTATATTAATGAAATGGCTGATTAAAAAGTAATGAAGAGAGTTAAGGAAATTATGTACGTACTGACCTTAAACCAATGCAACTCTCTTCGCAATTGCAATGCTGCCCCAATATCGATATTTAGTCTATTGGCGGGAGCAAGCTTTGCTGCCAAATGAAGCATGTTATTATTGTCTGCGTCTTTATAAGATGCGATCAGATCTTTTAGTCCACCTAATTCATAAAAGAGGTTGAAAACTTCTCCTGTCTGTGAATCACTGCAGTGTGGAATATGGTTCGATTTTTCTCATCAAGTTTCCAAATAAGGTTGGGGTATGATCTTATAAGTACAATCAGAAAGTCGATGTTTCCCAACTCGGCTGCACTAAAGAGTAATCGAGAGGGTGCTCGAATTAATTCGCTTATCTTTGTATCATTTTCTAAAGTTGGAACTTTCATCCAGAGTCGTTCCACAAGTTCATGAACTGTGCTTCTTTTGCAGGCAACCTTTTTCTGCAATCGCTTGATATGAGCTGCTGCAAATAGATTTTTTATTTTTTTTTAGAATGACTGCTGCAAATAGATTTAAACATATATAATTATATATTCAACTTCAATTCTCAGCTATGATTGCTATCGAGTAAAAAGTCTGGCATCCGGATTCATATCAAGTGGCCTGGTAAGAGAGAAGCCATTTACTGACCTGAAAATAAGCATCCTTGCCAGAATTCTAGCTGATTTCCACTGCAATAGGCTGAAGGTTTTCGAGCCATTACATGAAGTGCAGTCTCTCTGTTATCATCCCGGGCCAGAGCCATTTCTGGGTGCTTTTTAATAATATGCAGTGCAACATCTGTCATGAAACAATTGTAAGTCGACATGAATACAGTCTTCTCTAGATAATCAAAAAATTTTCTTTTACGTTATGTTTTGGGAACTATATAAGTGTGCGTGTATATATACATATCAGTTTCTATTCAGAGCGAACCTTCATTTTGAACTTACCGTACGAAACTCAATTTTTAGCACACTTTTTTGTCATATTTTAACATGTCCACCGTCAGGCCCGGCCTTGGGCTCAAGCTGATAAAACTTTTGCTTTGGGCCCCCAATTTTAAGGGCCCCAATTTCATGATACATGTATATATATATGCTGGTCTGATATACACAGTAAAAAAAAAAAATTGGGCAGTCGTTTCGGTGCAGTTCCGCTCTTCGTCTCTTCCAGCCTCCCAATTCTGATTTCTGAATTTTTCATCTTGATTCAAATCTTTTCCAGATTTGGGCTGCAAAAAACAGGTGAGTATCTTGACTATTTTTGCCAACTTTTCGATTACAAGAGAGTTTGGGGCTTTGGGCACCTTCAGTAACTTCATGTCTTGATTGTCTTCATCTGATATTCTGAATTTATGATGCAAATTGTTGAATATTGGGCATTGCAGGGTGCTAATTGCTATATGGCTCCAATTAGGAAGTATCCTTCCGGGCCTAAAAAAAGAAAAGAGATTCAGAGGAGGGAGGCACTAAAGAAGGTTCAAGCCATAACTATTCGACCTATAAGTAATTTTTATAAGTCAATTAATGAACAAACACAAGCTTCTACAGATGAGAATGATAATGCAGAAGCGAGTCAAGGTTTGAATAAGGAACCATGTTTGAGTGAGGAACAAGATTTGAATGAGAAACAAGAGGAAGATGATCACACTATTAGAAAAAGGCTTTTGCCGGCGAAAAAAAAAAAACGGCCGACGAAACCAATTTTCGTCGGCTATTCTCAATAATGGCCGACGAAAATTGTTTTCGTCACTAAAAAGAAAAAAATCGTCGGCTATTCCCCTAGAATGGCCGACGATTTTTTTTTTCGTCCCTAAAAAAAAAAGTCGTCGGCTATTCCCACTGAATGGCCGACGATTTTTTTCTTTCGTCGCTAAAAAAATTATTTCGTCGCCTATACACCCTAGAATGGCCGACGATTTAAAAATTTCGTCACCTATTCTCTGAAAGTATAGCCGACGAAAACTTTAGTAAGTTTGGCCGACGAAATTGTCATTTTCGTCGGCTATAAGTTTATATATTTTCAGATCAAAACCCGGTTTACTGCAGATTTAGCGTCCGGCGTCCGAATGACGATTGTGATACCATTCCGGAAAGGGAACGACGCCAGGAATCAAACTTGTTGCTTTGCCACAATGTGTGGGCATTTTCGGGCTTTCGAGTTTGTTTAGGGCCTCAAAACGGCAGTTTAATATGTTTTCAAGATTTAAGTTTTCTAATTTATTTTGTTTTAAACCATTGCTTCATCCTTCAAATGCAAAAATGTTGTGAAATAAGATATGATCGAAATAATGAAATACGTCTACGGTTGAAAAATGACAAGATTCTGATAAAATCTGAGTGTCGAAAGATGCGGTCAAAGGTTTTATTCTTTCGTTTCCCTAATGGTAGCGTTACCTTCGATAAATATTTTGAGGAAAATTTTTATACGATTAGTTGCATCTCATCGATTTGAAACTATTATCTGTTGAAGGTCAGGCAAAAAAACGTCATTTAGACAGTCCAATTACCATTTCTAAGCTTTTAGAGGTTTGACTCACCCGGTTGACCGTTCCGATCGAGCCTTTAACGTTGTCAGCTGAAGTTGAATTTTTTTCCATACATGTATTTAATCTAAACGGTGATATCTGACGGTTGAAATAGATTTTCTAAACTTTTACATTCAAAATCAGAACATATGCACTAATGTTCCTTAACTTGTTTACTAAGTGTTTAAGTGAATGTATAGTTTCAAATAGTTACTATACGTACACTCTTCAAATGCAAATATGTCGTCAAATAAGATATGACCGAAATAATGAAATACGTCTACGGTTGAAAAATGACAAGATTCCGATAAAATCCGTGTGCTGAAATAATGAAATAAGTCAAAACCCGGTTTACTGCAGATTTGGCGTCCGGCGTCCGAATGATGATTGTGATACCATTCCGGAAAGGGAACGACGCCAGGAATCAAACTCATCACTTTGCCACGACGTGTGTGCCTTTTCGGGCTTTCGAGTTCGTTTAGGGCCTCAAAACGGCAGTTTAGTATGTTTTCATAGAATAGCCGACGAAACATTGTAAATCGTCGGCTATTCTCTAAGTTTAGCCGACGAAAATTATATTTCATCGGCTAAACTCTTGCGATCCGCGCCTTTTTATTGTCCGCCGTTGGATGGCTCAGATCCAACGGCTGTTGATTTTCCAAAGTATAGCCGACGAAATATATTAAATCGTCGGCTATTCTCCTTCTAAATCTTTTAAATCGCTTCCTCCCGCCTTTTTTCTCTCCTCCTTCCCCCCCTCCTCCGGCCTCCGGTCTCCTCCTTCCCCTCCTCCTCCGGCCTCCTCCTCCTCCTCCTCCTCCTCCGATCCGGTATTTTTTTTTGCCCAAAATGCAGTTATAGCCGACGAAATTGACATTATTTCATCGGCTATAACTTTAAAATATTAATATATTCCGACGAAATAGCCGACGAAATAGCCCAAATCGTCGGCTATACTTCAGAACAAATAGCCGACGAAACCAAATTTCATCGGCTATAACTTTAAAATATTAATATATTCCGACGAAATCGTCGGCCATACTCGAAAATAGCCGACGAATTTCGTCGGAAATTTGACCAAACTTTGGTCGACGAAATCATTTTCGTTGGCCATAATTCGTCGGCCAAGGTTGGAATGGCCGACGATGTCGTTTTTTTCGTCGGCCATTACTTTTACGGCCGAGGCTTTTACCGACGAATTATAGCCGACGAAATTTTCGTCGGTAGAAGGAATAGCCGACGAAAATTTGGAATAGCCGACGAAATTTGGTAGTGTCAACAAGATTTGAATGAGGAACAAGGGGAAGAACCACATGTGTCAGTAAATGCAGATGACATGGTTGTTGTTGAAGAGGATCAACAGATTGCTAAATTTACTTTTCCATTTGACATTGATGATCTTGGAAATTGGGGTGAGAAGATTAGACAAAATGCCAGAGACTTTTTGGTTGAAAGGGGTCCTAAAAGAGAGAATTATTTCACATATCCTGCTGATGACTTGGGGAGACATTTTAGTTCCTCACAATATTTTCGTATCTTTCCTAATGGCGAAAAGCGGAACAGGAGGTGGCTAGTGTACTCGGTTTCCTTATACAAGGTATTTTGCTTTTGTTGTAAATTGTTCAAGCAAAATCACAACAACAGTTTATTGGGTAAACTTGCAGATGAAGGATTGAATGATTGGAGGAATATCGGTCAAAGGCTTGCTAGTCATGAAAAAAAATGGTAATCACATCAAGTGTTTTACTAGTTGGATTGAATTGGAAACCAGATTGAAAAAGAATGCCACAATTGATCAAGCTGTGGTTGCTCAAATAAAGAAGGAGAAAGAACATTGGTGGCAAGTACTATTGAGGATCCTTGCGGTTGTGAAAAGACTTGCAGAAAACAATTTGGCCTTTCGTGGGGATAATGAAAAATTGTATGAGCAGAGAAATGGAATTTTCTTATAGATGATTGAGATGATTGCTGAATTTGATCCGGTGATGCAAGAACATGTTCGACGTGTGGCAAATAAAGAAACTCATTACCATTACTTGAGTCACAAAATCCAAAATGAAATGATTCAACTACTAGCAAATGAGGTAAAGGCTTCCATCATTGCAACAATCAAAGAAGCAGTGTACTATTCTGTTATACTTGATTGCACTCCAGATGCGAGTCATGAGGAACAAATGTCTCTTATCATCCGGTGTGTTGATGTTACATCAAGTCCGATTGTGGTAAGAGAGTATTTTTTAGAGTTTCTAAAAGTGGATGATACATCGGGGCTTGGATTGTTTAATGAGCTTAAGAATGCATTGCACAATTATAAACTTAATATTTGTGATATACGAGGCCAAGGATATGACAGTGGTTCTAATATGAGGGGCAAACACAAAGGTGTGCAGAATCGGCTTCTTGAGGTAAATCCTAGAGCATTATATACCCCTTGTGGTTGTCATAGTTTGAATCTTGCTATTTCTGATATGGCTAATTGTGATGACAAAGCTGATTATTTTTCTAGAGTGGTGCAACGAATATACTCATTCTTCTTATCTTCTACAAAGCGATGGCAAGTTTTCAGGGACCATGTGCAGGGTCGTACTCTTAAACCATTATCTGAAACATGATGGGAAAGTCGTGTTGAAAGTGTGAAAGCATTTAGGTTCCAAGCTCCCAAAATAAGAGATGCATTAGCTTACTTGGGGAAAAATGGTAATGATTTTAAAACAAGGTCTGATGCTCAATGTTTGGCGAGACATGAAATGGAGAATTTTGAGTTCTTATTTGGCATGGTTATTTGGTATGAATTGTTGAATGCTATCAATATTGTGAGTAAACTTCTACAAACAGAGGATATGCATATCGATGTTGTTGTTCAGGAATTGGCAAAACTTATTTCTTTTCTGCAGAACTATAGAGAAAATGAATTTGATAAGGCCTTGATTAGAGCTAAAGAAATTGCAAGTGAGATGGGAATTGCAGCTGAATTTCGTGAAAAGAGACCCATTAAGAAGATAAAGCATTTTGACGAAAGCGACAACGACAATGAAGAGGTGACACAATCTGCTATTGAATCATTTAAGGTTGGTTACTTCTATTATATTATTGATCAAGCACTTTCTTCACTTCAAAGTAGATTTGAATAGTTTAAGAAATATGAAGAAGATTTTGGGCTTTTATTCAAGTTGGAGAAGTTGAAGTCTGCAGATGATGAAACATTGATGAACTTTTGTATGAATCTTGAAAAATTGTTCAAGGATGGTGATGAATCTGATATTATTGGGGGTGAACTATTTGAGGAGTTGAGCTATTTGAAAGAGTTTATACCAAACGAAGCACGAAGAGCAGTTGATGTGTTGAGCTATTTAAAGCAAATGGATGGTTGCTACCTAAATGCTTGGATTGCTTACAAACTTTTGTTAACTATACATGTTACTGTTGCATGTGCTGAGAGAAGTTTTTCGAAGTTAAAGTTGATCAAATCTTATCTTCGATCAACTATGTCACAAGAAAGGCTAAACGGTTTGGCTATGTTATCGATTGAAAAAGAGTTGGCGGAAAAGCTTGAGTTTTCGTACTTAATTGACACTTTTGCTTCCAGGAATGCATGAAGGGCAGTTTTTGAGTAACAGGTATTAATATTTGTAATTTTCATACTTTTTTTTCAAACATTATAGCATTTTATTATTATTGAAAGTTTTATTGCTGACATACTTACTTTTAAAGTTAAAATTTATGTAAATATATTTTTTAACAAGGCCCCAACTTTTCTCTTCGCTTCGAGCCCCGAAAATCTCAGGGCCGGCCCTGTCCACCGTTCAGATGTTAGGACCTAATGTATAGATCGTCTCTGCAAAATTTCATCCAACTTGATAATCGTTTGACGTTTCGTTATAATGATTTAGACGAATAATTCAGGTTGAACAAATTCAGTTTGTTCATTTATTTAATATAGTTTGGATACATTAACGATCACCAAATTGAATGAAATTTGGCAGAGTTGATCTATACATTAGGTTCTAAAAACTGAACGGTGGAGATATTAAAATATGACCAAAAAGTGTGCCAAAAACTGAACTTCGCACGGTAAGTTCAAAGTGAAGGTCCGCTCTGGTCAAATTTCTACATCTCCACCGTTCAGTATTCAAGTATATGTGTGTAGATCACTTATGTAAAGTTTCATCAAATTTGATAATCGTTTGAATATTCTGAGTGGTGATTAACACGAATGGTTAATACTAAACAGATTCAGTTTGTTCATTGATTTTTTATCGATTTGATACCTTAACGATCATCAAATGAGCTGAAAATTTGTAGAGATGATATACACGCATATACCCAAGGAGTAAAATATCGGATATCGAGGAAATATCGGTGTTTCAAAATACGGATATTTCGACGGAAATATCGATCCATTAGAAATTTTGACAAAAACGACGGAAACTATAAGAAATACATGGAAATTTGTATTGAAACTTTCTAAGGTTTTTTTATGCTATGTTATCAATCATATGTGAGAAGAAAATATTAATAAACTCAAATACATATCAATTTATTGAAATGTTATATGAATTACTATGTGAATAGAGCTGATATTTATTGAAATATGATTTAATATATATAATTTATGCTTGAAACCTAAAATGAGGCTAGACTATCACACTCTTTAACATTATTTGTACATAATATTTCACAAAAGCAACTACATGAAGTTTTTTTAAAACCATGCAGAAATTGATATTATATAGTCGTTGACCCGTTGCCACTAGCCATTATATAGTCGTTGAATCGCTACATAAAAAAAAAAACTAGCTTATTAGAATATCATAGAAAAATCATGTCAATAAAATTGTAATTACATACATTATCATGTAAAATGATTACACATTACTATTTTAATTATATGTTACAAAAATATACATTATAGTAAAAATATATAGTGTAAGACACATTACTATTAAGCATGCATGAGTAAGAAACTTATTAGGATATCAAAACATAAGTATGATAAAATTAGCTTTTGAAGGTAAGTTAGAAATTAAAATTAAGTGTTGAAAATTATGTGTTTTGTTGAAGGAAAAACGTATTATGTGCCTTCGTCAATGTAACTGACGATAGATAATTATGTAGTCATTATTGTCATTAATGTATTTCCTATTACCGTTGTAATACTCACCCTATATAAAGGGAATTATCAATGAAATGAGTAGACCAATTCCATTTTCCTACAACACGTTATCAGCACGTAGCTTTACTCGCTGAGAAAGAAAAAACCCTAGCAGCAATAGCCAAAGAAAAAAAACAACAAAGAAAAGAAAAAAAGAAAACCCTAGCCGGCAGCAGCCCCCCCGGCGCCGCCGCTACCCCCTCCATCTCCCCAGCCGAGCGCCGACGACGTCAGCCCAGCCGAGCGCCGACGACGCCAACCCACATCGACCCGACACCCAGAAATTTGCTCTGGGCACCCTTACGCGCTGCAGATCGGACCTCCTTCAGCCCACCCCCGATCCGGTACTAGTTCATCTCGTCGACGAGATCGACCACCAGCGCCACCGTCGCCTAGCGCCTGCAACCCTCGACGCCGCCATGCCGGCGAATCCCAGCCAAGCTCCGGCCACGTCGCAGGACGACGTCTCCTTCTACCGATCCCGATCCCGATCCCGCCTACGTCGCCTCCACCTGCCTAGCCCAGCCGACGTGGCCCTCGACGACGATCCGGTTCCGCAGCAGCCCCGCCCCAGATCGCCGCTGCAGCCCCGGAAGTACAGGAACCCGAAGCACAGGAACCCGATCCAGCTTTTACCGACGACAGCTCGTCGGGAAAAGGCTGCCTCAGAAGTTCTCCCGACGAAAATTTTGTCGGCAGAACTTGCAATCGACCCGACCCGACCCGGATCTGGGTGACCCGACCCACGAAAAAAAAAAAAACAAAAACAGAATTTTCTCTTTGGGATAAAATTTGAAGGTAATTTTAAAATTACCGCATAGTAATTCTTATTTACTGTTTTATGAATTTAATGGTAAATATTAAATTATTTAATTGATATGGTAAATGTATGATTAAAGTGACTAATCATATGAATATTTTTTTTTATGTGACATATCAATTTAATGATGCGGTGATGAATATGTGACGATTACTTGGAGACGGAAATAAAGCAATCGCTATATATGCAGTTTATTTGGCAAACTGACTGTATGAATTTCGCTGCTTTCGTTAAATCTCTATCATATAATGCTTTTATCAAATCGCATTAATATTTATTTAAATGTTAAATATAGAGCATTATATGTTCATTTTTTATGTTAGATAATTATTTTATTTAACATGTTATTTAGTTTAAACATTGCCTTGATGATGTAATTTCATGAGCATTGTAATATAAAGAAAAAGTGACAAACCTATATTGTGAAAAAGCATTTTCACGAAGTAAGAAAAATATGACCATTACATATTTCGGTCTTGAAATCCAATTTTTTGAAAATTTTTCAACATGGATATCTTATTTATTGTGTAGAAAGCAACGATAATGGAATTTCATTAGCTTCACATGCAATGAAAATGGAGAAACCAAAATTTTATTGTGATAACGAAATTTCACGAAGCATCGGATTTACCATAATGTATATTGGTTTATATTAATCGTCGTGCATGTCATTTAGACCACGAGATTAATACATTCTATTCTTCCTCTATTTTAAAGATGGTTTAACCATCACATTTTAGTTTTGACATATTGGACTCTGAAGAATTTGAGTACCAAATTCCCCTATTAAGCCGACTAAGGCTTGAGCATGGTATATTTATGCAAATTGCTTTCTGTAAATAGCTAAATAAATAATTTCAATATCTTGAATGACAATGTAAGGTCTAAGAAAAAAATCCCTGAAATTTAATTATGCAAAGTAATGCAATCACCCTAAAACAAAGGGCAATGATGATGTAAGTTATGAGAAAACAAAGAGTAATGACGATGTAAGGTCTTGGACAAAGAAATTTCCTGAAACAAATTATGCAAAGTAATGCAACAACCCTAAACCAAAGGGTAATGACAATGTAAGGTATGAGAAAAAGAAATTTTCTGGAACACATTTTGCAAAGTAATGAAACAACCCTAAATCAAAAAGCAATGACGATGTAAGGTCTTAAAAAAATATATATATTCTTGAACAAATTGGGCAAAGTAATGCAACGACCCTAAAACAAAGGGTAATTACCATGGACATAAAATTCATATAATCATCCAAAAGTAAGTGGAAACAATGTAACATTTAAAAGATGACATAGGGGACATGTCATGTGCAGTGAAGCACTCTGTCATTGTTGTAAATCAATGAAGTATTGATACGTACATTATAAGCTAGCAAAGAATTAGCTACGACTTTCAATAAATATGAAGAATCATATAAATACGCGGATTTTGGAAAAGTATCTTCAATATCCAACAAGAACATCGAAAATGAATTTACAACTGAAGACATAACATATGGGAAGAATATGTCAAATGACACATCTCATCATTGCAGCTATTAAAAGAGCAAAAAGGATCTGGCTCAATCCAAGATAGACTTTGATTAGTCTACTTTTAAATTTACAAGATTTCCTTATAAAGGCTATTACGCCTAAATACGACTTTTTGTCCTAAATTAGACTTTTGGTCTTAAAGTTTCTCTCTCTAAATTGGACAAGACTAAATGTAATCGTTGGCATGTTAATTTTTTTGAAATTTCTCTAAAGGAATTGAGATTATTCAAATTTTATTCATAATATACATGATTCAATTTTCTACATCTAACTTTGCAAAGTATTGCATAAAGTAAAACAACATATCATAATATAGGCATGACACAACGAACTGTGGGCAAAGAAACGCACCATGTGATCCCTAGAATAATAGTACTGAAGGACAATGGTACTAATATATCACAAAAATAGCACAATAGTACTGAAGAACTGTAGTACTATAATGAAAGTGATAAGAATCTAAATATATGTTCCTTTGGGATTCATAATGCACTTGCCTAACTAAGATTACAATACCCTTTTATTACAATACCCATCGATTTACTCTAAAGAACTTGAGTTACGTTTCGATGTATATATTGAGCATATGTCAAATTGACAATTTATGCGATAAAAGAAAATTGAATTTTGTTTTCCACATTATAAAGAAATTTACGCCACGATTTTTCATGTGAAAAAGACACAAGTGAGAATTCATTTGAGCTCCTTTGCATTACCTCTAAATGACTGCGAATGTAAACGAGTATTAGAGAAGATTATATGTCAACTTAGTAGGTTCTAAGTAACCGCTAATTAAATCCAACGTCATAAGAAAATGATCTTTTGGAATTCTGACATAGATTGGCTTTGATATGGTGATCCATACATTAAAGAAACTACTATGGACACCCATATTTTTGGATAAATAGAAGCAAACACCAGAAGAATATGGTTCACACACGAATCTGAGGACGATCAATGAACATTTTATCCTCAAATATTGTCATATAGGGTTGAAGACGTATGTTCAATTTCTAA
The DNA here is from genome assembly GCA_963682095.1 of Potentilla sterilis. NCBI lineage: Eukaryota > Viridiplantae > Streptophyta > Magnoliopsida > Rosales > Rosaceae > Potentilla > Potentilla sterilis. The sequence goes on along the minus strand of OY821767.1, from coordinate 16,592,500 downwards.
ATTCCGCCGCTCCCCCAATGTGGCATTATAATATATTTGATGCACAAGCATATGCATTTATACCTTATTATGCTTCTCCTATCAGTCATGATTTTATGGATAAAAGCACATCATTCAAAGCCTATTCGTTAAAACAATTATGATTGAGATCATCATATGCAAAGGACACATGAGTTTCTCATTATGTTGTTATATTGAATCAAAAGAGGATTCAGTGGATCGATTCAATCAACTTGCGGACACCATAGATATTTTATGGTGTTGGTTGTTGTGTCGACACACTGGTCACGTGTCATGACACCATCCACAATTAAAATTTATGCTGCTTATGCTAGAAAGTCAAAGCACTTAGGCCGGGTTAATTTCCGTAGGTGTGATGATTTTATGGCTTATTATATGGGATTTGTAATGGACATCATATTACTATATATAAAAACCCAATTGGTCTCACGGAAAACGACTACAGTAATAGTCTTAATATTGGTAAAGCACACCAATACTTCCGTTTTGGGTTATGCAATTTTTGCATGCAGCGTTACTTTTTCATCTATGGCCATCATCATTGAACCAATTTACACCATAGCTAGTGACTATGTGTGAGGATTTTTAAGGATTTCAAACGAACTTGTAATCTTTGAGCTCTTTTGGATTGACACGGATCTACAATCCTTGAGCTCTATTAAATGTTTTATGTGCCAAAATTGCGCCGCCACAGCACACAATGATGGGTTACTTGAGATGAATAAATATTTATGCTGGATATGAACTTCCAGCTATAGTCCGCTCTGTCGAAACCTTGACAGGCGATCTCCTCACCGCTAGATTTGCGGTGTGTCACTTTGATGAGACAGTCTTCCCGTCGTTAGGGGGAGATAAGAACAAGTATGTTCAAGTGGAACGACAGAAATTGTCGTGGTTTGTCCCCATTGTGTCTCATCACGATCCCTAAAATCACACAAAGCAAAGTGTGTAGATATCTTATACATTAAAGTGACGAGATCATATAAACCTGCTGCAAATATACCTGCAAGGATTGTGTTTTATCAAAAGGACATGGTACCACCCAAGAGGAATTGGGTATTGCACTGCCACCATGGATGGTGGCATGGTGACGCCATAAGTGGCATAAATGGCGTCACAGGCCGTAGCTCTCCAAGGAAGAGGGGGAGGTCACCTTAAGTTCGATACATACTTGTGTAAAGGAAGAAAACAAGTTTGGCACAACCTGATCTATTGATCAGTGATACTCAAATCCGTCTCATGAGAATATTTATGGATTGTGGTTATCATTGGGGGACGCCTCAAATGTTAGAACCAATCCTTAAAGTATAGAGATCTCTACAAACACATTACACTAGTGTACATGAGGACGTGGAATAATGAGTCTACTATCGAACCATACTTCGTTGAAAAATGTCAACTTAGTAAACTGGCCTAATGGAAAGAAGCGACCCAGTATAAACAAAGAGATAGGTCTTTTGGGCAGGTGACGCCGACACCGCAAATATAAACCCTATCAAATATATCTTTGTTAGAATGCGTAATGAGAATAAGAGTATGCAAACTCACCTTATGGCGCAAGGTCTCTCAAAAACGCACTGGAATCGACTACGAGGAGATATTCTCTCTAATGGACTACGATGAGACAAACTCTCGTAATGGATGTCATTGCACTCCACTACCTTGTCAGTTTGGTAGTTTCCGAAAAACTGAACATGCAGCTTACGAAAAGTGATCAAAACATATATCTCTATGGGGATCTAAATTAAGAGATATACATGAGGATCCTAAACGAACTTGATCCACCCAAATCAAGTGACTCTAGATCACATGAGTACGTTTGCAAAAGAAATCGGAACGTTCACTAAAGTGACTACTTGATTGGAAAGAGATTGATGAATTATGCCCTTGCGTTTTCATTATGGATATATATGAACTCTAAATGAAATAAGAGAAACTCAGTGTATTGTAAATCCTAAGTTGAGAATGAAAAAGATTTTGGGAATACACAGTCTTGAAATGGAACTCAAGGACTGTAATGATGGTGATCATCCATCAATCGGCTTAGGCACTCTAAAGAATAAAGTGAGGCCTACAGATATTCCCATGATCAGTCGAAGTCTTTACTCTAACAATAGATCCGTTTTTCATCTAAAGGAAGATGACGAAGAAGTATTGGGAAATGAAATTCCTATACAAGTGCAATGACGCATGATTGTACTTAAGCATAATATGTAAGACTCGACCTCTCATTCGATGTAAATTTGTAAAGCTATGTTTAGCTCTGCGCCTACGCAACGCAAATCGTTCTTTCATTAAAGATATGAAAGATTTGGGCTTATTCAATCTCTACATAGAATGTGACATGATAAAGAAATTATCCACGTCATAGCTAACTATGCGTAAAGAAAAACGCATTAAAGGTGAAATAAGAAAATCTGTTGTCACAGATCAATTTCAAATCTCTTAATAGTTCACTCATACTCTAGACGAAGTTATGACTATTTTGGTCATACCACGAGTGAACCTGATGTTCAATATGAACCTATGTATTCAGTTCATGAACAACCTTATCCTCAAGATCAAAGTAAATCAAGTTGGATCTGAGGACGATGTGGCAAGATTTAGTTACTAAATCATTGCTCAAAGTCATATTTGGAAAAACATGTGAAAATGCATAACTATGCTAATGTTACTGAAGCTCCCTTGATCAAATGAAAGAATCAGGGAGAATCCCATGATTAATGTAAAAATCAGGGGGAGGTGCAGACATCAGGGGGAGTCTAGCACATACATGTTGTTTTCAAATGTAATAGGTGCGTTGCGCTCTTTTTGTCCTTCGACCAAAGTTTTATTTTCTCCCATTGGGTTTTTGTTACTTGGCAAGGTTTTTAATGAGGCAACACCACATGCACCATTCTATCTCTGACTCGGCACAAGGGGGAGTGTTGAAGGAAAAACGTATTATGTGCCTTCGTCAATGTAACTGACGATAGATAATTATGTAGTCATTATTGTCATTAATGTATTTCCTATTACCGTTGTAATACTCACCCTATATAAAGGGAATTATCAATGAAATGAGTAGACCAATTCCATTTTCCTACAACATGTTTTAAATTGTTGAAAATTAGTTTTTGAATGTAAGATAAAAAATTTCTGGAAAATATCGGAAATTTCGCAGAAATATCGGAAATTAAATATCGGTGAAATATCGGAAATATGGGAAAATATCGGAAAATTTCGACGAGAAACTAAAAGAATTGAATCGAAATATCGATTCAACGGAAAAACGAAAATATCGGCGAAATATCGCCGATAATATCAATTTTTGATTCCTTCCATATACCTAAATACTGAACGGTAGAAATGTAAAAATTTGGCAAAAACGGGGTCAAATAAAGAGGTATGCTCTTTAATTTCATAACGGAGCCCCGTTCTGAGAATAGTGACTATATGTATATATAAACTATTAAGTATATATACTTGCCGTAAAGATCTGATGTTATGGCAGCAATAAGAAGCGCTATGCGATCATCGTCTATCAAGATTGTATCAGTCTTGTCGTAAAGATACCATACAATTTCCCTATGGCCTAACAATGCAGCCATATGCAGAGGTGTTAAACCATTACCACCTCGGATTTGAGGTAAGCTTATATCCTTGTTTACCATAACTTCAGCAATCCTCTTGACACCAGATACTGCAGCAAAATAAAGCGCGGTGTTTCCCACATCATTCTTCACTGCCAGGTCACCAGGCCGCATATATGTAACAAGCTTCTCGACCAATGTTGTATGTTTAGCACCAGCAGCAATATGAAGAGCAGTTTTTGAACCCTTTGTGATTTTAGCATTCCCAGCTTCTGGATTAGCCTTCAAGATATTACTAATAGTAATCCAGTCGCCGTTAAGAGCAGCAAGGTGGAGGGGGGGCATAAGTAACTAAGTCCGTTTTAATCGGCGCTGCCAAAATTAGTTGAAACACTCAATACACTGTATAATTGCATTTTTGCAATGCAATTATGAAAATTAACAAGTAGACAATTAAAGTTAGCAACCTAATATCTGTGAACTCAGGAGAAGGAAGAATAAACATATGTGAAATGAGCTGTGGAGCGGGTTGGGCCAGTTGGCGGTGGTGGTCATAAACTGGATGTCGTGGTGTTAGGGGACGTGGAGGACGGGGAGGAGGAGCTGGACTGTGATTTGTCGTGGTATCAGCAAAAGCATTACTGAAGTTTTTAATTGGACTAACAGTGATTGCTATAGTTGGCGTCCCCATGCCTGGTGGCATTGGATGACCCCATCCCCCTGGATTACTCATACCGGCCCTGTCTTTTTTTCCTACAGATTTCTCCTGCAAATTTTCTTGGGTACTCGAGGATGAGGAGTGACGACGCTTTTGCTTACCTTCCTTCGACTCGTCTGAAATAATGATATTACCGGTTATTTACGCACAAGCGGCCGGAAAGACATGATCACATATATATATAAATGTATCATTCATGCTATATTAGCTTGCTGCATGCATATGGAAACCACACGAGTAACGAAAGTTACCTTTTTGAAAACTTGTTGCCAAGTAGATGCTACAAGCTTTGCTGGGTCGATAAAATGCTTTAACACGCACTGTGATGGATAAAAATTGACATTGTCCCCAAAAACCAAACTTAATTATGTTGCATTGCGGTAGCATACAATATTCGACGGTTGACACACACACACATGTATATATATATATATATATATATATATATATATATATATATATATATATATATATATATACACACACGTCTGAAACATAACGCGGTGTTAGATAATCGAAAGGGACGTATGTATTTTCTTGGACATTGCGACTTTGCGAGGAGGAAGAATTCCGGTACTCTAGTATTCCACCTACAAAACTAAGGATTATTGGTGGATTAGTTAAGTAGATAAATGAAGGTCGGAGACAAATAATTGCACTGGTTATTTAAAATGCATATTAAGGAAGCGTGTGTAGGCATATATATATGCATCAGTTTAGAGAGTACAGACATTGATTGGCGTGGCAACTGATATGTAAGGGACCGCGCCAGAAAAAGACTTTTGAACACGAACAAAAGAGAATGTCTTTGGTAGGTGGAGCTTCCCAAACAAATAATGAAAACAAAATTAGATAGTCATTAGTCAGCTACAAATAAACTAAGGATTTAGTAATAAAGTACTTCATTATTCTCCAATTTCAAGTAATAAAAAATTTATTGAAATTTCTATTCCTACGTCCAAAAACGACACTTGGCCGAGTACCATTTTGCTCTAGTGATATATTGTCTCACTCGTAACTGGGAGGTTGTAAGTTCGACTTATGCCAAACTAGTTATAGTATTTGAATTGTTTATCATATCAAAAATAAATATATGACACTTAAGAATAGATCGAAACACGACACTTAAGTCAAACTAGTTATAACATTTGAGTTGTTTATCATATATATGGGGGTATTGAAGAATATTCTCTTAAATCTCCTACTTAAAAAATATTCAGTTTACTTTTACGTATAAAAAATTAAAAATATTATTTTCACCAACCTTATTTCCAAAATGACCATTTTTCAATAAAATTAAAGAATTAAAATTTAAACTCCCCATTTTACTAATCTACACTCTCACTTTCCTTTTGAAGTAACTTAAATTTTGTGTTTTAATAATATGTGTTCTGTCACATTATAAAAGTTTAACTAAAAAAAGAAAGTGGGAGTATAGAATTGTAATATCCTGATTTTTTAAGTTAGTCAAATTCTATTTTTCTTGTGAGAAATAGAAAAAAAAAGATCGCCACAAGTTTGTCTTATTTTTCGATTAATTTTTCAGAATCCCGAGTTATTTTAAAGAATTTTTAGAAGTTCCGTTGAACTTCCATCAAGTGGTGGCGTGGCGCCTTCTGATTGGTCCTTATAATGACTTTTTTCTCACGTTTCTATCAGTCCATGTGCTGATCCACTTGAGTCTTGTCAGCTGACACATGTTAAAAGAGGAAAGACTTTTGTGATGTGCTTGACACGTGGCGAGTGGAGAAGAAGCAACTTCTTAGGTGTTGACAAGTGTCTTCTTTTTATTGGTAAATTTCACAGAACCGACTCTTTGTGTCGGCAACCCATCCCTATATAAAGGCTGACCCGGATCAGTCATTTTCCACAATTTTCAGAGATAATTTTCTCTCTCTAGCTTTTTCAGTCTAAATTTTTCGCGGATCATAACTTTTGATTCGTAACTCTGATTCTAAATCTGCGAGTGGCTACAGATTAGTATCAACGTGACCTTTCCATCTATGTTAGTTGGAGTTAACGGTAATTTCTAAATGGCTAGTTTTAGCATCGCGATTTACTATTTGTAATACGGGGTGGCGTGTTGAGGTGAGTGGTTTATGTAATGTGTTTCAAATATTCTTATATGCTATTAAAATAGTTCAAAAATATGTTTTTAATCTATTTATGAAATATTTCTCTATTTTCAAGTGAAGCATGTGTATTTGTGAAATATGTGATAATTATATATATTATGGTGTTGGATCCATTGTTTGAGTGTCATGGAACATATGAACTTCTTGATTGGTTATGCTGAAGTAAGGATGTGTCACACGGATGTATAGAGCTGTGTGCATTAAGTGCTCTTAGTGATCACTAAATTGAAGAATATCCAATAAGAATGGATTATGTGGTATGATGAATTGTTTGTGGTCGACGTGTATATGATATACTATTATATAACCTATGTAAGAAAATGATATGACTTCACTAGCATATTACATGATCTACTCACTAAGCGCGTAGTTTTGCTCACTCACTCATTTACTTGTTGTTTTGCAGAGAACTGTTTAATGTTTGTCGAGTCGAAGTGTCGGACGAGCCTAAAGTGAAGAGTCTAGAATGAAGTGTTTTTATTTTTTATTTACATTTCTCTTTGTAAAACCCGATCACACCTCGGGATTGGCGCCGGGTGCCTAAACTCCACCGATATTGAGACCGGAGCGTGAAAAATGGTAATAGAGATTAGAACCCAATGATCTGTGGTAGATTAGGATTCTCGTGTCATAGCGTAGAGTCATAAATATTTTTATTTTTGTAGGTTCCTTAAGAAGGGTAGATTGTAATAGTCTGATTTTTTTAAGTCGGTCAAATTCTATTTTTCTTGTAAGAAATAGAAAGTAGAGGTCTCCACGAGTTCGTCATATTTTTCGATTAATTTTTCAGAGTCTAGAGCTATTTTTAAGGATTTTTAGAAGTTTCGTTGAATTTTCATCAAATGGTGACGTGGCGCCTTCTGATTGGTCATTAGACTGACTATTTCCCCACATTTCTATCAACACATATGCTGATCCACTTCAGTCTTGTCAGCTGACACATGTCAGAAGAGGGAAGACTTTTGTTAAGAGCTTGACACGTGGTGAGTGGAGAAGAAGCAACTTCTTAGGTGTTGACAAGTGTCTTCTTTTTATTGGTAAATTTCACAGAACCGACCTTTTGTGTGGGCAACCCATCCTTATATAAAGGCCGACCCGGATAAGTCATTTTCCACAATTTTTAGAGATAATTTTCTCTCTCTAGATTTTCTCTCTCTAGCTTCTCAGTCTAAATTTTCTGCGGATCATATCTTTTGATTCGTAAGTCCGATTTTGAATCCGCGAGTGGCTACAGATTAGTATCGACACGACCTTTGTATCTATGGTAGTTGGAGTTAGATCCAATGGTAATTTCTAGATTGCTAGTTTTAGCATCGCGATTTATTATTTGTAATACGGGGTGGGGTGTTGAGGTGAGTGGTTTATGTAATGTGCTTCAAATATTCTTATATGCTTTTAAAATAGTTGAAAAATATGTTTTTGACCTATTTATGAAATATCTCTCTATTTCAAGTGAAGCATGTCTATTTGTGAAATATGTGATAATTATATATATTATAGTGTTGGATCCATTGTTTGAGTGTCATGGAATATGTGAACTTCTTGATTAATTATGCTGAAGTAAGGATGTGTCACACGGATATATAGAGCTGTATGCATTAAGTTTCCGTGGTGATCACTAAATTATAAGATATCCAATAAGAAGAGATTATGTGATGTGATAAATTGTTTGTGGTCGACGTGTATATGATATACTATTATATAGCTTGTGTGAAAAATGATATGACTTCACTGACATATTACATTATCTACGCACTGAGCACGTAGTTTTGCTCACCCACCCATTTACTTGTTGTTTTGCAGAGAAGTGTTTAATGTTTGTCGAGTCGAAGTGTCAGACGAGTCTAAAGTGAAGAGTCTATAATGAAGTGTTTTTATGTTTTATTTACATTTCGCTTTGTTACATTTAATTACTCACACCTCGGGAATCAGAGCCTGGTACCTAAACCACACCAACGCCGGAACCGGGGCATGACAAGATTGCAAAATGAGGAATGTAAATTTCAACTCCCTAATATTAATAAAAAGCGTATTCTTTTAGAAAACTCTATTCAAACCTTTAAAATCGGTAGTTAGACATCTTTTCACAATCATATTCTTTCAATTAATAAAGATTACAAAGCACATTCATGATTTGTTTTTTTTAGAAGGTAGTACATTCACAATTAGAATACTATAGCACAGTAAAATTTGGTTTAGTGGCATTGTTCCCCCTTTTTAAGTGGGAAATTATGAATTCGACTCACAAAAAACTAATTGTAGTATTTAAATTATTTATATTAAAAAAATAAAATACTATATTTGTCATAAGACTGAGGACAACAGGACAATGTTCGGCAGGCATCAGTTGATATGGTCTGACTGCTCCATTTCCTTAGAAGTCCATATTTTAGGTTAAAAGTTTAAAATTGTTATCACCGCAGTAATTTTCAAATTTTGGATTACCTTAGTTGATTTGCTTCTCTTCTAGGCCTTCTCAAATCGTTAAGGTCTAAAATGAACATGGTCTAGATATTTAGACCCTTGAAATGTATTATTCATCCAAAAAGTAAGGTCCATAATTTTTTTTCCTTTACAAAAAAAAATTAAATAAATAAAAACTTCAATCATTGAAGGGCTAAATTATTTATTTTAATATATTTTTGTTGAGGGGGTTCTTTGATTTTGCGATGACTAGGCCGAATTCCACCTAAAAATAGGAGAAATTCGTATGTGATTCAAACTGCATGAAAATCAAAAGAGCTTGACAACATGCGCGTGGTGCGGGAGCTAGAAACACACTGCGGTGAAGAGAATTGGGAGTTTTTCTGGGTAAGGGATTTCTGGGAATAATAGATTGAAGGTTGAATGGGCTTTTTGGGGGAAAGATGGCTGTGAGTTTGGTGATGTTGCTTGAAGGCATGAAAGCTTGAAGACGCAGGGAATTGAAGGTTGTTTCTGGGTTTTTGATCGATGATGCCTGATGCCTCCCCCCTGCATTGGCAAATCTCTTGTTTCTGGATAAAACTATTCTCCTTTGATCCATGATTTAAGCCTTAAAATTGGGGAAAAGTGAGTTTGCTTGAGATTTGGAGTTTTGGGAGAAAACGAAGTCTTTGCAGCAGTGAACAAGATTTGATGCAGAGGAGGCTGCAGTGCCATAAATTGCGCGATGGGATAGACAAGAAATCTTGAGAGTAATGATTCCGTTGTTTGAGAGAGAAGATGAGACTTCTTAACTAACCTCAAGGCTACTCCCAAATGACGGAGCAAGAGAGTTTGACTTGAATTGTGTATAAGGTTGTTGCGGGGAAGAAGCAGAGTTGCTGGAGTGGAGAGAACGTGTTCTAGAACGGGAAGTAGGGAGCTGGAGAGATAAGATAATGGTTTGGGCTTTGCTAAAGGTGGTATTGGGCTTTGGGTTTTAGAAGAAAGAGAAGGGCTGGCCCAATCCCATATCCTCATGCATGCTCACCATTTCATTCATCGATCTAACTCGTTGAGCTTGAATTTCGTGCCTAAGAGCGAAATCACCAACAATATTAAATCGACGAATGAGCATGTGTGTTTCCGTAACCTTCCACACCATACCCACATCTGCAAGCCCCAAGAACGTGCACATGTGGCTTGGGCTCACATCAAAGGGGTGTTTACTTGGCGAGCTATAGCCGAGTAATGAACATAAAATCCTTATAAAACTATAGGATTTTACATAATTACGCAAATATACATGATCTTTGTCGCATGACAACATAGTAACTAATTGCATGATGTTTCGGGTATCAACAGTAGCCCCCATGATTATGTGGGCTGCTTGAAGCATGAAGTAGGCCACATGATCATAATCCAGAGAGTAAAATCAGCCCAGCCCAATTATCACTTTGGAGTTTTAGGCTGCATCTTCCTCTTGTTTGAGGAGTCAAATTGTGGTGAAAGAGACATTGTCGTTCGCTTATTTCTTTCTCTTCCCTTAAATATCAATTGCAGAGACTCAGAACTCGCATCAAGCCTTCCATTCTTTTGGGCTCCAGGTATTGCTCCCTTCTGTTTCTTTATTCTTTTCGTCTCCCTTTTTTCTTTTGCTTCAGCTCTCAATTCGTATTTTTCTGCAGGGATTGCTTGGTACTGGGCCTGGCTTGAACATAAATACCGATTTCCTGGGCTGAGTTTCTTCAGTTACTACAGGGGAATTGAGGTTTCCTAGAATTTCTTTATGTTCATTCTTTCTACTGTAGAGATTTGCGATTCTTCTCCACTGCAGGGAAATAACTAAATTTGGTCTCTTTGTATCTCCTTCCATTTGGTAGTGTTGATTGCAATGATTTCCGCCATCTCAGGTAATTAAAAATTCCTTGAATCGGGTATCCATGGAGTCTCACTCATGCCTATATAAAGGGGAATAAATCTCTTTGCTCTTTGGTTGTTCAAAATGCAGTCTTACATTTTCTTTTAGTTGGTTTTATTCCCTTGCCTGTCCATTTACTCTAAGTCTTCCTTTTGTGATTTTACAAATTATAAACCTTAGAGCTGGACACAAAACCCTTTTGCAAAAACCCATATCATTTGTATTTGCATACTATGAGATGTGTTGGTGATGCAAGCAACCCTGAAAGTGTTAATAACTGAATCAACTGAGAAGTAGCTGGATTTAAGGTTGAAGTTTATGATATTTGTATGTGTAAACACTTGAGAGACAAGTGAGGTAGAACAGTCGAGAGACTAGGATAATCTAAGACATGATATAAACGTGGTTTGTGATCCACATGTTGTTGCAAACTTTTAACAAGTGTTGAAGTGCTTATTGGTATTGTTTGTTTATTACGGCACCTTTATACATTTTAATCATCGCATTTTTTCTATACAAGATAGCACAAACTACTGCTATTCCTAAGAGTGAAATCGAGCGAAATAGTTTTTAGGGCCTATTCACCAGCGCCCCCCCCCCCCCCCCCCCCCCCTCCTCCCTCCCTCCGAACCATCAACTGGTATAAGAGCGGCCAATAGCTTTGCTGGTGAATCCTCTGTGAGCCGAGAATGGCTGAGGTAAAGACCTATCTTTCATTAACATCGACCTAACTTATTGGGATGGATTTACAATGAAAGGTCATGTTGACTGCTTTCTTCTTTTCTTAAGGTGATGGAAAACAGTGGTTTATGGTTGATGATTGAGGTGATGCTCCTATGGTACTCATTGTTGAAGGGTCTGAGATTTTTATCCAGAAATCTAAAGCTTAATTGAGTGATATTGGTTGGATGAACACTTAATATTTAAACAGTGTGTTCTCTGCTCTTTTTGACAAAGTGAGTCAAAGAACCATTCATTACCGATTGGAAAGCAAGTTCAAGATATCCTAGCCACTACGTGCAAAGGTAATTCTTAGGTAAATGCTCAACACCTTGAACATTTGTTTCTTGAATTATGATGTTTGCCTATTTGACAAAACATTTAGAAAAATATTTTAGGAAGCAAACCTCTTTTACTTCTGGTCTTTTTTTTTAAAGGTTCGACCTCTAGGTATCCTGAAATCAGTGATCCCTTAAATATAGGAATCCCAAGTCAAAATCTTTTTCAAAAGAATGCCAAAGTGTTTTGAGTGTAGTTGTTGCATGTACATAACCTGCGATCCAAAATGGTTCACATCCATGCGAACGTATTGTGTTTGGTGATGGTGCAAAAACTGAAATTATAGGTCATAGAACAGTTAACACTCCTGGTATCCTAGTCTAGATTTTATAAGTTAAATTGTTGATAAACATGTCTTTGTCATTTTTGATCGTGTCAGACGCTTCACTCTTGATGGTAAGGGTAAAGTTTTGTCAGAGGTAAGAGAATCAAAGTCCAATGTAATTGTGTTCTTACTCATGTGATTTTCATGCCTCAGCTGTGCTTTCGATCAATGGTATGTGATGACACTTTTGATCCTTAGCACAAGCGCATGTGTAATCTAAGCCCTCAGACCTGTATGATGTTATCCACCAAAGAAGGTGTCAAACAGATACATATGCTCACTGGTATCCCAAATGTATGGTTGAGGATTGCAAAATTAGTAAGGTGAATAATTTTTCTCATACTTCACTTAGCGCTTAACCTGCTTCTAATGTGCTTGATTTGTTGCATCAACTGAAAAAACATGGTTAGAAAGAAATATATGCTCGTATTTGGTGTTTTTTTTTCAAAGTTTCATGTGGGTTTATACTTAAGTTAAGAAGTTTGATACTTTTGAAAATAATTTCAGTTTTGCCAAAAGGAGTCACAATTGAGGAGTTGTTTGATCATATGCTAACTATAGACTTAGGTATGATCATGGCTTAATAATTTTTGAATGTCATTCCATGTTTATCATATGAAATTTGGTGTGCATCATAATTTTTATGCTCCTGTTACATCCCAACATTTGGGATTGGTGGTGCTCTTATTAGCATGAGTAAGGTGTTGCTTAATGCCTCTGACATCTCTCATTGTTTTTGGGGAGAGGATGTTTCTATTGTCTGCTATACTTTGAATATAATGGTTTGCATGTCAACCTCTCAAGACTCTCTATGAGCTTCATAAAGGAGAGATGTCAAGTGTGATAAAGGTGGTCATGCCTTGGATGACCAAGCATATTTTGTGTACAACAGGAGATCATTGGAAATGATGGGAATAGTATATCGTGCAATCAATGATTGTCTTATATGCTCTCATGGTTGCCTATCTGTGTCTGAAAATGAACTAGATCTAGATGTCCTAGGAGATTTGATAAGGGAGTATTCCATATTGGTTATACTTTGACAATAGAGTATTTCTTGGTTATGATTTGAACAACTGAGCATATTAGTTTATAATGATATTTCTGTATGTTCTCATAAATCTGGTTGTATGTTTAAACATGTACCAACTCCATGTGTTGCCACCAAAAGAACATCACTTGATGTTGGCATCCCAGTTGAGGAATCCTCAGGTTTGGATGAAGAACTTTCAAAGGGTAAGATAGATGAGACTGTTGTCATCCAGGTGCGCTGCAGATCTATAAATGTCACGTGCTTCGTAGTTTACAACTACTGTACCCATTACCTCTGTTACTGCAACTTTGATCCATCTCAGATCTGGAACAGGGAGAGGAAGATATTATTTTATCCTCCAACATAACCAACTTTCACATTAGGGTACTTGGTATTGAGTTTTAAGTACCATTAGTCTCTGAACTTTGGTGTATAGGACAGTTTGATGCCTAAACTTTAAGAAGAGTCAATGTGATACCTCAACTCTTATCTTGTTATCAATGTCATACTTCTAGGGGTAAACCTGACTTTTTACAAATAATTTTTTGTTTTTGTTTTTTACTTACTAGAGCTTGACTACTTACTATACCTTATAACTAGCCTTCAACATGTCATCTTCACTTAACGACTTTATGTCTATACTGTTACTATTCTGGCTAGATCACTATTGTCTAAAGTATGGAAAGTAACATATGTTCTAGTAAAAATAAATTTTATTTTTATTTTTATTTTTTTATATATAAAAGATATCTCGAATACCGCTCTTAGGAGGTAGTCCTCCACATGGGGTTTGAGATAATTAACAAGCTAAGATTTTGACGGATATGGGGAACATCATCTGAAATTTATTTATTCAAACATAACTATATATACATAACCCAGAGCCTCACTCTTGGGTAAACAGCTAAAAGCTGTTTAGCTACTCATATTAGAAATGGAAATACAAACTTACTTTGAATAAAAAGGCACACCACATTGATTGACTAGTAGGATTTAGTAGCACACACAATATCTCACTATTAATCTCACAACTATTCTAGACAAACTCTCTATCTTCAGAATGCTCTTCCTCTCTTGTTTTTTCGAATGCCTTCTCCTGAGGGTTGCCACTCCTTATATAGGCCATGGATTTCAAAACTTCATTCAATTCTCTTCTGAGATAAGAGGAATCTTATCCTAATTAAAGATATTTTTTAAGCTATCTCCCACTAAACTGAAGCTTATTTATTTTGAAGCGTCAGCGTCTTCCACTTGTAAAGGTGGTTACTACTTTAATAAAGTTCTTTTGTCTTCATGTGTCGGCAGCTTAATATTCTATCATGTTGTTGATGTTATGTAGCTCCTCATCATGAAAAGATGCTCCAGTGGTAGAGCATTCTTCTACTTCTTCTTCTTCTGTTGACAGTAGCCGCAGAGAGGTTACAGCAGGCCCACAGACCCGCAGCAAGTGCACCAGGGCCCGGCCCAAGGCCCGGGACCGGCTCACCAGCACCCGGCCTCGGGGTTCGGTACTCTATCCTGCCACCAGGGACCCTGGGACCGGGGGCGCCTGCCTACTAAAGAGGGCACCAGAATGTACAAACAGAAGGGAACCAGTCCCACATCGAAGGGTGAGGCCAGCCCTCACCCCCAACCACCTATATAAGGGCCCCAACTACTCTCTTTAATAGGTAACTTATCTCACTCACCGCTTACATACGTGCCTTGGTTATATATATTCCAACTATACTAACTTAGGCATCGGAGAGGAGAAGACCGGCCCGCCCGATATTCCCCTTAGTGAGCAGGTTTGCAGGAGATCAAGTTGGATTCATCTGTATCTACCAAGCCCCCGGGTTTAGGCAAAAACAATTGGCGCCGTCTGTGGGAAGCTTGAACGAAAAGCCGTGTAAGCAACACCGTTGGAAGAGAATTCGGAAATGAGTCAAGAG
The DNA here is from genome assembly GCA_963682095.1 of Potentilla sterilis. NCBI lineage: Eukaryota > Viridiplantae > Streptophyta > Magnoliopsida > Rosales > Rosaceae > Potentilla > Potentilla sterilis. The sequence continues at coordinate 16,577,382 of OY821767.1, read as the reverse complement.
AAAGGTACCACCGAGGAGGGACGTGTTGCACTAGTGCAGACGCTCACCTCCACCCCGGCCGTCACGCCGAGCCGCGTGGCGACCGGGGCAACGGTCAGGAAGGAGGGAGCTGTGGGGGACCGTCCGGCATGCCGGAGCCCCACCACGACAGCTCACGCGGGAAAGACCCGGCAGGGGATGAAGACAGTCCAGAACACCGGGGCTTCTCCTTGACGTTCTCAGATAATCCGAGCGATCGATCTGAGAGCCCGGACCGGGACCCTACGTACAGCCCCGGCCATAGCAGTATGGCGGGAGAGATACGGGCAATGGTCGCAGAGGTCAATCGTCTAAGAGAGGAGAGCGACAGGGACAGAGCTAAGTCCAACGCCCGGTACGAAGAGATGGAAGCGGTGAATGCTGCCCTAGTAGCCGCCCTGGAGAGGGGACGGCAGCGCAGTGACGCCATGGCCGAGGCGCAGGCGGCACTCCTACCGGTCCAACCTCAAACCGAGGCAGGGCAGTCTTCGGGCGGTCGGCCCGGTGATCCCGTGCGAGAAAAGTCGCCCGCAGGCGCAGGCCCGCCGAAGAGCACGTCAGCCTCCCGCCAGCTCCGCGCTTCGTCTGTGGATGAGGTTGAGACTCCGACCGCACGGGCGCTGCAGATGCTAGCCAACATCGTGTCGGACTTAAAGGCCCAAATGGAGGCCAACGAAAGAAGAGCCGCGCGGCCGATGGAGGGCGCTCGGTTTAATGAGCGCATGGGCCCTTTCTCACACCGGGTCATAGAGTCGGGGAGATCTGGCAACCAGAAGTCCCTCAAACTCACCTATTCAGGGTCCGGTTGCCCGTATCAGTACCTGGACAGTTTCTGGTCCCAAACCTGCGCCAAGGGATACTCCGATGCAGTCTGCTGCAACATCTTCCAGGAGACTTTGTCTGGAGAAGCGCTGAGCTGGTTTTACGAGCTCCCGGCGAACTCGATCGAGGCGTTTGAGGAGTTAGCCGACCGGTTCGTAGGCCGCTTCATTCTCCGAGTCGAGGGAGCCCGGACGTCGACCATCCTCTTCAACTGCATACAAGCCCCCAGAGAGGAGCTGAGTACCTTTGTCAACCACTGGTAGACGGCTACGGCCGGGGTTCGGAACCTGGACAAAGGCATCGCCGAGATGGCGTTTAAGCAGGGGCTCCGAGCGGGTAAGTTTTCCTACGCCGTCCGGGTAGAACTCTCGCAGGGGTATGACGAGTTGATGGCTATGGTCATCCGGCATGCTCAGGCTGATCATGAGACCTATGGGCACCACCTACTGAAGAGAAAGCGGGATGAGCAGCAGGAAGACCATCCCCGGGAAGAGAACCCTCCGCCCAGCCAGGAAGCCAAGCCCAGTCAGCGGACCGAGAACCGCACCGCTCGACCCAGCCGGAACGCCAACAACAGAAACTGGCCACAGCGGCAGTAGAGGCCCTATTCTGATAAACCCCAGGGCGAGCACAAGCCGGCGCCGTACCGCCAAGAGCGACTCCTGGCAATCATGCCAGCACCACCGGCCGGTCAAGAAGTCTTCACCGCTCTCACCACTTCCTACGAGGATATTTTACTTGAGAACGGGAGCGTCATTCCCCCACCGCCCAAGAGAAAGTACCCGAAGGGGAAACTTACAACGGCGCAGACGGGCAAGTACTGCTCTTATCATGATGAGGCTACTCATCGAACAAATCAGTTCTGCGCTCTCAAGACAGCGGTGCAGGGTTTGATCGATAACGACCAGCTCCAGCGGTACGTAGGGGAAAGAAGAACAGACCCCGACCGAGAACGTGACCAGGCCTGGTAAACCTGCTAACTCCGAGCGGTTAGTTTGACATATCTCCGGTTAAACCGTTGTAAAAACAAATATATGCAAACTACTTTTGAGAAAATTTCACCGGCTCCGCCAGTTCAAGTATATTCATAATCAAGCAAGTATACAAGCAGTAACCATTCCGGAAAGATTACAAGGAGAAGAGCAAGGAAAATCCTAAGGAGCCACGACTCCGCCTTCAGCAGGCAATCCGCCAGCCTCTCCTGCGGTACCCTCGTCGTTGACCTCAGTTCCGGCGTTGACTCTGGCTCGGGGAGACTCGGCACCGTTGGTAAAAGAATCCAAGTCCGAGCGAATCGCTTCTTCTGGCTGCCCCTCCATCACCTCCTGATGGATGTCCGACTGCTCATGGATATCTCCTTCAGCAGCAATCGGCATCAGGGAAGTATCTAACCATCCCTTCCCCGCCCATTCCGTGTACGCATCCGAGATGCCCTCTTCCCTGGCCTTCTCCAGAAACTCCAGGAACTGATCGCTCTCGCGGTACTTGAGAACAACCCGCTCGTAGAGTTCCGGCTCGTCTTCTCCGGTCGCAGCAGCAGTGGCGGCACGCAGAGCGGCAGCTCCCACTTGGAGCTCGTCCACCTTGGCTTCCAGCTCGGCCCTCTTCTTCTCCAGGCTCCGGTTCTGCTCCTCCAGCTTCTTGGCCCTCTCCTCCGATCTGGCCTTCTCCCGATCCGAGATGGACTTCTCCACCTCCAGGCGCTGTCGGGCCTCCGATAAAGCAGTTATCTGTCTCTTCAGCTCCGACAGTTCCTCGCTCGCGTCTGGTTGGTACAGACTGTACAGCAGCTGCGCAACAACAGAAACAGTTAATCGGGCAGTAAGACACACCACCTACAAGTAGTGTAGTGGCACCAGTTAGTGCTTACCCGGAGGACGGATTCCTTGCATTTTGGGCGGTTCCCGCCTGCCAGGGCTCCAGAAACCCCAGGTCTGTCCAGACCAAGGCCGGCCAAGTCCGCCGCCACTTGCCGGACGAGTGCACTATCCAGGCTTCCCCTCGGTGCCTCCGCAGGCGCGGGACTACTCTGCCGGGCAGCGGCAGCCCTCTCCCTAGCGGAGTTAGTTTGCGCACCACTGGTTATCCTGAACCGTTTGGCCAGGTTCTCCTGTGCCGACCCGCCAGTAAGCGTCACCAGCGCGGAGGAAGGAATGTCCCCGCCTCTCCGTTTCTCTCCCCGGCCTTCCGGAGAAGAAGATTGTGCGCCTACCCGGGCGACACGAGCCACGTGCGGCACAGACACCGGCCGGTTGGGGATCCTGTTCACTCTACCGGGAATCCTCACTGGCCCCCCGGTAGTCTTGCCCTTTCCAGGCACCGCAAGGGCCGCAACATGATGGGTCTTCACCTGCCTCAGGAGGTAGGCGCCGTCATCAACATCCATGGCCCTCGGCTCCGGATGAGTCGTGAGCCGGCCGGACTCCTCGTCCCCGAGACGGTCTCGCCTTTCTCCTTCAGCTTGTTAAGGAGGTTTTCCCCGTCCATTGAGAGAGTGGTTTCGGGCTTGATGACCGCCCGGGAAGATGCACCTGCAAGAAAAGCGAACAGTTAGCATTTTGCAAGAGCTAGCACAAAGTATCACCGCTAAAGGGCTTCCTACGCATCGGGACCCCGCCCGAGTTGGCAGTATTCCAGCACTTCTCGCCGGATAAAGTTGAAAGAACTGATAGGAGCACAATGTGTGACGATATTATATGTTTTTACCCTCATTTATGCTTTGTTTAACCCTTATTTTTCTAAGATAGAGTCATAATATAGTTTAGTGTTAATTTGGTAGAGTTTTGGAGAAAATGTGCTTAATTGTCAGAAAAATGACTAAGTAAAGAAATCTGAGCAAAAAGTGCAAATTATGTTGTTTTCGTGATATTGAGGCCTGTGCTAAACTGATATATCCTTTTCCAAATTTGATGAAATTTAGTATGCATATAATTGCCAAGCTAAAGTATATTGTGTCAAAATTTTAGATCAATCGGAGTTCGGGAAGTCACCCAAATGAAGGCTGCAACTTGGCAGTTTGAGCAAACCAATCTAGGGACTACCAGGATTTTCCTGGGACTGTGTCCTGATTTCCGGAATTTCTGTGGGACACATCGCTTGAAACCAGAGAACAAGCCATACGCCGTTGGAAAGCTCTACGAGTCTAGTTTCTCTAGGACTTGGAATCGCAGCAAAATCTTTCCTGAGAAAAAAGTTATGCCGGTTTGAATGCACGAAGGTCAAGTCTGCCGAAAGAAGAAAACCTAAACCGAGTTCTACATGGATTTTGCTTACGAATGTGGACTGAATTCCATCCTTTGTGCAAGATTTTTGGCTGAATTAATTCATGGAAAACCTAAAGAGATATTGCTCAATTATTCAGTCATTATCTTGGGAATTTTCGGCAGAAAATAGAGGAAGAAAATCGCAACAAATCCTGATCAAATTCGGCAGAATTCTTGTGCACGTCATCCAACTTCTACGGACTCTCTCGGACAGCTCACAATGAATCAGAGTTCGATCCTTATATGGATAGAAAGCTACGGGAGTCTAGTTTCCAACCCAACTGGAATCACCTTAATATCTATTTTCTAGAGAAAGATATTCCATAATCTTCACTCGAAGGTCAAATCTGCCAGCAGGATTAGTTTGAGAAAAACTAGGTTTTGTAAACTCTAGCTGCCTCCCTTGCCTCTATAAATACCACAACATAATTTCAGAATAATCATCTCTTCTCTCTCACTTTTACCTAGCCAAAACTCTGTCCAAATAATACCACAACTTCCATAGGAGAATACTTGCCGATCCCACCTTCACCTTCATCAAGAACGCATCTTGTCACTTTCCACCGAATCCACACCAATGTTGAAGCTTCTCAAGGTTCTTCAAAGTGTGATTCACTCTTAACTCATGGCTAGTATTTTTCTGTGTAATTACAAAACTTTGTCTATGAAGGTTGTAAGAATTTGTGGATGTTTATTTGGTTTATGTAATTCTATTTTGGATTTTCGGATATCTTGTTTAATTGTCTAATTGCTGAATTGTGTATCAATGCATGTGATGATTTTTAGTTAGGATTTAGGGCAGTAGGTTTCGGTTTTAATACTTGGTTTTATTTGGTTTATTTTCTGAATTGGTATGCATATAAATTGATGCATGAGGGCTGCCAATGATCATGGTTGTACCTTGTGTTTTAGTTTCACTTGCCGAATTGAATATGAATTGAATCATACGCAGAGTTGGTTTGATTTGTGTTTGTTCTTAGGGCTAGAGTAATTCTGAAAATTTACATGTCGATGTGAGATGAAGTGACGCCATACTTGCTAATATGTCTCCAATATTTGACTCTTGTGCTTATGTGTTCTTCGTGTTTAATTTCTACGCAGAGTGTCTTTAAACCGATTAGCATAATTTAGGATTATACGCAGAGTTAATTCTAAATACTTGAGAAGTCTATTAACGATTAGAATAACCGCAGAGGCTCTAATTAGATTGGAACTAAATAAATCTTGTTGAGTGTTGAAATCTGTTGCCATGTTTCCTTGCCAATTGTTGTTACATGTTTTGTGAGAATTGTGTTATGTGATTTGTGTGGAAGATGATGATCACTTGTATATAGTAGTTTAGGTTTATTTTCGTGTCTTAGATATAGAGGCAGCCCTTGCTGCCGAACCTCATATCAAATCCCCCATGTTGAACTCGTGTGAATATGTATATATATATATGTGAATAAATTGTGCTAACATTCTCATATTTCAGGTACCCTTAATCCCCGACTAGAACGATCCCTACTTGCTCATACTACTAACGATATTTTGTAGGGTTATTATTGTGTGCGAGCTTAGGCTCACATCAAGAACTCCGTTCCAGATCGTCCCAGCATCCGAGTATGGTCGAGATCCTCTCATTCTCCAGATCGGATAACTCAAACGACTGGTCGCCAATGGGTTGGAAGGCGCCAGGAACCCGGTACATTTTACTCCTCGCCTGCCACCTCCCGCCCACCATTACCACCTTCTTCCTCCAACTGTTGTCTACCCATGTAGGCATATTGGTGACGATCGGTTGATGGTTCCGGGCGTTGAAGGACAGGCAACCCCGGGACCCTTGCTTCCTTGAATAGGACAACCTATACAAAGACCGGAATTTGTTTACCGTTGGCATACTCATTCCGGACAAATCATATAGGCAGTCGAGGCTCAATAATCACCTCCACTGGAGCCCCAGAGGCTGCGCGGGCGACACTTGCAGCGCACTGAGCATATACTGCACGAAATTTGGCAGCGGAAGCGAGAGTCCATGCCGGAACTGGTCCTGATGCGCGGCAACCCAACCTGCCTCCGGGTTGCAGGCTGACTCTCCAGGATTCAGGGGCCGCAGCAGAACCTCATCCGGGATACCCCACGTTTCCCGGAACGCTGCAATCTCTACAGGGGTCATGCTACCCTCCGGTTCATCACACACCACAGCATCCTTCCCTCTGCCAATGGTGTAGCTCACGGCCGGAGCATCCGCAAGGCGCACCCCGTGCGGTATTTCAGTCTCCGAGGATTCAGCCCCGGAAGACGAAGTTGAGGACGGAGACGAAGCCCTGCTCCCGGAGCAGTCAGCGACTTCGGTCTCCGGGGATTCCGAACCGAGCCAGTCCTCCAGCCTCTCCGCATCATCCACGAGGGGACCCCTGGCAGCCGATTCGGAAGCCCGGTCAGAACTTGAAGAAGACATCTTAACCTAGGGGAAGAAAACAAAACCCTAGCGCTCGTCAGCAACAGGCTACAACAGCGCCTTCTACGGCCTCTCCCCAAGTTTGTCGCAGAGCAGTTCAGTCAGCGACAGAGATCCCCCCCCCCCCGCCGCAAAACAACAAAACCAAAACAAGAACAACACCGGGGCAAAGAAATCAACAAACTTACCGATCAATATGCTCAACCGAGGACAGTCCGCCCTGCGAAAGCAGTGAGCAATGGTAGGAAGAGAGTAGGGAGCGCTCGAGAAAACGGATCTCGTGGGGCAAAAGGGCTCAGAGTTTTCGCCGGATTTCTCTCTTTCTCTTAGTTTCTCCAAGGCAAGAAGCAACAGCAGAAAGAAGAGCAGAAGAGGCCTTTTTATAGAGGGGACCGGTGCCCTAGGCAATTGAAATCCCTCCAAAAACAAGTAATCAGAGCAACTCAAACGCCTGCGAATCCAGGCCCTTCATCTCAAGACCGCCCCCCGCTGGCACGTGTCCCAGCATTGGTAAACTGCCCATGCCATCATAACTGACGGGACTGATGGACTTCCTCCTTAAATGCATGTCAGCCACTTGTCCCACACGCTGGCGACAGGAAGGTAGGAGCGGGAACCGAGGAGTCAGGCCCTCCCACACTTCCCCAGGTTCCACGGTTGCACGCCATCTTCGTTGTATATCTCGAAGACCTCTCACCGGTGGTGATCATCCAACCGCTTCGAGAGCATCTATCCGGGTACGAGGTCCGCCCGGCACCATGGCAGTTCGCGGTTATGATCATTCAACCGGCTGCATGGCTTCTTCGCTGTATATCTCGAAGACCTCTCACCGGTGGTGATCATCCAACCGCTTCGAGAGCATCCACCCTGGTATGAGCAATATGGACTCGTCTCGATATGGCAGGGCGCCCGGTCGAGGTCCGCCCGGCACCATGGCAGTTCGCGGTTATGATCATTCAACCGGCTGCATGGCTTCTTCGTTGTATATCTCGAAGACCTCTCACCGGTTATGATTTTCCAACCGCTTCGAGAGCATCTATCCGGGTATGAGCCATCTGCCCAGCACCATCTTCGTTGCATATCACTGGGGGACTCGTCTCGATATGGCATGTCGCCCGGTCGAGATCCGCCCGGTCCGTAGCAGTTCACGGTTAGGTATCATTCAACCGGCTGCACGCCATCCTACTGGAGACCTCATCTCGATATGGCATGTCGCCCGGTCGAGGTCCACCCAGCTACATCTCACTTGGGGGACTCGTCTCGATATGGCAGAACGCCCGGTCGAGATCCGCCCACCGGTTACGACGCATCCAACCCGCTCGAGAGCATATTCCGGGAACAGGATCCACCCGGCCCCATGGAATTTCACTGGAGGACTCGTCTCGATATGGCAGGACGCCCGGTCGATTCCCGCCCGGTACCATGGCTTGACCCCGGTCATGAGAACATTCGACCGGCATGGGCTTTATACACCCGGGTGAGTTTACATCTAACCCATGTACTCTTGTCCAGCAAGATAAAAACCCTGCATCGCATTGAACCGCGATCAATGTGGGGCCGCACGGCTAGCCTTGTCACCTCAACGCCCCCCCCCCCCCCTACCTCAACGCTTATCCAACACAAGCTGAGAAGAACTAGCAAGTGTTCACCGGTGCTTTAAACAGCCCGCAACACCGGGGTAATCTCCCCGCAGCCTAGCAATATGGGACTCTTCTCAATATGGCAGAACGCCCGGTCGAGGTCCCATACTCCTGGACTCGTCTCGATATGGCAGAACGCCCGGTCGAGGTCCAGTACTTAAGTTCACCTGGACTCGTCTCGATATGGCAGAACGCCCGGTCGAGGTCCCATGAACTCCACTCCGTTCCGCTTTGGCAGATCGCCCGGTAGAGGCTCAGTGAACTCCGCTCCGTTTCGATTTGGCAGATCGCCCAGTTGTGACCCAGTGAAGCTCCGCTTCGTACCGATAGGGCAGAGTGCCCGGCTGGAATTCCATGCACATCTCTTGCATGGCGGATTTCAACGCTCCATTATCATCCCATGCACAAATCTCTTGCATGGCGGATTTCAATGCCCCATTATCATTCCATGCACACATCTATTGCATGGCATCATGGCATCATCTCATACACTCTCCGGGTTCCACCCCACTCCATGCTCATAGCACCACAACACCTGAGCACAGTACTACTTATATTACAAACGTACTTATAAACTATTGCTTCCCATCAGTAACAGGTACTCACCTCGGTCACGCCCAATCTTTAACGCGGACTTGGGGGACTGGGCACCGATAGGTCGGTAACCCTGCGGGTCTGCGGGACAAGAGCAAGACAGATGTAAGTCCCCATTCAAGATTGCACTTGACCGGGAACTTGGGGGACTTGTTGATAGTAGCCGCAGAGAGGCTACAGCAGGCCCACAGACCCGCAACAAGTGCACCAGGGCCCAGCCCAAGGCCCGGGACCGGCTCACCACCACCCGGCCTCGGGGTCCAGCACTCTATCCTGCCACCAGGGACCCTGGGACCGGGGGCGCCTGCCTACCAAAGAGGGCACCAGAATGTACAAACAGAAGGGAACCAGTCCCACATCGAAGGGTGAGGCCAGCCCTCACCCCCAACCACCTATATAAGGGCCCCAACTACCCTCTTTAATAGGTAACTTATCTCACTCACCGCTTACATACGTGCCTTGGTTATATATATTCCAACTATACTAACTTAGGCATCGGAGAGGAGAAGACCGGCCCGCCCGGTATTCCCCTTAGTGAGCAGGTTTGCAGGAGATCAAGTTGGATTCATCTGTATCTACCAGGCCCCCGGGTTTAGGCAGAAACATCTTCCATGTCTGAATCATATGGAACTGTATGTTTATAATCATGTTCAGTTTTCTCTATCCACTTGGTGGGGGTTAGCATTCTATCTATCTCTTGCCTTTCTAAGGCTTTAAAAAAGTCACAATTATCAGGAGAAGGGTGATTATAACTTGTGACCATTATTTTTTCTCCACTTGCCAAGAGAGTGGTGTACTGATCTCTTTGGACTAATTTCTTTATGAGGTTTATCGCCATTGCTTTCATCCATGATAGGCTCTGGTTTGGAGATCCATTGCTTATAGAGGACTTGTCTCCTTGAGTACATCCCTAGATTATTCTTACATAATGGTATGGAGAGATGTAACTTTTTTTCCTGCTTCAGTAGTCCATTCTGGAGAGGTTGAGATGAATTTTAGTCCTAAGACACATCCCTCTGGTCTGATGTTCTTAACAGACTCGTAAATTTTCTCAGGAAGGCCTTCTAGGTCTTTATTATTTTTGGTCCAAAGATTACGAACAAAACCGTTCTCTACTAACCATAGCTTATGCTTCTGGGGATGCTCTGCTAGAACATCAACCATATATCTACCATAATAGGGACTTGCTACTGCTAATAGTGTTGATTGGAGAACCTTTCTATTTTAAAATCTTCTAAGAGATTATGCAAACGGAACCATTCTGTTGACAGTAGCCGCAGAGGGGCTACAGCAAGCCCACAGACCCGCGGCAAGTACACCAGGGCCCGGCCCAGGACTCAGGATCGGAGCACCAGCACCAGGCCTCGGGGCCCAGCGGTCTATCCTGCCTCCAAGGGTCCGGGGACCAGGGGCACCTGCCTGCCAAAGAGGGCACCAGAATATCCAAACAGAAGGGAACCAGTCCCACATCGAAGGGCAAGGCCAGCCCTCACCCTCAACCACCTATATATGGGCCTCAACTACCACCATAAATAGGTAACTTGTCTCCCTCCCTGCTTACATACGTGCCCGAGTTATATATATTCCAACTATACTAACTTAAGCATCGGAGAGGTGAAGGCCGGCCCGCCCGGTATTCCCCTTAGTAAGCAGGATTGCAGGAGATCGAGTCGGATTCATCAAGTATCTACCAAGACCCCCGGGTTTAGGCAGAAACAATTGGCGCCGTCTGTGGGAACTCTGAACAAGAAGCCGTGCAAGCAACACCGCTGGCTGAGATTGTGGGAATGAGTCGAGAGAAAGGGACTACTGAGGAAGGGCGTATTGCAGCTGTGCAAACGCTCGCCTCCACCCCTGTCGTCACACGGGAGACGCGTGGCGAGCAGGGCAGCGATTTGGGAAGGAGCCATGGAGGGCCCTCCGGTGATCCAGAGCCCCGCCACGAGAGCTCGCACGGGAAAGACCCGATAGAGGACGAAGGCAGCCCAGTGCTTCGTGGCCTATCCCTGACGTTCTCGGATGATTCGAGTGATCAGTCTGAGAGCCAGGATCAAGACCCCACGTACAGCCCCGACCATGACGGCTTGGCGGGAAAGGTACGAGCAATGGCCGCGGAAGTTAGTCGTCTCAGAGAGGAGAACGACCGGGACCGAGCCAAGTCCCAGGCCCGATATGAAGAGATAGAGGCGGTAAACGCCGCCCTGGTAGCCGCCCTAGAGAGGGGGCAGCAGCGCAGTGCTGCCATGGCCGAGGCACAAGCCGCACCCCTGCTATTCCAACCCCGGCGGCTAGAGGCTGGACAATCTTCGGGCGCCCGATCCAGCGAGCCTATGCGGGAGAAGTCACGAGCCGGCGAGGACCTGCCAAAGAGCACGCCCGCCTCCCACCAGCCGCACACTTCGTCCGTGGGTGAAGTGGATACTCCAACCGCCCGGGCGCTGCAACTGCTAGCCAGCACCGTGTCGGATCTGAAGGCCCAGATGGAGGCAAACGAGAGGAGAGCGGCCCGGCCATTGGAAGGCGCCCGGTTCAACGAGCGCATGGGCCCCTTTTCACACCGAGTCATAGAGTCGGGGAGATCTGGCAACCAGAAGTCCCTCAAGCTCACCTATTCCGGGTCCGGTTGCCCGTATCAGCATCTGGACAGCTTCCGATCCCAGACCTGCGCCAAGGGTTACTCCGATGCAATCTGTTGCAACATCTTCCAGGAGACCCTGTCCGGAGAGGCGCTCAGTTGGTTCTACGAGCTTCCTGCGAATTCAATCGAGGCATTCGAACAGCTGGCTGACCGGTTCGTAGGCCGCTTCATCCTCCGAGTCGAGGGAGCGCGGACATCCACCGTCCTCTTCAACTGCATCCAAGCCCCCGGGGAAGAGTTGAGAACCTTTGTCAACCGATGGCAGACGGCCACGGCCGGAGTTCGGAACTTGGACAAAGGCATCGCCGAGATGGCATTCAAGCAGGGGCTTCGGGCAGGGAAGTTTTCCTACGCCGTCAGGGTAGAACTCCCTCAGGGCTACGACGAGTTGATGGCTATGGCCATCCGGCATGCCCAGGCTGATCATGAGACCTACGGGAACCACCTGCTGAAGAGGAAGCGGGATGAGCAGTCTTTGGACCATCCTCGGGTAGAGGATCCCCCGCGCAGTCACGAGAGCAAACCCGGCCAGCGAGCCGAGCACGGGAGTCGCCGACCCGGCCGGAACAACAACAACAACGGCAAGACCTGGCCGCAGCGACAGCAGAGACCCTTCTCTGACAGGCCCCAGCCTCGGACCGAGAACAAACCTGCACCGTACCACCAAGAGCGCCCCCTGGCAATTATGCCAGCATCCCCGGCTAATCAAGAAGTCTTCTCCACTCTCACCGCATCATATGAGGACATCCTGCTGGAGAATGCGGACGTCATTGCCCCACCGCCCCAGAGAAGGTACCCCAAAGGGAAGCTCACGACGGCGCAGACAGGCAAGTACTGCTCGTACCACGATGAGGCAACTCATCGGACGAACCAGTGCTTCGCCCTCAAGACTGCAGTGCAGGGCTTGATTGACAGCGGCCAGCTCCAGAGATATGTAGGGGAGAGAGGAGCAGGCCCCGACCGGGAGGGTAACCCGGCCTGGTAAACCCGCTGGGTCCAGGCGGCTAGTTTGGCATATCGCCGGTTCAACCGATTGTAAAGATCAAATATATGCAAACTACTTTTGAAAATTCTGGCCCCGCAAGCTCAGACATATATATTCATAGTTAAAGTATCCAAAAAGTAAACCGCTCCGGAGAGTTTCTTTTACAAGCAAAAGCGAGAAAAACATCCTATGGAGCCGCATCTCCACCGGTGGCTTCGTCGTCGACCTCAGCTCCGGCAGGTTCGGCACTGTTGGTAAAAGAATCCAAGTGCGAGCGATGTTCTGCTCCTGACTGTTTCTCCACCGCCAGCTGCTGGATGACCGGCTCCACAGGAGCATTTCCTTCGGCAGAAGTACCAGGCATCAGGGAAGTATTTAACCACCCCTTCGCCGCCCATTCCGTGTAGGCATCCGAGATGCCTTCCTCCCGGGCCTTCTCCAGGCAGTCCAGGAACCGATTGCTCTCCTCGTATTGAAGAACGAACCGGTCGAACTGTCCCGGATCATCTCCGCCAGCAGCAGCAGCGGCGGCACGCGCCTGGAGCTCGTCTATCTTGGCCTCCAGCTCGGCCCTCTCAGCGTCAGCCCGCTCCCGCTCACTCTCCATGCTCCGGTTCTGCTCCTCCAGCTCCCGGGCCCTTTCCTCCATCTTCCTGGCCTTTTCCTCCATCTTCTTGGCTCTCTCCTCCGCCCTGGCCTTCTCCCGATCCGAGCGGGACTTCTCCACCTCCAGAAGCTTCTGAGACCTGGATAGCGCAGCTATCTGCCTCTTCAGCACCGGGAGCTCCTCACTTGCATCCGGCTGGTACAGGTGGTAGAGCAGCTGCAGGACAGTAAAGGCCGTCAAGTGGCAAAGAAAGAAGGCGGGATATAAGCAATACGGTGGTATCATGCGGTACTTACCCGGAGGATGGATTCCTTGCATTTTGGCCGGTTGCCACCCGCCAGCACGCCATCAACCCCGGGCCTGTCCAGGCCGAAGTTAGCCAGGTCCGCCATCATCTGCCGAACGAGAGTATTGTCCGGACTTCCCATACCCACCTCCGCAGGCGCAGGACTGCTCTGGCGGGCCGCTCCGGCTCCCTCCCCAGCATGGGATGCTACGCTGCTGGTTGTCCTGACCCGCTTCGCCAGGACCTCCCGGGATGATCCGCCAGTTAGCGTCACCAACAAGGGGGACGGACCCTCCGGCCCTTTCCGCTTCTCTCCCCGCCCTTCGGGAGCGGCGGCACGTGCGCTTGCACGAGGAACAAAAGCAGCGATACCCAGGCTCGCCGCACGGTTGGGGACTCTGTTTTCTCCCCCAGGAACCCGCACCGGTCCCCCGGTGCTCTTGCCCTTCCCTGGCACCGTTGCTGCCACAGTGTGATGGGTCTTCACTCGCTCCGGCACGTAGAACGATTCGTCCAGATCCCGGGCCTGAGGCTCCTCGTGCAACGTAACCCGCCCGTCCGCTTCCACCGAGGACCGGGCCACGCTCGCGCCTTTCTCCGTAAGTTGCTTCAGGAGATCTTCCCCGTCCATCGAAAGAGTGTTTTCGGGCTTGATCACCGCCCGGGTTGACGCACCTGCAGGACAAAGAGAAACGTTAAAATTGTTGAGCAAAACCTAGCACAAGAAATCCCACCGCTAGGGTTTGCTACCCACCGGGATCCCGCCCAAGCCCACAGTGTTCCAGCACTTCTCGCCGGATGAAGTTGTACGAACTTCGCTCCAGGTGGTCCCAGCAGCCGAGAATGGTCAAGACCCTCTCCTGCTCCAACTCGGACAACTGGAACGACTGGTCGCCTATGGGCTGGAAGGCGCCAGGCACCCGGTACCTCCTCCTCTTCACCTGCCAAGCCCCGCCAGCCATCACCACCTTCTTTCTCCAGCTGTTGTCTACCCATGAAGGCATAGTGGTGATAACCGCTTGATTGCTGCGGGAATTGAAGGATAAGCAGCCTTTGGACCCCGCCTTCCTCGAGTAGGACAACCTATACAGCGCCCGGAATTCATTGATCGTAGGCATACTCATTCCGGACAAGTCGTACAGGCAACCTAGGCTTAGTAGCCGCCTCCATTGAAGACTGGGCAGCTGCGCGGGCGACGCTGGCAGGGTACTCAGAATATACTGCACAAAGTCAGGCAGCGGTAGCGACATCCCGTGCCGGAACTGGTCCGGATGCACGGCAACCCAACCCTCCTCCGGGTTACAGGCCGACTCTCCAGGGTTCAGTGGACGCAAAAAGATATCGTCCGGGATACCCCACGTTTCCCGAAACACAGCGATCTCCGCGGGAGTCAGGCTCTCCTCCGGTTCGTCACACACCACAGCAGTTCTTCCCCTGCCAAGCGTGTAGCTTTCAGCGTGCGCACCGGCCATTCGCACCCCGTGCGGTATCTCAGCTTCCGAGGAATCTGACCCGGAATCCGAGGACGTGGACGAGGCACCGCTCCCGGAGCGGTCCGTGGCTTCTTGCTCCGGGGCTTCAGAATCGAGCCAGTCCTGCATCCTCTCCACATCATCCACCACAGGACCTCTTGCGGCAGATTCAGAAGCCTCCTCCGAACTCGAAGTGTACATCTTAATCCAGGGGCAGGAAAGCAAAACCCTAACGCTCGTCAGCAACAGACTACAACACCACCGTCAACGGCCTCCCCCCCAAAAGTTTGCCGCTGAGCAACCCAGTCAGCGACACAGATCCCCCCCCCCCGCCGCAAAACAACAAATCAACAAAAAACCAAGACACACCGGGGCAAAGAACACAACTTACCGATTAGTATGCTCAGCCGAGGACAATCCGCCCAGCGAAAGCAACGAGCAATGGTAAAAGGAGGCTTGGGAGCGCTTCAAACAACGGATCTCTTGGGGCAAGGAACTTAGGGTTTTCTTCTCGCCGGACCACCTCCTTTTTTTCTCTCGGTCTCTTAAAAACGTACAAACAACAAAGATAGAAAGAAGAGCAGAAGAGACCTATTTATAGAGGAGACCGGTGCCCTAGGCATTTAGGAATCCCTCCAAAAACACAATCAGAACAACTCAAACGCCTGCGAATCCAGGCCCTCCATCACAAAACCGTCCCCTGACGGCACGTGTCCCAGCATTGGTAAAACTGCCCACGCCATCATAACTGACGAGACTGATGGACTCCCTCCTTAAATGCATGTCAGCCACCTGTCCCACACGCTGGCGACAGGAAGGCGGGAGCAGGAGCCAGGGAGTCACGCTCCCCTACGCTTCCCCAGATTCCACGGTTGCACGCCATCATCATTGCAATTCAAAACCGCTTAGGAAGACCTCTCACCAGTATTGCTGATCCAACCGCTTCAAGAGCATCTATCCGGGTTTGAGCAGGACCTCGCACCGATATGGCATGTTACCCGCGCGAGTCCCGCCCGGTCCCATGGTAGTCCGCGGTTATGATTATTCAACCGGCTCCATGGCATCTTCCCCCGCATTTACACCAACGACCTCGTCTCGATATGGCAGAACGCCCGGGCGAGGCCCACCTCATCGATTCCGTCATATCCCACCAGGTTGAGAGTACTTTCCGGAAACATAAACATCCGGACCCATGGCTTTTTCACAGGGGGACTCGTTTCGATAGGCATGTCACCCATCGAGTCCGCCCCCATGGCAAACGCATGGGCTTTACAAACCGGGCAAGTCTACATCTAACACATGTACCCTTGTCCAGCAGGATAAAAACCCTGCGTCGCATTGAACCGCGATACTGTCCAGCAGGATAAAAACCCTGCATCGCACTGAACTGCGATACCTTTGGGGACATATGGGGGAGACTCGTTATCTCTACACCATCCCACAGGGCAGATTGTATCTCTAACACAGAACAAGTCTCCCCGCAGGCTAACAAACCTGCACATCTACCTCATCGCTTATTTAAACACAAAGCTGAGAAGAATTAGCAAATGTTTGCACCGCTCCGTTCTAGTTTGGCAGAACGCCCGGTTCTGGCCCAGTTGGCACCGCTCCGTTCTGTTTAGGCAGAACAACCGGTTCTGGCCCAGTTGGCACCGCTCCGTTCTAGTTTGGCAGAACGCCCGGTTCTGGCCCAGTTGGCACCGCTCCGTTCTGATTTGGCAGAACAACCGGTTCTGGCCCAGTTTGCACCGCTCCGTTCTGATTTGGCAGGATGCCCAGTCCGGGACCAGTGAGCTTCGAAGGGCAGCAGACCCAATCAGAATTCCGTGCATTAATCTCTTGCATGGCGGATTTCAACGCCTCATCACCATCATTCCATGCATTAATCTCTCGCATGGCGGATTTCAACGCCTCATCATCAACATTCCATGCACCATCTATCGCATGGCATCATCTCATACACTCTTCGGGTTTCCACCCCATTCCATGCTCTAACACTCGAGCACAATCCTATTTTACATTACCCAACATGCTTATAAAATATTTCTTGCCATCAGTAACAGGTACTCACCTCGGTCACGCCCAATCTTTAACGCGGACTTGGGGGACTGGGGACCTGTAGGTTGGTAACCCCGCGGGTCTGCGGGACAAGAGCAAGACAGATAAGTCCCCATTCAAGATTGCACTTGACCGGGAACTTAGGGGACTTGTTGACAGTAGCCGCAGAGGGGCTACAGCAAGCCCACAGACCCGCGGCAAGTACACCAGGGCCCGGCCCAGGACTCAGGATCGGAGCACCAGCACCAGGCCTCGGGGCCCAGCGGTCTATCCTGCCTCCAAGGGTCCGGGGACCAGGGGCACCTGCCTGCCAAAGAGGGCACCAGAATATCCAAACAGAAGGGAACCAGTCCCACATCGAAGGGCAAGGCCAGCCCTCACCCTCAACCACCTATATATGGGCCTCAACTACCACCATAAATAGGTAACTTGTCTCCCTCCCTGCTTACATACGTGCCCGAGTTATATATATTCCAACTATACTAACTTAAGCATCGGAGAGGTGAAGGCCGGCCCGCCCGGTATTCCCCTTAGTAAGCAGGATTGCAGGAGATCGAGTCGGATTCATCAAGTATCTACCAAGACCCCCGGGTTTAGGCAGAAACACATTCTAATTCGGAAAGAGTTTTTATTGGGATTTTCGCACTTTCAGGATTCTCAAGATAAGAAATTTTGGTGACATTTTTAGGCTCTTTTTCCATACCTTTGTTGGAAAGTTCTTCAGTTAAAGCTTCTAAGGCTTGAAGCACCAGAGCTTCATTCTGATTTCTAGAGGTAGTTAGGAGGTTATCCATAATAATCCTCTGATTAAATTGCAAAATCTTACTATTCCTGAAAACTGGATTCTCGTAGATCCTCATTGGGTGATTGAATATCATGGTCATTCTGGCTACCACTGGTTGTTTTCTTTTGTAGGCTGCTGACCTATCATAACCTGGTCTCATTGTTTGAGAGGGCTTAGTTAGCGTTCGTGGGATTCTATCCCAAGTGCTTTCATTTCTGGGATGCTGTAAAAATTCGTCTAAGAGCTTCTTATCATCTTCATCAGGAGTCTCACCTTGTGAAGAAGCTTTGGATTGATTGTAACCATCCCATCCTGCTGGATTTAGCTGCATTTTCTCAGAATCTAGTCTCCTTTCAGGGGCTTTGCTTGATTCTGCAGAAGAGTAGGATACTATGTATTGGTAACCTGGTCCATCGTGTAGAGGTCCAACTGTTTTATCGCCTTCTTTATATCTTTCTCACGTGGTTTTTGCCTTCAATTTTCTTTCTTGGGATACTTCCCTATCTTCAAAGTCTGGTTTCCTTCTTTCTTTAAGTTCTGGTCTTTTCTCTTCAAGACTTGGTCTTCTTCTTTCTTCAAGTTCTTGCTCTGGTCTCTTATTTCTGGGTTACGGCCTTCGCTTCTTTCAAACATTGTCATTTCCCTTGTAAGAGCGTCAGGCAGATAATTCTTGTCTCCTGCAACCATTTCAACATCATAATCATATTGTGTTAAAAACATTTGTCATCTAAGAACTCTTCCTCTATCGGCTGCATCTGTGAGTTTATAGTTTTTGAAATTTTTCACTCTTTTATTATCAGTTCTAACTAAGAACTTATTTCCTAAAAAGGCTTCTGCTCCTTTAATGGATTTTATCAGGGCTAGAACTTCTTTATCCCATGTGGAGTAATTCAATTCTGCCGGATTAAACTTTCATGATATGAATTTACAAATTTTTCTTGATTTGTATCTGGCGTGACTGCTAAAACTACTCCTGCCAAGAAATAATCGTTTGCATCAGTCTGCAAAACAATTACGTCACCTTCTTCTGGTAGCTGTAAAGGGGGAAGGTGCTTTGTAAGTTCTTTGATTTTCTTAACGGTGTTACTATCATCTGTTGTAAATGACCAGTTCTTTTTTGAACTTGTCTTTAGAGAAAGGAGAGCAGTGAGACCACTCACTTGAGGAATAAAGTCTCTAGCAAAGTTGACAACTCCTAAAAATCTCTAAAGAGATTTTGCATCCGGGATGTTGTCAGGGAACTGACTAATTTTCTTAACTATATATTCTTGAAGACGAATTTCTCCATCTTTCACGTGTATGCCAAGAAAATTTATTTCTCCTTTCACGAGATGAATTTCTTCTATCCAAGGATGATTCCTTTCTGGACCATAATTTTGCAAATATGCTCAAGATGCTTCGGATGTTCATTCATAGTTTTAGAGAAGACAAGAATGTCATCAATATAAACTATGCAAAAATCTGAATATAGCTGAAAAATGTTATCCATCTTTCTTTGAAAGATAGATGGAGTTTGCTTAAGACCAAATGGCATTACAAGCCACTCATAATGTCCTTGAGGAGTTCCAAATGCAGTTAAGGCTATGGAGTCAGGATGCATCCTTACTTGCTAAAAGCCTGATTTGGCATCGAAATTTGAGAAGATCTTTGCTCCTTTTAATCTATTGATAAGGACTCTCACATGTGCTATTTGATAGCCATTCTTAACTGTTTTCTTATTAACATCTCTATAATCTATTACAATTCTTGCTTTTCCTCTTAATTGTTCTGCGTTGTTTCTAACCAGGAAAGCAGGAGCATGATGAGGGCTATCTGAGGGCCTTATTAGTTTCTTTTCAAGTAATTCTTGAACTTGGCTTTCCATTTCTTTTATATCCTCATCTTTATAATGAGGAATGGCTTTGACATGATATATTGCATTTGCATCATGCATTTTTAGCTAGCAATATACTGGATCTCTTTCTCAGTATAGTTGGGGATTTTCACTAATTATAGGCTTAAGTAAATTTTCTATTTTAGCAAGATAAGGGATTCTCTTTTGTTCTATCTTGTTTATATATATTTTGAGATTGTGCTATTTGATGAATTCTTCTTCACCATCTGAGCTTCCTAAGCTCTCTGAATCTTGAGGTTCTTCCTCTGATTCTGAGTCTTTTGAACTGGTTGCTTCATTTAGTATAATTTCTTGGAATTCCTTTAAGGCTAATACCGGTTGTACAACCGGTTTATAGGGTGGTAGTTTAGGATCACCACGTTTCGTTGACGACTTCTGATAGTGCTCAGTAAACCCTTTGTTTGCTATGCTAACTGCATCGAGAAGTCTAGGTTCCCAGTAGAACCTATTATTCTTTTCAAGCCCTATCATTTCAAGGGTTTGGACTAGCTTCTGCTGAAGTAGGAAATCATTTCCTATTAGCAGGTCGGCTCTTTGGGCTTTACATTGCCAGATTCTTTGGATGATAAAGGTTCCTCCTCCTATAGTAATCTTGACATTTCGAGCTATGTGATTCCAAGTGAATTCATTATCTCCCAATCCTATTCCAGTAACCTCTCTGTCAGACTTCTCCCAATATTCTTCGGGTATGGCATATTTCTTAGCAAGACTATATCCTGAGCCATTATCTACAAAAGCATGTAGATGATATTTTTTGTATCCAGGAAATTTTAGCCCTACTGAGATGTAGTTGCTATATATGTTTGTCTGCACTTTTCTGATTGGTTGTATCTCTTTTCCAGAGATTTCTATGAAAGGATTAACATTTCTTGGGGAGGATCACTTACTAGTGTTTCTTTTGTATCCCGTCTTGATGAAGTTACTACCTTCATTTTCTTAGAATCATTTTCGAAATCATGAATTTTCTTGAGGTTATTTTCGAGATCTTTCTTTTGATTTTGATCAAAGAATATATCATATTCTTGATCTACTAGGATATGTGCATCATTTTCTTTTGTTTTTCTTCTTACTTCAGCTATAAAGCATTCTTTATGGTAAGTTTCTCCGGTTTCTTTACAATGCATAGGAACCATGTTACTATCGTAGCAGCTACAATAGTCGCATGTAAAGGTTCCTGGATTTGGTAGAAATTCTAGCTTATTGATGCTATCAATATTTTCTTGTTTCCAATTTTGGATTAACATAAACATAGGATGCTGACTATCTTCTTCAGAATCATCTGAAGTGCTTTCTGCATCACTTTCTGATGAATACTCAAGAGAATATATATAGACTCATTCTCTTCATCAGAATATGCTATTTCGAAACCTTTTAGGTTTGCATACTTTATAGCTTCATCATATTCCGCTATGAGAGCTTTATAGGTTCTTTTTTCTATTTTAGGACATTCATTAGCATAATGTCCTTCTGCCTTGCAAAGCCAGCATCTGCAGGACTTTGTTTCTCTTACAGGATTTTGTTTTGTTGGTTTTTTCTTAAAGAATCTCTTTCTAGGAGATGCTTTTTCTTTATTTTTGTTAAAACTTTTCATGAACTTATACTACCTATTAGGAGTAAAGTTACTCTTGTATTTCTTATTTCTGAATTTGCTTTTGTTTTTCCGTTCGGTATAAGTATGGCATCCCCATTGTGTTAGAGTGTCTAGTATCTTTGGACACATGTTCTCAACTCCTTTGAGTTGTTTCTTAGCAGTTTTAGACTTTTGATTTTCTGTACATTATTTTCTTAAGAAACCTCTTACTCTTTCTGCTACTCCTCCAATAGTAAAACACCAAGGAGGGTTTTCTTCAATAGATTGTGTTACTGCATTATTCCAAGATTCTGGTAATTTTCTATAGTAGGTTCTAATAAGTTCCTCGTTTTCTAAATCTCTAATTGTACAGTAATAATTTTGGAACTCATTTGTATATTCTTCAAAGTATCTCATGTTACATATACTTAATTTTTGGATATTTGCTTTAGCTCTTTCTTTGGACTGCTCACTATGTCCTGTTATGTCTCCACAGAATTGTCCATATATGAGAATAGCAAAATCCATGGGATCATTAGTCAGCGCTAACTTGGTCGCCCAATCAACCCATTTAGAGCTTCTTTTAAAGGAATTGTACCATTTCTGAACTATTCATGTTAAAGTCGACTCAAAATATGCATGAGCTAAATTACATTCTCTTGGGAATGAGACCTCATCCCAATTGGTGATATGTTTCTGTTGGGAATTGTTTCTTGGATTAGTAAGGATGGATGTAATGGTGCCCGGACTGTTTATAAACCTGGTGTTGGGAGTTACATTAGAACTCATTAGCTTGTAGTAAATCCTATAATCTACAGCTAATTCCATCATTCCCTGCTTCATGGAAATCCCATCTGTTTTGATTCTCAATCTCAGACAGTGTGTTGCATCTTTTAGATGAGTGGTAAAGTTTGGGAAAACACTAAAGTATGCAACCTGATTGCATAAGGATGCTTCTACTGTTCCTAACAGACTTTAAGAAAAGTCTGTTATTCTATCATCTTGGAAGATGCACAAGACTAAACAATCTATTTCATCTCTTGCTAAGAGTTTTATTGATACTTGTACTGCACCAATATGCATGTAGTTGTATTTTCTTTGGAAGGCTTCATTTACTTCTTTTGGAGTGATTAACCTAATGTTTGTTTCACCACCAGTTGCTGGAATTGTTAATTCTAGTATCTTGAATCTATGAGAATCTAGCTTAAACGATCCTCTTTTGTAGATTTCGTTAAAGCAAAACTTTGGAGCTGATGCTTCTCTCACATTAAATTCGATTTCATGATACTCAAATTCCTGAGTATTATGAGCTGTACCGGTGGTACAGTGTATCTCTTACTGAGTATTCTACTCAGCATGTTTATGTCTTTTTTAGAGGTTTTGGATTCTTTCCATTCGAGCAATTTAGGTTTACTAAATTTAAGCCCGCTTTCTACCTTTGGTGTGGGTATGATAATTTTAATAGCTACTATATAAGCTAGTTCTTCCTCTCTGATTCTTTCAACGTTAGAATTTGCTTTCATTTTTTCTACACTTTTTTGTACGTTTGAGATTCTTGCGTTTATTTCTTGAAATTGTTCTTCTATATCTCTTCCTATTTCTTAGAGATAGATATTGCTATAATTTTGCTGATGTATAATTGCTTCTCGTTTTCAGCAAGTTTTTCTGTAGGAAAATACAGACTTAAAGCTTTTTCATCTTCCTTTTTTACTCTTAGGTCTTCTCTTAGATTCATCATATTCTAGATATAAGAGTTTCTAAAAGTTTTCTCAAGTCTTCTTGAGTTTTTCTTAATTTAGCTGCTTGCTGATTGATATTATTAGCAAGATTCTCTGTTCTTATTAATTTCTTATCAATATCTGAAATATATTGTTTTTCTTTAAGATAGTCTAGTTTGACTTCAAGTTTTGATATTTTTGCTTGAATTTCTCCGAGTTGATTAATCCTAAGATTAAATCTCTCTAGTTGTTCTGTTACTTTTTCAGTTGCCTTATCTTTAGATAGATGATCTAGAAATTCAACTATACTTGGTCTAGAATGATCAAGCTTGTCTACTCCTATCTCCTTTTGGAGATGAATATGTTCGTCGTATAGAGAGTTAAGAACTCTACACACGTATTCAATAGAGTACTGGCTTTCTTGGATATGTCTTGTATGAAAACACAAGTTCCACTTGTCACTTTCTTTTTCAATACAAAGAGCTTGATAATTCTTAAGCTTTGGTTCTCTTTTGTTAGTTAAGAGAAGCCAACTTTGTGGCATAGGCATTTTCTTTACCTGTTTTTGAGCAAAACAGGCTCTGATACCAACCTAGGCGGATCTAACCAGCGACTCAAAATGTCAACGGGTTCTTGTTCTATACGATGAACTTGCGTAAGTTCTGCAATCTGTTCTTCTAGAATATAGATTGTTTTGGTAAATCTGAAAGTCAGATCCCAATAATCTCGTCTTCTTCTACTAATTCTTTCTCTATAGCTTTTTAATTTTTCCAATTTTTCTTTTTTATCTTTTAATTCTTTTTCAGTAATTCTAATATCTCTTAAATAACTTAAACGTTGATGAAAAATGATAATAATTAAAATTAACTGTTTACCTTCGAGTATAGAGGATATATTATATGTATATAGTATGTATGATAAACAATTTCATGGGCCCACCACGCTCCGTCAGAATGTAAAATAAAGATAATCTAGAAAGAAATATAACATAAGGATATTTTGGTCTTTTTGATAGTACTAGCAGAATATTCTAGCGGAATATGCTAAATTTTTAACAGTAGGTACCTTCTTGATGTCAAAATAAGAGTTCAGGTATCTCTTTATTAGTTTCAAAGTTTAGGTACCATATTGTCCGGTGCACAAGAGTTTAGGTACCAATGGTGCATTTATCCCTTTGATATTTCTGCTAAGGCAGCATCTATCAAGACCAAGGTCAAGAACCATGGTTTGGTGAAGAAGTCATTTTCTTTCAAGAAAGCTGCTCCTTCCTTTGTTCAAGCCCAAAGTTCCTTTAGGAACGAATACCATGGCCATGTTCTGTCCCATGTACAGTATAGTTGAGGTATCATCTATCCCTTCAATGGTTCATTTTATGAATAATGAAGCTATGACCATCTTTACATCTTATACCATCTCGATGGTCATTGTCTTTAAGAAGCTTTCTGATTCCAAAATATTTCCATCGACTGACAAGAACATGGTCACACGTTTGGAATTGGTGAGGGCTCTAGCATCCTTCTCTACGGTGAATCTTATGACAAAGGAACTGTAGGCTACCATTCCTGGTGAATTTGGCTGAGGTGAAGTTTAGGTTTGTAGATCCTAATTTAGTTTCTCACTCACTGATCCTCTTTAAGTTCTTATCTAGTAAGTTCATGAAGAAATGGTAGAAGACCATGAGATTTCTTATCTCATAGTTTAGACCACCAACATCCCTTAGATGCAGGCTGCTCTCCTTGATTGCCTTTGTACCCAAGACTTTCTTAGACTTCTAGCTGAGTACTACATGTTTTAGGCTATCAGATGGTTTGTTATCCCTAAATGTATGACCAAGAGCTGATCTTTGGTCATTCTATTTTGAGTATTCAATTGTGACTTGAGGCAGGAGTCCACGCTTGAGATGAAGGTGTTTATGCTCCAGTGATTCCCGTTGTCGATGGTATCACCATTGCCAAGTCATTTGCTCAAATGCAACGTTTATTTGGATTCTCTTTGAGCAGACTTTTCCCAAGTTTGAGGATAAGTGCATCATGGGTAAGGCAATCACTGTTGATGTGAGTGAGTTTGATGAACTCATTACTGCCTAAACTAAGGATTTGAAGACTTTCTTGGAAGGGATACGTGGGTCTCATGTTATTCCAGTTGCCTGTTGCTGATAGTTAGGATGACAACATGGACATCACTCCTGTTGGAGGTATATATGGTGCACTGCCAAGCATGTTCGGCGACCTCGTAGACCGTGTAACCGGCACCATAGGTCCTACTTCCGGCATCCATCGGGTAGACCAGCACCCCGACTACATCTCCATTGTTCCACATCACCGGAACCGCACTCGGAAGCCGTGCCACCGGGCTCTTGAAGTAGCTTCGTGAGTAGGAAAAGTAGGTTTGCATCCCACATTGGAGATGTAGTAGAGGTGGGAAGCCTCTTTCCTTATAAATAGAAGGCTCCCCCCTTAGATATGAGAGCTTGGATACTTGCTACTATTGGCATGTAACCACCTGATGGCTTATTGGCCGATCATACTATATTCCAAGTGGACGTAGCCGTGCCCTCCAATGGCACGGTGAACCACTATACTCACCCGTGTCTGTTTATAGCTTTATTATTGTGCTTCTGTGAGTCCTCCCGGATTCTAGCAGAAATAATTGGCGCCGTCTGTGGGAAGATTTTCAAAAAGTTCGCAGTGCTCTACTGGTTGTGCTACCCAGGTCAGCAGGTCCAAGTGATCAACGGGCCAGCAAGCCACTAATTATCCAGTTATATCCCAATTATCCCTGATCCCATGGTTCCATCCGGGATCCGAGTCAGCCCAATCCTAAAACCAGCAGGCATCCCATTGGCCAGCTAAGTCAGTCGGCCGGTTAGCTCAGCGAGCAGGCTGCCCAAGGTCCAACCCCCCCCCCCCCCCCCCCCCCCCCCCCCCGGTTTAGTGGCAAACAGGACCGGCAGTCAGCGGTCCAGCAGGTCCATCAGCCGGTCAAACGAGTCAACCCCTGGTTGAATCTTCTCTGGGCACCCACCGGCGTCGTGGTCGTTCTAGAACCACCTCCGCCACGCCCTGCAGCAGGCCTCGCTCAGCCGCCTGGTCCAACAGATCCAGCGGGTTAGCCACCCGGCCCAAGCAAGCCAGCGGCAACGGTGGCGTCCGTCGTTTGCCACTTCCGGTTGGCATGAACCCGCCCGGTCCCAGTTCCAGGCATAGAGTCAGCCAACCTCCGGGTCTGAACTCTCGCCAGGCAGCACGTTCTGCTCACCCACCCTGCATCGGTGAGGTCAACTTCCTCTCTGCCCGGTGATCTCCTCCCGTTGTTCCAGCACCACACCGGACAGGGCATGCTTCCTCCACACCGGGCGAGCTCCACCGCTCCAGAACCCGATGTCAACTCCTCCGGCACCCAGGGCCGCTCCACCCCGCACCAACCCACCTTGATCTCCGGAGCCGATGGTCCTCCGTCTCCGGGCCGACAGGCAACAAGAACTCGGTGGCCTCCTCCTCTGGTTCGGTGGCTCCTCTCCAATTCGGATGGTCTCCCTCTCCTGTTCGGGTCCTCGCCTTTGGGCCTTCCCCTCCGGTCATCCTCCTCTCCAGGCACGAAACAGGAGAAGAGCAAGAAGAAAAAAAAAACAGCAAGCAAGAAGGAGACGAGAGAAAGCAGAGAAAAGCAGAGAGAATAGAAAAGAAATAGAAAAGAAATAAAGAAGAAAGGAAGCGAGGCAGCAGTTGTACCCGCAGCAGAGAGAAAGCAGGAAGACAGAAGAAAAAAGAGCGGGTAAACAAGAGGAGGAAAGAAAGATCAAAAATGTCAACGGACCAGCACCCGGTCAACGGGCCCATCGGGTCAGCAGGTTGGGCCTGGTGTGGGTCAGCAGGTCCACACGGGTTGGACTGGAGCACATCTTCTCTGGACACCCACAAACCTCCTTTGGACACCCAAATTGTTCTCTACTCCCGTAGGCAATCACCGGGCAGCCTGGGAATCATTCTCATGGGCTATTCAAACACCCGACAGCTTCTCCAAACATAAGTACCACATTTCCTATTATTATGTCTCCACATGATTGTTTTGGGTATCTTGATAAAGTTAGACATGCGATAATTGTGTGCGTGTAATTACCTGCTGGAATGGTATAATTTTGTTTGTTGGTGCATAGCAACATTGTCTTTGCATAGCAACATGGTCTTTCGTGTGTGGTTGGCTGAGGTATAACAACAGGAAAGGGTAAACCAACCACACCGGAGGCATATATCATGCACTCTCAAAACATCGAGCATTACATGCTTCCATTCCATACTTGCTCAGTGCTGCGCATATCATTATGCATCGGTCGATCATTTCAGCATTGCACGATCATATCAGTATGCATCGTTGCACACATATCATTATGCGCTTATCAGTGCTGCACATATCATTATGAATCGGTGCACGCATTTCAGTGCATGACATTACAATGCATCGCACTACAATGCATCGCACTATGGTACAAGCATTTCAGTGCATGACATTACAATGCATCGCATGACAATTCATCGCACTACGGTACAAGCATTTCAGTGCATGGCATTACAGTACATCGCATTTCAGTGCACGCATTTTATCTTAGTTTAGCGCCTGCGGAACTTCACCGGTCAGTCCGGCACGAAGTTCCCGCTCACATTCCTAAGGAATAAACCGGTTGAAAAATCGACATATTCCTACGGACAAGCCTCAACCGGCTCTAAGGCACTCCATTGGTTTGATCACCACCTTCGCGCCTACGGGCACGGACAAGCCAGCAACAACTTAAGGCTTCAAACACATGGGCTTTATAAACCCAGAGATTTTTCCTCTAACACATGCAAACTCTTCCAGCAGGCTAGAAACCCTGCATCACACCAAGTTGTGAAAAATATGGGGATCCATGGGAGACTTGTTATCTCTACACCACCCCACCGGGCAGATTGTTTCTCTAACACAGAACAAATCTTCCCGCAGGCTAGAAACCCTGCACCCCACGTCCATAAGGTTCAGGCTGGGAAGAATGAGTGGATGTTGACCGGTGCTATAACATGGCTGCAACACCCCACCACGAACAAACGGGAATACTCGAACTCCCGGCCGAGTTCCTTTTCGAGTTGGGGGACTTATTGGAAGCGATATATATACCGCATATCGGTAAAAGGCATTCCAACGGTAACAGGCATTCCATCGGTAAAAGGCATTACAACGGTATTCCAAAGGCATTCCAACGGTAACAGGCATTCCATTGGTAAAAAGCATTCCAACGGTATTCCAAAGGCATTCCATCGGTAAAAGACATTCCAACGGTATTCCAAAGGCATTCCAACGGTAACAGGCATTCCATCGATAAAAGGCATTCCATCGGTAACAGACATTCCATCGGTAAAAGGCATTCCAACGGTATTCCAAAGGCATTCCATCGGTAAAAGACATTCCAACGGTATTTCAAAGGCATTCCAACGGTAACAGGCATTCCATCGATAAAAGGCATTCCATCGGTAAAAGGCATTCCAACGGTATTCCAAAGGCATTCCAACAGTAACAGGCATTCCATCGGTAAAAGTCATTCCATCGGTAAAAGGCATTCCATCGGTAACAGGCATTCCAACGACAAAAGGCATTCCAACTGTAAAAGGTATTCCAACGGTTCCAAAGGTATTCCAACGGTACTCCAAATGCATTCCAACGGTAGAGCCTATTCCAACTAACGGTTGCGCATTCCATCCATCGAGCCGGTACCAGCTTACCGCTCACTTTCCTAGGGCATAAACCGGTTGCACCAACCGAGTTATCCCAACCGACAGTATAAGCCCAATCATGGTCAGCGGGTCAAGGTCTCCAACGGGTCAACCTCGGGGCGAATCTTCTCTGGGCACCCCAGTTCCGCACCGCTGCGCCAGAGCCTCGACCCCTGCACCACAGCTCACGCTAGCACCTCACCTCCGGCCTCGTGAGCTCGGCCGCTCAGTCTATCAGCTCACCCTCCGGCCCGGCTCTGTTCAGCAGCGGCTCTACCCGATCAAGCTTCAACGAGTCAGGACCGGTCAAACCCGGATCCTCCCTGGGCACCCACCGCCGTTCCGGAACCCGATGATCCAATCAGCTTGCCTCCGGGAAATATTACACAGACAATGCTGATCAGAACCCGGCACCTCAGTACACCCCCAAGCAAGACTAAACACGGAGGTCACTAGCAAGGAAACATCACTCCCGGCTAAGTCAAATCTCCAACACGGACTTGGGAGACTATTACTGGGAACACATCAGTAACACTCGAGCGGAGGGGTGGGACTCGGCATTCGAACGCCCGGTAAGAGTCCAATCTCACTTAGGGACTTGGGGGACTGGTGGTAGTAGGGGTGACTCGGTCACCACCTACGCTTAGCGGCACATGATGATTTTAACTCCCCGAGTAAGATTGTCTCTTACCTCGTGGACCATGCAACCGGCGCCATAGGTCCTACTTCCATCATCCATCGGGTAGACCAGCACCCCGACTACATCTTCATTGTTCCACATCACCGGAACCGCACTAGGAAGCTGTGCTACCGGGCTCCTGAAGTAGCTTCGTGAGTAGGAAAAGTAGGTTTGCATCCCACATTGGAAACATTGTAAAGGAGGGAGCCTTCCTTCCTTATAAATAGAAGGCTCCCCCCTTAGATATGAGAGCTTGGATACTTGCTACTATTGGCATGTAACCACCCGATGGCTTATTGGCCGATCATACTATATTCCAAGTTGACGTAGCCGTGCCCGCCGATGGCACGGTGAACCACTATACTCGCCCGTGTCTGTTTATAGCTTTATTATTGTGCTTCTGTGAGTCCTCCCGGATTCTAGCAGAAACAACTCCTGACTTCAGCTCATTATTTGTCATTATTCATGAACTATGTGCTGATGAGCCTGAGGGGGAGACTTATAATGTGATCATACATGTCCCTCTGTCGATTGTACAAGTCGAGGACATTGTTTCAACAAGTTGGCTAACCTGAGATTCCACCAAGGTACTCTATCCTTTTTCTGTGACAATAGCTTTGCCATATATACCTCTAGAATCTTATGGTGCACTCTAGAATTGATATTATTTATTGTTTGATTAGAAATTTGGTTGAAGAGAACTTGTTTTGATATGTGCTTTATATCTATTGAGAAGCAATATGCAATTTTGGTCTATAAAACCTCTTGACAACCTTCATTTTTACAAGTCTTATAGAGGCCATTGGTATGTGTGACATGAATTAGTCTCCCCAGAAGTACATGAATTAAATGGAGTAAGGTTTTCTAAGTTTCAGAAAGAACATCTCCAACCTGGAAAACTCTTTTCGCGTGAAACTTTTGATTCATGCCAACCCATCTCAAGAACAATCGGAAATTATAGCATGTGAGTGATGAATCAACTCTCTTCTTGATTCATATGATATCAAGAAACATATAGCATTCTCATAAAATCTGGGATCTACCATCTGTCTGAGATTGGTTTTAATTCTCTTCGTTTGTTTTTAGATTTTGATTCGCAAATAAATAAATAAATATGAAAAGCTTCAATCATACCAAAAATTTATTCGGAACTATCAAACTCATCATCCCCAACAATCCAGAAACTTAAAGGAATAGACTTGTAGGGCTTTCATTTTAAAGAAGAAGTACGTAGATAGACTTTTGTTTTACTGGGCTATGGACTATGAAGATCCTAGATCCATGATAATGGTATTTGCTTCTTGAGTTCATATGAATCAGAAAGAGATCGATGGAAAGGGAAACATTTTTGAATATGAAGAAGAGATGGAAAAGAAAAAATAAACAGAGGAAACCATACAGAGATAGACTATGGCTCTTGAATTCCATTAACTCCACAACAGATAAGTTTAGCTTGTAAATTTTGTGGAAGTATGACAGAAGTCACAGAACATCCACAAATCAACATTGGGAAAACCCAGAAAAGCCTTACTCCAACTCCATAAACAACGGTTTCTCCTATGTTAGTTGATGTGGGTGATCTGTTGACAAGTAATTACATGTCGTCTCTTAATTGGTTAGGACCACCACCTCAGTAATGGTTCCGGATCACATTATAATTCCTCTCAGCATGATGTCACATCCTTACTGCTAAAAGTGGTATCGTAGTGCTATAAACTTAGCTTATCAATGTTGTGTTCTATTTTGCAGGCCGGATTTAGAGATGACGTCCTCAAAATTATGTTATAGTGCAGATTTTTATTTTTGACCCACTTTTTGATCGAATTTTCTCATCTCCACCGTCTAGTATCTAGATAATATTGTGTAGATCATCTCTGCAAAATTTCAGCCAATTTGGTAATCGTTAAGGCCCTCAAAATTACATTTTTCTGTTATAAACATGAACGGTTCAAGTTTGACAGAATTTAGTTCGTCCATTTGTTTTTTGAGTTTGAGGGCCTCAACGATTTCTAAATTGGTTGAAATTTTGCATAGATGATCTACACAATATTATATAGATACTACACGGTGAAGATGAGAAAATTCAATCTAAAAGTGGGTCAAAAATGAAAATCCGCACTATTTGACATTTTTAGGACGTCCTCTCTAGATCCGGGCTGATTTCGTATGTAAATAATAATAATAATAATAATAATGTTGTGTGCTATTTGCATTATTCAGTCATGTTGTATTTGAATATGTCTTGACAGAATCATATGCCAATACGTACTCTAAGTCATCTCATCTAACCATTAGATAATATATTGTAGGGAAATGGGTAAGTTTATAGACACTAGATTATGTTCATTTTGCATTATTGGTCTTTTTCAAGCTATCTAGCAGGAAGATTTTGTCTCACTTTTGATTTTCCAGCAGAATTGTTTTAGGAACCGGGTTATACTTTTAAAAGAAGACTAATCTTTTCTCACAAAGTTCTCTACCACATATTCGTACTCAAGTCTTACTCTATGATGAAGGGGACTAAGCCAAGTTCACAGAAGCTTCACTTCTTACATTTCTGTAAACAAGTGTTTTCTTTCCACTTCAACACCTGCCCTCAAAATGCAAAAGTTATACTTGTTAACTTTGCCTCGTTACAATGTTACTTTAATTTTTATAACAATAGGCTCACTATATAGGGATATAATGAATACTAGAATTTTTTTTTTCTCATTTTTTATCATGGTAAGTTCAAATGATCTTGTGATTTATAATTTTTAATATATAAAAAAAAATGTTGATTTATTAATTTACTTGTGGCAAGGTAAGAATAATTTGGTTGATTCACTTCATTGTCTATCAAGTTAATTCATTTTCTCTCCCTCAACCCGAGCCCCCTGGCTTTGCAATCCAATTATAGTAGCCACCCAAGCCCTTCGCTCTGAACCATTGTATGATGGCTCTCCAACGTCATCCTATTGTGGCGACTGCTCAATCGAACGAAACTCTAGATTCCATGAAGCCTTTCATCCACTTGGTTTTGCGCAGGAGAGGT
This sequence comes from Potentilla sterilis, assembly GCA_963682095.1. Classification (NCBI taxonomy): domain Eukaryota; kingdom Viridiplantae; phylum Streptophyta; class Magnoliopsida; order Rosales; family Rosaceae; genus Potentilla; species Potentilla sterilis. The sequence continues at coordinate 16,545,139 of OY821767.1, read as the reverse complement.
CTTGATACTGAGAAGGCTGTCGATCGGAGACAAAATCAATGGAGACCCAAAACTTGCAGGGTGCGAGATCTAATTCAGCTCGCCCGAGACGGGCTCGGCTCAAAGAAGATTTTCTTTGGATAGGGCAGACTACCAGGAGATCTTGGGATTATGTGTGTTCATCCTTCTGCTCTTGGCTGGTACCAGAGTGCTCCGTGGTGATGAAGAAGTATGTGAGGGTCGACGTAGAGTTTAGAGACAAGGTAAGGAAGCCGGATATGAATTGGCGACTATGGAGATGCGCTATGAAGTGGTTGGGTGGAACGACACGATGCTTTACTGATGGCATGGAGTCAAGCAATGAGATGATACAAGTTGTCGGTGCAATGGTGGATGAGCAGTTGAAAGCCAAACGAAGACACCGTGGTGGAGGCTCTCATATGTGCAATCAGGTTTGGGTACCCAAATCATATTGGATGCCCTTACCTAATTGGATGAATGGGGTGTCCATGGCAGGTGGATCTGTTTGTTGGATTTTGGCCCAAGTATGGCCCAATTTAATAAGCCTTAGCCTCTTAGGATTTCACATTTGGGATTCAGGTGAGGGGCCTCAATCAAACAAGAGCATAGGCTTCTGTTGGGGACATATATGATGCACCGCCAAACATACTCGGCGACCTCGTAGACCGTGTAACCGGCCTGGTATGCCCTACTTCCGGCACACCTCGGATAGACCGCCACCCCGGTTACATCCCCAATGTCAGAGATCACCGATGCCGCACCCGTAGGGCGTGCCACCGGGCACTTGAAGTAGCCTCCAGAGTAGGGAAATATGTAATAGTATGTTTGCATCCCACATTGGAGATGTAGTAGAGGTGGGAAGCCTCCTTCCTTATAAATAGAAGGTTTACCCCTTAGAGTTAGGGATCTTGGATACTGGTCACCCTCGGCATGTAACCACCCGATGGCTTATTGGCCGATCATACTATATTCCAAGTGGACGTAGCCGTGCCCTCCGATGGCACGGTGAACCACTATACATGCCTATGTCTATTTGTAGCTTTATTATTGTGCTTCTGTGAGTCCTCCTGGATTCTAGCAGAAACAGCTTCATTAGCGGATCTTCTGGAATAGTACTGAAAAATTATTCAAGTTATTCTATGAGAGCGAAGCATGGAGTGTTCAAAGATTGGACCTATTTCTATATACCATCGTGGGAACTACCACAACTTCTTATTCTATCTATATATAACAGCAGGGTGGTATGTAACGGTCATTCTGGCTTGAAGCTAGAACAAGTTTACATTGTTTTGATGTTGCTCCAGAATGTGTTCTGGATGTATTATGATACAATTATTTTCGACTCACTAGATTGAGTCATATTTTATTTATGAGAAATTTATATACACTCCCCAAACCTCTTAATACAGCTCCCAAATATTTAAATTTCAAACAAGATTTTATAAGTACGTTAAATGACCAAAATATACAATTCTGTGTTAGAAAGAGTCGAACATATTTTCCTTATTAAAACTCCATAATTATTAAAAATAATTAGAAACACACAAATTCTTTTTCTTTTTTCATGGCGTCCTCATTTAATACAAAAATAAAATTTGAAAACACCTTATTGTTCTAGGAGAAAAGTATAATAAACAACGCGTAGTTTTATTGATTGCTAAAGAGACCTTTATATAGGCATTACATCAAATATCCCGAATATTCAGGGATTCCCTATCTACGAAAGATACTACATATATAGTCTAATTAGGTCAAGACACATTACAGAAGTTACGAAAATAACATTCCTTGAACACTCCCCCTTGTGTCGTTTACCTAATGGTACATAAGGTGTTGCCTCGCTAAAACTTTGTCAGAAAAACAAAAACCTCTTGGGTAAAAATAAAAGCATGGACAAAGGAAAAATAGCACAACGCACAAACTACAAGTGCGTAAGGCATGCGTTAGTAGAGTTCCCCTGAAGTCTACATGAGAACTCCTCCTGATGAATAAATATGTCTTCGAGTTCCGGTAAACGACACATACCAATGCGCTTCACATGCTTCACAAATATAGATTTGGGTAGAGACTTGGTGAACAGATCAACGATATTTTCTTCGAAGCTAACTTGCTTCACTTAGATATTCAAAGTCTCTTGATGTTGCTGATTGTAGAAGAACTTAGGCGATAATGTGCTTGGTATTATCACCCTTGATGTATCCCAACTTCATTTGTTTAATGCATGCTGCATTATCTTCATATATGCAAGTTGGTCCCATTGTAGTAGACTCAAGTCTACCAGACTCATAAAGCCAAACACATTCTTTGACAGCTTCATGTAGTGCAATGATCTCAGCATGGTTCGAGGAGGTAGCAACAAGGGTTTGCTTGGCTATTCTCCAAGATATCGTTGTATTCCCTATGGTAAAAATATAACCAGTTTGGGAACGTCCTCTATGTGGATCAGACGAATATCCAGCATCAGCGAATCCTACTATCACATCATTTGGTGTATCTGAGTTGGAGGGGGTATTACCGAAATCATATCGTGACCACGCTTTAGCATCCTCATGATTAGGAAAGGCGGCGGTAGCGGCGGCGTCACTGCGGAAGGCCGAGCCGGTGGCGGCGCGGCGGACAATCGAACCGAGGACGGACTAGACAGCTGTCCCATGGTGATCTGAGCCACGGTGTCCATCGTGGGATGCAAGGGTTCGGCCTTGAATCGAATCATGATGAGTGTATCGATAGAACAAGTCCATGTCACTGGTTCCTTTCAAGTATCGAAAGATGTTATTGATTCTAACCTAATGACGTTGTGTGGGCGCCGAGCTAAATCTAGCTAACAAGTTCACCGAGAATATAATGTGTGGTCTAGTGCACTGAGCTAGGTACAACAAAGTTCCAATAGCACTGAGATACTGATATTCAGCTCCCAATACCTCTTCGTCTTCTTCTTTAGGACGAAAGAGATCTTTATTGATATCCAGACTTCTAACGACCATGGGAGTGCCTCTAGGATGTATAACTTTGTCCATGTTAAATTGCCTGAGCATCTTTCAGACATATATAGATTGGTGTAGAAAGATTCCACCACTTCGGTGCTCTAGTTTTAGGCCTAGGCCAAACCGAGTCATTCCCAAATCTTTCCTCTCGAATTCAGATTTCAAGTAGCTTGCGGTCTCGTTTATCTCATCTGGAGTTCCAATGAAATATCATCGACATAGACGGCTACTATCGCAAATCATGAACTTGTTCTCTTTATGAACACACAAAGACATAACTCATCATTCTTGTATCTCTTCTCAATCAAGTAATCGCTCAATCGATTATACCACATCCTTCCGGACTGCTTATGATACGACCCGAATCTCGAGTTATTTTTTGACTGTTTTATGTTTTATTTTTATGTTCCGGTACTTGTTTTTACGATTCGAAAATTCTAAGAGTTAACTTTTTATTAAATTGACCCGACCGAGAATTTTATTTCTCGTCGAGATAGAAGACGTTGAAACGAGCTCGTGGACATGAGGCACGTTCAATTTGGAGTTCGTGTGAAAAAGTTACAACGTAAAAATCATTAAATTGTCATTTTTGGACGAGTATAAATAGCCGGGTTAATTTCCAAAAAGAGCAAGTTTTTCTTTTCCTTTTTTTCTTTCTTTCCTTTTTCTTTCTCCTTTTCTCCTTCTCTCTCCCCGACTCGGCCCGAGCCCGCCGACCCGCGCCGCCCTCCTCCCATCTCTGCCGTCCGGCCACTAAACGGCAAGCCATCGGTGCCGATAGCTTCGTCTCGCCCTCCTCTTCCGTTTTGTGGTGGTGGCCGGTGTCTTTCGCCGCGATTCGACCAGTTGCAGCTCAAGAAGGCTCGATACCCTTCTCCGGCCACTGATCGGCCTAGTTTCTAAGGGGGAAATGGGCGCCTCGACCTGCACGTCAAGTCCATGGGAGGAATTGGCCCAGTTCGGCCCAGGTAAGGAGAAATTCGAAATTAAAAATTTTAGGGTTTTTGTGTTTTTGTTGGAGGTTGAGAATTTTTGATATTTTGGTGGATTTGGAGGTTGGAATTATGTTCAAAGCTTTAAAAGGAGTCGATTGAGTGTAATTTGAGGTTGATTTGGTTGGTTTTTGGAGAAATTGGAGGTCTAGGGATTTCTGCCGCCGTCTGCGGCGGCTGAGGCTGTTTTTGGCGGCGGGGACGAGGTCGTGAAGGAGTGGCGATGATGTTGGGAGATTTTGGAGTTGATTGGAGGCATTTCTGGCCTCCTGTGGCGGAGCTACCGGCGGCGGGCGGCGGCGCTGCGACTGCCGGCGGCTGAGGAAGAAGATGAACAGTGAAAACAGTAAAACGGTAAAAAGTGAATTGTAAACGGTAAAACAGTAAACGGTAATTCAGTAAAAGTAAATGGTAAATAGTAATTCTGACTTTGACCATTTACTGTTTGACTTTCCAAATTTACTGTTTGACTTTTCCTATTACTGTTTGATCGATAAATACGACTGTTGACTTACCGTAAAAAGGTTAAAAGCTAATTAAAATGGTTTTACGACGAAATAATCAGAAAAGGGATTGATCGGACTCGGGATGGGTGTCCTGAGTAATTTTGAGACGTAACTCTAATACCGATAACGATAATTTAAATGGGGTTATTCAGACGAGTGAGGACGTCGTAAATTTCACTTTATAATCAAATTTCGAGTTCTGAGATATTTTTTAATTACGTCTCTGTTACAGGTCGAGAAATTACTCGACGTAATGAGAGCGAGGAATAGCGGCACGCTCGGCCGTACTGTGAGTGGATTTTATTTTAAAATAAATGCATGCAATTACGTTTTATTGAAATGAAATTTATTTAATTAAATGAGTTCGTAAGCATGATATGAATTATCCAAAGTCGATAATTCATATACTTCTGTTATAATTATTGATTTAATATTTAAAGAAATATGGTTTTAGGGTTTTGCTTTTACTACTATTTTGGTAGTATGTGATTTTATCCGGAAACAAGGTTTCCGAAAATGGTATGTTTTAATTATTTATAATTGATTATGTTAAATAAGTCTTAATTAAAGGTAGTGACCGGAAATGAGATTTTCGGGGATTTTATATTTTCGTTATTTATTATTTTCGACATGTGAGACATGTCGACGTTATAAATATAATTTTCGATATTATTTTACGACATGTTGGATATGTCGGATATATATGAGTATATTTCGAGGCTATTATACTAATGATTATTATAAGCCTCAAATGTGCGGTCGGGGACCGTACGGATTTATGATATATAAGGGGAAGCGTACTTTCGGTTTTGTTTTCGGATTTTCACCATATCAGGGTCCAGATATATATTGATGCTAGCTAGCTTAGTCGCCTGGGCCCATGCGAGGTGACGACTTGACCACATAGGTCAGATTCACACTCGGTGGTCGACGTGTACAGGCATAGCGTGGGACGCTATAGAAACTCTTGGAGGCTCGACCCTTAGTCTTGGAGGCTACTATTAAATGGTGGTAATGACATTCCCCTATTCTTATGACCAATGGGATTGGTCATGATTTTATATTATTTGGTTTTCGGGAATATTTTCTCTATGAGACTTTCTATAATTTAATAAATTCCCGAACCAGCGGGGCTGGGTTTTTATATGACCAATGGGATTGGTCGTGAAATATTATTAATTGATTTTCAAAAATATTTCGTTTTGAAATACATATATAAACAAAAATCATTATTTGTTTATTTGATATATCAGCGGGGCTGATTTTTAAATACGATTTTCTTAAAACGTGGGACGTTTTATTAAAGGCATGCAATGTGGTTTTATTTCTAAAATATTGGGAAAGTAATATGATACTTTCAATTAAAGTATTATATTAAATTATTTTATTTTTATCCACTCACTCTAACGTTTTTAATTTACTTTCCCCTGGGCCCTTCGTTTTAAAATCGCCCAGTTTGCAGACTAGATTATTTGAGGTCAAGAATACTCGAAGTCGAGGCATAGTCATCGTCGTCTTTGTTTCCGCTTGGTGGGATCTGTTGATCCTTTACTTTATAATTCGAAATTCCAGTTCAATGTATTAGATTGCTCTGATTACCTGTGAGCCTTTGAATATTAAATTAATTTGATTTTGTGTTTATCTATGGCGGTGGTTGTGTTTGGGGAGCAGATGGCTCCAGGTGTTGAGGTTGGAACTGGAATTAGAAGTGTTTTTAAATTTTACAGGTTTTAGGGTTGTCTATCTTAAGGTTGGCTTATCGATTTATCGATAGAGTTAATCTTAAGGTAGTCCCCGCAGGGCCTTATCCGGGTTTCAGGGTGAAATCTGATTCGGGTCCTGTCAGCTTAAGTCCATATAGGGAGCGTCTAAGTTTGATAGCGAAAGCACTTCGTGGTTTCTGCTCACTTGATTTGGGTAACGAAAGTCCTTCAGATACTTTCATATACATGCCGGTATCTAGATCCCCATAAAGATATGCTATAACAACATCCATAAGCTGCATATTGAGTCTCTCTGAGATTACCAAACTGATTAGATAACTGAAGGTAATAATATCTATTACCGAAGAATACGTCTCCTCATAATCAACTTCAGGGTGTTGAGAAAAACCTTACTCCACGAGTCGATCTTTATATAGCTAGACTTCACCATTCTCATTGCACTTTCTGACAAAGACCTATTTATGTCCAACAGGCTTCACGTTCGGCGGTGTAGGCACAACCGGTCTGAAAACTTGTATTTTCTTTATAAAGTCTAGTTTACCCTGGATTGCTTCTTCCCACTTTGGCCAATCCGCCCTTCGTTGGCACTCATCAATAGAACGGGGTATTATTTCGTCATCGTTAATGATTTCTTCAGCAACGGCATAGGCGAATGCATCATCGATGTACATGGAATTCATTTCCATAAGATTGTGCATGCATAAGAAGTTTAGTGTGATTTCCTTGCTCTCCAACATCAACGGTGGGTCTGAGGCGTCCCCTAGGATATTAAGAGTTGATTCTTAGACATAGGTATAGTCAGAGACAATCTCGTGTGACGGCATCACAGTATCGATGATTAACGGATCGCTTTGTGCCTGAACATATGTCCTCTTCCTAAGTATAATGTCCTTGGAACCGATTGGTCTCCCCCTCTTCCTAGGGGGATCCGAAGCCGACGCCGGCTCTCCACTTGGAGGTACTAAGTCTAGGTTGTCGACGGCACCTAGGGCAACCGGCGACGCGTGCTCGTGCGTGACGAGGTATGTTTATCCTTGCAAGTAATTCGCAACAGGTATGGTTGATCTTGTCACTTTCGCAATATCTGAAAAGGAGTCGGGCATCGAATCCGCAACTTTTTATAGTTCCAATATGCGTTGTACTGAGACGTGCATGGATCATAATGAGATATAGTAGGAGAGAACCACGTCAATTTCTGACGTTCAGTAGGGCCGGATGCGGACATATCTACCCTAACGGCGGGAAGCATGTCTCATCAAAGTGACAATCTTCAAATCTCGCAGTAAACATATCACCTGACGTTGGCTCGATATAGCAGACGATCGTTAGAGCTTCATATCCAGCATATATAGTTAATCGTCATTATGGACTCATCTTGGTACGCAGTAGAGGTGTGATAGGCACATATACAACACAACTAAAAGTAGGCAGATGCGGAATGTCACTCTCGTAACCAGTTGCCAACTGGAACGCACTAAATGGTTGGCTATCTATGGGTCGTAGATGAAGAAGAATAGTTGCATGTAGTATTGCACATCCCCATGCCGAAACCGGCAAGTTAGTGGCCATGATGAGGGACCTCGCAACAAGTTGAAGTCTCTTGATAGTGGCTTCTGCAAGACTATTTTGAGAATGAACGTGGGGCACGGGATGTTCAACTTTAATCCCGGCAGACATGCAATAGTGGTCGAAGCATTTTGACGTAAACTCTCCAGCATTATCTAGTCGAATTGACTTAATAGGATTGTTGGGGTGGTGCGCCAGAGCTTTATAATTGAGCTAGGAGTTTAGCGAATGCAGCATTCCGCGTTGACAATAACACGATGTGTGACCAACGCGTTGACGCATCAAACAGAACCATAAAATATCTAAAAAGTCCGCACTCTGGTGTGATTGGTCCACATATATCACCTTGTATTCTTTGTAAGAATAAAATATTCTATTTCTTATCAATAGCGAAAGATGGTCTTACTTGAAGTTTCGCTAGTGAGCAAGCTTTATAAAATGAACGATGAGCATTGAACATCGCTACGGAGGCATGAGCAGCTGGGGTGGGCCAAACCTCTCCTTGGAGACAAGAGGTGGTCAGCGTCGACACCAAGGCCGAGCCACGATGAGGACGGTAGGAGCAGCATCTCTGGTGATCTGAAAAACGAATGACCGTGGGAGAATTTCAGAATACGAATCATCAAATCACGACCCGGATGACCGAGTCTATCATACCAAAGCTTGTAATTGGCGAAGTCGTAGTGGATTACTATGCTAGATTCAATTGCTCAAAAAATTGTGAAATATATGCCATAACGAACACGCTTACACTTCTCCACTATTTGAGTGCGCAGATTCTGAGTGGAGCTGATCAACAGATATTCAATTCCATTGAGGTGATAGTCATTGTCACGAACATCCTTAAAAGAAAGCAAGGTTCTAGGCGCTTTTGGCACGTATAGGGCGTCAGATACTCTAATTGCGGTCCCATTCGCTAAGAGAAATTGCGCAACTCCACGACCTTTGACAATAGAACCCGATCCTGTCATTGTAGATAATGACAATCCAAATGGCATAAACTCCGAAAACAATTGTTAATTCTGAAGAATAGTGTGAGTTGTTGCAAAATCCAACATACACTCGATCTCGCCTTGAGACATCTACAAAAAAAACGTAAATTGAATCAATCGTCTAAACAAGACATGGCGAAACACTTTAACACATTAAGAATAATAGAGTAAGGGAGGGCGATCAGATCTCGGTCCCTTATAGAGTGTATAGAGGCAATATATCATCACAAAACAAGGTTCATTGAGGCCGATTGGGTGGCTATGGCATCAATGAAACTTTATAAAAATCTGCATTTATTCACCGAATACTAGCATTGATAAAGAAACCATAGCCTAAAGCACAGAAATAGAGACCGGGTGCTGTCATTTGTCACGTGGCCGAGCCAAGGCAAGGCCGGGGCCATGATGGGGCCGAGCCAAAGCAAGGCAGGGGGTGACGACCGGTCGGGCATATAGGCAATACGATGTGTCAATTGAGCTAAGTCTGAAGCATGTCGAGTTCGGAGACTAATCGTTGTCGAGTCGATTGATGTAAATTTTGCATTTTTCCATAGGCTATGTGTGCTGGTGCTAAGCTAAGGTTATTTCCGAGGATGTGTCGAGACTAAAGTCGGGACGATTTCCAGGTAAACTTTTAAAACAGGAATCGGTGTCGAGCCGGCATGTCATAAGGCTGTCGAACTGTCGAGACAGATTGTCGGGCTGCCGAGAGGCTGCTGAGGCTCGTTTCCAGGCTACCGAGGTGTGCTGTCAGGGATCCCGAGACACGTTCCTGAGGCTGCGAGGGTTGTGGAAGGCATACTGTCGAGATGCGCAACATGGCTGCCGATAGGTATGCTACAAAGCTGCTGAGAGGCATGCAGGATTGGCTGCCGAGAGGCATACTAGGCACAGCCTTACTACCGAAAGGGATGCCGAGGGTGTTAATAGGCCTGCCAAGGGCTACCGAGAGACTGTTGCGGGCTATCGGATGGTTGATAAGGGCTTCCGAGAGCGCCTAACGAGTTGCTGCCTAGCTACCAGTATGCTATCCACAGCTGTCGGTAGCGTGCCAAGGTTCTGCTGAGGCTGCTAAGACTGCCGAGGGGCTGTCGAGGCGTGGCCGTTGGTGCATTAGCAAAATTTTCGTAATTTTCTCGTTTTGTTTCGTGATTTTGTTTTGAATATGAGTTAACTTCACCAAATCCACGGTGAACTTAACGTGATTATGCCATAGATAATTTGACGCATTGAACCATTTATGCTTTTTTAAGGGATGTAATTCTCGTTCATTCTTTGAATAAAAGAAATTTTTATTGATGACAACTCAGAAAGTACATCAAGGATGTTCTAAAGAAGACGACTTGTCGAACAAAGTCGTCAACTATGACTAAAAACAAGCCAAAAATAACAATGTAATCAAACTTGAACATGAAAGATATGACCTAACAAGCCTAAAGACTTTGTCATAATTGGAGTATCATACTCCTTTGTCCTACGTTTCTTAGTAGGTTGGAAGTCATCAACGCTGAGATGAGTATCTTTATCATCATATTCTTCCTCAAAGTCTCCAACATAGTTTGCTTCTTGAACCATTTATTACTTATGTTTCTTGTAGGCCGCTTGGACATCCCGATCAGCTATGCAATATTTCGGAATATGATTTCGAGAGCCACATTTAAAGCAAGGAGCCGTAGCAAAGCTAGGAGCGTGACCACCACGCTCGGGACTGGATCGGTGCCCAACACAGGGAGGGGCGACAACTCCACCATCCATTTTCCAAGAGAGGTTCCGGCTAAGGCAGGCGCCTCCTCTTCCTCCTCGGCCTCCGCGTGGCGGTGGTGCTTGACGTTCACGTGGTGATGTCTTTGCTTTGGAGCTTTACCACAGGCTTAGTGAGATTCAGGAATAAATTTCGGACTTCTAGGCCTCTTGTTGGTAGTAAGGATCAACTCATGGTACCTCTCTTTTGTTTGGAGCACATTCATCAAGTCATTAAAGGTCTTGATGGTGCCCTTTTCAAGTAGATCTCATTACTGGTGCGACAATATATACGCAGATTCTAGAAACACTGTGAACGTTTTCTCCATCATGTCGTGGTCGGTTTTCTCGACCCCAAAAAAGCTCAGATCAGACTGTAAATTGAGCATAGTCTGATGATATTCTAGACTGTATCGAAATCTAATAAGCGAGTTTGCTCTCAATCTGACAATAAGTCAAGAAGTTGTGCATCATGCACATTGTCAAAGCAGTCTTTGAGGATGTCCCATATATAGCTCTTTGGAATTAGTTTTCCTCAGATATTGCTTCTTGAGCGTTGGATGGATATGCCGTCTGAGAAACATCAGGGTTTGAGCTTTTAATTTATCCAAGAGAAGCTTGTTGACTCTCGTCATCTGGAAGTATGATGGTGGCCGTGAATCTCTTTCCGATAAAGGTATTCTCAACATTAGAGACCTTTTGAATTCCTTGTCTTGAACATCTAAAATGTCGAATTCTTGACGCTGGGTGTCAGCCATCTACAAAACACAAATAGGGAGACGTTAGTATTGATCAAAATGAATACTAAGTAAGTTTGATTATATTTTTAGAACAGTATCAAGATGTGTTATGGTCCCATAAACGTGACTACAAGTCACAATCGATATCTTTCCTTTGATTTTCTTTTGAAAATTTGACATTATGGTTCACAGTTATAAGCACATGCTGTAGCCGGGTAACATCACACTTACCCCTAAAACGTGGGGTACCGGGATGATGAAATCCTCAGTAACAGGGACACGAAAAGATCCTGTTACTGAAAAGATCCGGAACGAAAGACAAAAATCCCAGAATTTAAAATTCAGAAAGCATCAGGATAAAGCAGGGACACAAAAAGATCCTGGACGAAAGACAAAAATCTTAGAATTTAAAATTCAGAAAGCAAGAACTTTTAGAAAAATTTACCTCTTCTGATAAAGCTTGTTCGAAAGAAATTTTTTTCTTGGGGAAGCTTGTTCTTCTCAACTCTTCTTGATTTCTTCGGAGCAAGGATGAAGGCCTTGAAGGACGCTTGATCGGCTTTCGAGCAATCTTGGACTTCGGGTGATGTGTGCGTGATATGGCACACAAGGGAAATCGAGAGAGAAAGAGATGGTGCCGAGCGGGCACTATCGAGCGGGCTGCGCAGGGAGGCAGGGAGGTTGCCAAGAGAGATGGGGAGCAGGGAAGGCTGCTGCCGAGCGAGACTGCCAAGCAGGAACGCGCGCGAGATGCGCGGAGCTGGTAGGGGCAGGAGCCGGGGGGTTTACAAGCTGCCGACAGCGTAGATGCTGCTGAGAAGAGATCAACAACGCCGGTAAGAAGGGCAGCGGCCGGCGATGGTAGGGTTAGGGTTTTGGGATTTTTCTTTCAGAATCAAGGAGGTCTATTAGACAAGAGGCTAGAGCAACGCGTTGATAACGTATTCTAGGAGAAAAGGATAATAAGCAAAGCGTCGTTTTATTGATTGTTAAGGATGTCTTAATCTAGACATTACATCAAGTATCCCGAATAATCAAGGTTTCCATATCTACTAAAGATACTACATATCTAGTCTAATTAAGTCAAGACACATTACGAAAGTTACGAAAATAACCTTCCTTAAACACTAATGTAATTTTTCCTTAAAAAATTTATACTTAAATGGAGTGAGAACCATACGATTTAACTTTTGAATCATTGACGTTCAATTTATATGAGTTTTTTTATGACAGTTTCATGGTTCTATCTAATATTAAAATTTTCTTGAATGTTCAGGTAAAACACATATAGGTAAATTATCTGAGAATTTTATTTTATTTTAATCAAGAATCATTTGAGTAATTGGTGGATGGGAACTCAAATGATACAAAATCCATTTGTAGGCAATAAATAATGTATTTTCAATAATCAATACAAATTTAATTAAAAACATTAATATATATATATATATATATATATATATATATTAAATAGTTTCTTTAATAAGATAATTTATGATTTTTGTATATTAGGGATATTTTAGGTAATTTGGTACTGTATTTAGGCATATATTAATTTAAAAAATTGAGTGGGTGGTGTATTAAGTATGGGGTGTGTATCAAGTAATTTAGGGAGTGTATTTAAAACTACCGTACTCTTTATTTATAAAGTTCTTTCCTTGATTCAAAAAAAAAAATCAATTGGATATTAGGAGGTTCATTTGCTGGTTCTCTAGTTTTAGTTTTGTTTTGATTCCTAGTCTGGTTTCATTTCTTAGTTTGATTTTGTTTCCTACTTTGGCTATGTTTGCTGGTTTGGTTCATTATGTATGCATATATTGTTTATTTTTCTCCGGAGATAGAGGATAATTAGAACAAAATAAGAATATTGATGTACTAATCTGTTTTTGGTGTGTTAAGGATAATATGGTTGATTGTCCATCAAGTCAATACGTTTTAAGGAGTAAACTTCGCTGGTTTTCTAGTTCTGTTTTAGTTTGGTTTTGCTTCCTAGTTTGGTTTTGTTTCCTAGTTTGGCCTTTGTTTCCTGGCTTGGTTCATTATATACATGTTTATTTTATTTTTCGGAGATAGAGGATAATTAGAAGAAGACAAAAATGTTTCAATCCAGACTCTTCTTTTTGCTGAATTAATTAGTTTGATTGCTTCTCAAGCAATTAAAGCTGAATTGTAGGATTTAACTTTAAAATCTTTCTGCAGTCTTTGTTTTGCTGACCACCATGAGAGATAATAACAATACCAAAGGAATATGCAGTACTTCGGGGTCGTCAATTGTAGGCATACCCGTCTCTGATTATATTTATCCCTCGAAAAGAACAAAACGATCACCATCAATGGCGGTAGCAAGAAGACCCTCTTCAATATTGATAAATAATACAACATTGGTGATCTTCCAGAGGTGAAATCTTGAGCCGACTTCCTGGCTATATATATGTTTCTCAGTGCAAGTGTGTATCCAAACATTGGTGCAGCCTCATCTGATCCTAGTTTTATTGTTCACTTCCTATGTCGCCAAAGTGATAAACAGACAGAAATAATCCGTACTCTTATAAACAGTGAGGGGGTGGAATTCCTTAATAGGCTATCATCGTCGGGTAAGCCGCTAAACCGGTTATTCAAGAGTCTTGTGAGCTTTCACCAATTGAAAGAGGAGCCAGTTGTGGTAGGTACCTATAATGACTTAGTTTTGTGCTGTGCAAGCGAGTGAACGTGATTACTACATCTGCAGTGCATACACAAACCAATGGGTACCTCTTCCTCCCCCTCCGCAACTGTGCAAGTACACACCAGTGGAATTCATCTGCGATTTTCCTTACTACCAGTGTAGGAAAGACAAAGACAATCACGACCAGAAAAGACAATGCATCCAAATTAATGCTGAGTTTAGGTACAGGGTTGTGAGACTAATTACTGATCCTGAAAAGAAATTATTTTGCGAATTCAAAGTACAGATCTTCTCTTCTGAGACTGGTGAATGGACTGAAGCAATTGTGGCAACCCCGTCATTTGTTAGGTGTGGTACCATTCATAGCCGAAACTTTCTGTACAATGGGGTGTTGTATTGGATGACTGATAAAAGGTGACTTTCTTATTGGGGTAGATCCGTTCATGATCACCGACAGTTATAGGACTAGTTCTCCTAGTAATAGCAAGTTATGTTACTCCTGATGATAGTATTGATCAGTACAGATGTCGTTTCATTGAATTTGATCAGCGGTCTGATCAAGGCGGTTGTGTTCATCAAGACGGTTGGATGCGTTCGTGTGTGGGTATGAATAAAGGGTGTCTACAGATGTTAGATCACGACTCTGTAGCCCATGTTTTATGTGTTGCGGAGTTGAATGAAGAAGACGTCTCCACAGCAGCTGGCGAGTTTTGTTTATATCAGAGGGCGAGGTATTATGCACTGGATTCGGAAATGGTTCCAATAGATGTTGATGCTGATTACCAAGTCTATGTTCTTGGTTTTGATCCTAATGAGGATGGGAACTTGTATCTGCATATATGTGCAAGTATTATGTCAACGGTTGGAGTGATTATCAGGTACAACACTCATACAGGAGAGTGGTCAAATTTCGGTGAAAAGTGTCCTCTGAGCTGTTGTGACTTCTACCCGCTGGTGCTCCCCTGGCTGCCAACACCAGTTCCAAGACTACCAGATTATGGCAGACCGGTCAGATCTCCAAGTTGCAAGGTGCCACAGGTCACGAGCTTCAAGGGTGTAACACAAGGCCTCTAGCATTGTGTAATGATGGAAAGAGGCAGGGCAAGAGGCGGTGGTCGAGGTGTAGGTGGTAGATTAGATGGACCTGTCCAGAGTGCTGTGTACTCGGGATGAGGTACCAAAGCTGGTTTTGGCTGAAGAAAGTTTTGGATGCCTGCTCAAGGGGCAAATGGGGTTTGGGGTAGGACATACTGGCTTCAGTGATCTGCTGTGTGATAGCCATGTTTTTGTAGTTTGAAACATAGAATTGTCTTGTTAACAGTTTGACTGACCAAAACTTGAACATTGTACACATTTTCTCTAGAGAATAATAGAGCAGTTCATTCATCTATTCACTCCTTTTGTTCAAATGTCCATGCAAAAGATTTTGGTGACTCGCACATGAGGATCTGCATCCTGTTCCCCAAGTTGATAACCAGGGTTTCTGTCGTGTGATTACTAAAGGTTTGACCATATACACAAGCAAGTTTATTTACACATCACTAAATAGTGGTGTATACTAAATACACATCCTCACTTTTTTTTTATCAGACATATAAGTGAGATACAACTAAACCTAGTCCATTCTAAAAATAATTCAACAATTGTGAGTCGAATCCAACTCCTCACTTTATGAGAAGACCAGTGAGTATTGGAGAAGAAGATTAAAACCTCAAAGATTTTATCTGAGCGCACGGGTGGTATCATTATCTCTGGTAGAAGTGAGTTTCTTCAAGGTGGACGAGTGGAGCACCGACTATGATCGAGCAAAGTTGATCCTTGGTCATTATCATCTCTTCGATCGACTAGTATGGTTAATTGATTATGAGAAAGAGACGAGAACAATGTACAAGACTTTCATAGCTTCATGATGAAACCAATGCTTCCACTCTCCAAAACAAGTCTTGTAAACCTATAATAATAGAAGCCAAGACAACTGATATATGCATCCGACAGAAATGTGAACCTGTCAGCCTGCAAATATATGGTTTCTTTGGGGGAACCTTTGATATATGTTTATAATAAAAGGGAAGGAGGGGAGCCAGAGAGAGACAGCTGTGGCCTTTTTCATTTATATCAAAATCTCATTGTTCCTCAGCTCATTACTTTGAGGAAAGCAGAAAAACTCCCTCCCATCAACAAAAACCAGCTCACATTGTGATACAACTGAAAAGAGGACATGACACCACCAAGGGTATATCCGGAACATGACGAGACTTTAAAGTAGCGGCCACCAAACATATCTATGAAAGATCAGATTTTAAAGTAGAATTGTAGTCATTTAAACTTAGAAATATCAGCTACAAAATTAAACTTGATACTCATAGTTTGAATCCGCAGTACTTCAAACAAAAAAGATAAACAACAAAATTGTTGCAACATAATCACACTCCCATAGATAACTAAATGCTGACAGCCAATGAGAGCCAAATGCCTTCGAACAATTATAATCCCTATGCCTTGAGTCGTCCATAGTACTTCTGTTTCTCCTGAGTAGTCTGGAAGCGACCGTGTCCAAACTTTGAGGAGGTGTCAATGAACTTGAGCTTGATGTCCTCGAGAGCAAGGCGAGATGTCTGCTTGAGTAGGGACTGGCGAAGGGTAACAACCCTCTTCTTGGGTCCAACACAGCATCCCTTGATCAGGATGTAGTCATCTTTCACAACACCATAATGAGGGAAGCCACCAATTGGGGTGATGTCTTTCTCAGTCCTGGATTAACATCAGCAAAGTCAGATCTTGCGAAAGTCAAGTAACTTTACCAAGCCAATAGAAGTACTTATGAGAAACAGAAAATATCAGCATATAGAAATGAGATATGTAAGCAAAGCTACTGACCTGTCAAACTCGGTCACTGCAGTGTGTGACTCTTGTCCGGCCTTTCCAAGCTTGTAAATTTTCTTGTTCATTTCAGTACGGTGATGGTATCCATTCTGACCAGCCCTGGCAACTGTAAATGAAACTCTAGCAGGATGCCATGCACCAATACAAGCAACCTTACGCAGACCCCTATGGGTCTTACGTGGAAGCCGGGTGACACCCCAACGAGTGACAACACCTTCATAACCTTTACCCTTCGTCACACCAATGATGTCAATCATTTCATCTTTCTGGAAGACAGCATCAATAGGGATCTGCTTCTCAAAGAAGCTTTTGGCAAATTCAACCTTCTGAGCAATTGTGCCTCCGTTCACCTGGATCTCCATAAGATGTGCTTTCTTCTGCTTCAATCCCTTCATCTTCCTAATCTGCGTATCATTGTGAGCACAGGAACGGGTCAGTAACATAACAAGTAACAGATAGATACAACTTAAGACATTAAACACTGCACAGAGTGAATTATAAAAGTCGAGTATGAAGTACAATAAAGTCAAGTAGTATACATACCTGGGTGTGAGCCAACACTCGAATAACAGTCGAATATTTAATCAGCTTCTCAAACTGTGCTTCGATGCTCTTCTTTCCTTCATCAGTCTCATAGGTCTTCGAGTACTTTGCAAAAGCCTTCTTCTTGGACTTGCACCAGTTCTTGTAAAATCTCCTCTTAACCTCCTCACTGAGATGCTGAGCCCAGACTGTATTCAGTGAACGAAGGCCACGTGGTGTTTTCACATAGCCCACAACACCAACAACAACCATTGGGGGAGCCTCAATGATAGTGACAGCCTCACATGTCTCCTTCTTGTGCAGCTCTAAGCAAGTCATTTACAGTACGGTAAGAAATTGTGGAATAAGAATAAAACAACTTTTGCGCTGATGAAAAAGAAAAAGAGAAATCCCTCAGGAATGCCTGTTTTCTGCACAGACAGCACAAACACAATCAAAGATGGTTTCTCAACCCCAACAAAAGCTTTGCATGAGAGAGCACCATTCTTTCAACTGTGGTTTCATGCATGTCTCTAAGATTACTAAATTTTTCATCATTGGGATATATGCTCGACTAACACAACATTATAGAATACAAAGACATTCTTTTTTTCAATATGATATGTATAAGGCACAGAAAGTCGTAGGCCGAGTGCAACAGATAACAATTTAGCCCAGAAACATAAATGTAAAAATTTTAGTTTTTTCAAAAGAAGTTAAAAATTAGACAGTTTTTAACAGAAGATAAAAAAATCAACACCGATAAATATAAATATTATAAGGCAACATCAATTGGGAAGTGGCTTACTTGATCCAGGTTTCTCGACATCCCTGACAATGTGAGTCATGCCAGCCTTGTAAGCAAGGAAAGCAGTCAGCTTACAGGGCTTGGATGGGTCATCCTTGGGGAAAGCCTTGACTGCATAGCCAAATGATCAACAAAGCATTAATACAAATAAACAAAATTGAGAAAGATGAAGAAAAAAACCTAAAATGTATAGCAACTTAAAAACGGTGTCAAATTCCACATCAAAGATAACAGTATGCCAACTATAACATTGAAGACAAAACCAGATAGAAAACGTAAACATGGTATAAACTTGATTCTCAAAATACAGCCTATCTATCACACATAGGTATCAAACAAGGTACCAAGAACAAGCATGAATCAGATTGTTAACAAAACCTAAAACGAAATCGGAGAAGTATACCTTTTCCTCTGTGGCGAGCAGCTCGCTTCCTTGGAAGAAATCCAAGGGATCCATGCCTGGGGTGCTCAAACTTCCTGTGAGACATTCTCCTCCACCTTCATTTTAGACAAACACAAATCAAATTAGCACAGTAAACACCAACAGGATCTACTGGAATCACATAAAGATTAGATAGTTTACAGAATCAAACCGAGCTTGATAGGGAGCGGCGAGCAGAGAGAGGCGAGGAGGGTTAAGAGGACTAGGGTTTTAAACCGATTATATGGTAGCGTCTCTGCACAAGCGGGCCATTACTGAAACTGAAAGCCCGTTTTGTTATTCACCATTTTAGGCCCAATCCTAATAATTTGGGTCAAGTACATAATTTTTTCTTTTATATTTAGGTTCACTATCTAATTATAGCTATATAAGGGTGGTGACATTAGCACACCCAAAATCTCTATTTATACACTCTATTTATTTTTCTAATAAAAGATAATGTTATTAACACACACTTTTTTCTATTCACACACCCAATTTAAAAAACAAAATATTTGATAGGGTGTGTGAATAGAGATTTTGGGTGTGTTAATAACATCACACTTTTAAAAAAGTAAAAAAAAAACTAATCTGATTAAAGCAGGGAAAACTATCCTATTAAATGAAGTGGCGCAGGCGATCCCATCTTAAACGATGCATGTGTTTAGATTGTTGAAAGGTACCGAACCTATCAATCTAAAGTTGCAAAATATTAGAAGAAACTAGGCAGACCATCGTTGGTCAAGCAAAGCTGACTATAGCCAATAAAAAAAATGACACATGTCAATTTTAGAATTTTATCTATTATGGCTACTACTGGAGAGCAATATAACCTTTAAGCTGTTAAACCTTGAGCTAACAGAAAGGGGAAATGGAATAAGAATCTGAAAATTCTGTAATTGATGAATTCCTGGACTTTTGATAAAAGAAATTTTTATATGAATTTATGTCATCAAGTTCTATATGGTCACTTTAGTGGATCCGGATTCTCTCCTCATGAAGGAGCTCCTCATATCTCCTCATGAGATCTGGGCCGTCCAATTTTAATTTGACGGCCCAGATTGCTTTGCAGGGGGAGTTGTGTGAATAGTAACAGATGATTGTGAGCCGTCAGATTGAAATTGGACGGTCCAGATTGTTTTATGAGGAGATATGAGGAGAGAGTCATGAGGAGAGGATCCAATTTCCACTTTAGTACACCAAATTAGAACATCGACTCAAAAGTTTTACACAACGTTAATAACAGCATTAAGTGGAGTGCCACCTCTCATATTTTGAAGGGTAATTCCGTCCATACAGTGTTTTCTCCTGTTTCCTCGCTCTGTAACTGAATGTCAGAATCTCCACTCATTTTTCTTCTGTGAATTTTCAAAATCTCATCAGTCGAACCCCTCCCAATAGTAACAAACCCAAACCCACTCCCCTCCCAACACAAGGGCAACGACAATGACGTTAATGGACTCCAAGCTCCCCTAACAAACAGCCTCAACCACCAAACCCCCTAAATACAACCCCGACCTGAAAAGTAGCGGTAACACAACTCTAGTTTCAAGCTCTACGAGCGCTGCAACAACGCCCTGAAAAATCAATCTCTATCTCAGTCTTCAATTCCAATGACAACAATTCTTGAATCTCACCGCGAAATTCGGAGATTTTGCTGCCGACCATTCTCGATTTTCAAGCCCTACCACTAGGCCCCGTTGCACCCTGGGAGAGCCCCAACTATTGTCATTGTTCTAAATTACGTCACCTAGAGCTTCAGGTTCATCCTCTTCTTACGTCACCCGGGCTAGTCAGGTAAGTTCCTTCCGGAGAAAAAAAAAAAGGGGGGGGGAATCCATTGGTGTAAGTGGGAGGAGTTGTGCAAACATAAAATGATGGGAGACCTCAGATTTAGAGATATTGAGACATTCAACTAGGCTCTACTTGCAAAGACGATTTGGTGTATTGTGTTGCAACTGAGTCCTTGGTTAATAGGGTACTACAAGGACTGGGCAGCTACACAAACTGGTCTTAAGCCTTCTCTATCTTGGCGGAGCATACTGTGGGGAAAAGAGTTGTCGTCTAAGAGTATTCGATGGCGTATTGAGAATGGTACTTGTCACATCTCAATCTAAGACACCTCAATTTTTAATCAAACCAAGCATAGTAGTAAAGAGGTCTCACCTAGAGATCTAGTTTTTAATATTAGTTGAAATCAAAAGTTGAGGGAAGACAGAAAATACAACTAGAAAATTTTTAGTCTTTAATCTTCTTTCACTAAGGCTTTTCTGAAGAATCTAAAATTATAAAGATCTTGTCAACATTGAGAGTGACTGATTTGATATCGTGAAGGCCAAAAAGGTGAGAAGAGAGAGGTCGGTTCTACTGTTCCGCCCTTCTCCACACATCAATTTTGGTCGAGAGAGAGAGAGAGAGAGCCATTGTTGTCCCCCACCTCCTCCTTATGTCCCCTTTTTTTTTTCTTTGGTTATTTTATACGTCTTATTATTAATGGATTTTTGCTTAACTTCCGAAGCCCAACAAGAGTCTCATTACTTGCTTTAATAGAAATGATCGCTTGAGTGATGTCATTAAGAACATTGAGTGTCCTTTGAGTGATAATATTTCTTCTTTTGTGGATGGGAATGTTTCTTCTGAGTTTGCGATCCCTCTTACAAAGTTTTCTGAAAAGTATAGTGAAGGCGTAGCTTTTCTAATTTGTTTGTAAGAGGGGAAACTGCACGTTAGAGACAAAAATTGATCAAGGAGCTTGTACAGTATTTTGTTGTAAAGCATGGAGTTTGGGGAAGCCAAAATTGAGAAGATGCTTCTGCTATGGAGGTATGCATGGTGGGACATCATATATTGGGGACTCAATGTCAGTTTCATGTGGATCAACTAAATGAACTTTTTTTTGTTATATGTGCAGGCCTGCTGGTTTGGAAGACTACTGCAGGGAGGTTTACCAACTAGAAGGATGTGTACTTGAAAAGTGAGCTTCGCACCTTGAATGGTAACTAGAGAAAGTACAAGGGGACTTTCAAACCAAATTTGGCGATGTCATTAGCTTTGCTAGCATGGCTTGTGTTTTAGAACCTTCTTAGACTCCTCAAACCCGGGCGATTCACAGCTTGCATTAGCACTGTATTACTTAGATACTTGGTTGAATTGCTTGTAAGAACCTAAAACAGATGTTTGATCAATGCTATTTCAACTTATTCCTGATTGGCTTCATGCTATTGATTTCCAATGTTTGAGTTTTATCATGTCTCTGCATGTTTTTGCATGTTGCCTGGACATGTTTGAATTATTTATGTTTCTGCACCTTCTTCTTTGAGTACAGGGAAACCGAATGAGAGGTATACAAAAAGTAGCCCCATGCTTCAAGGCTACAACGAAAAGGTGAAACTCTTAAAAGTAATAAGGTTCAAGCTAAAGGGTGATAACGTTATTGAAGTGTAATGACATAATTGTGGATTATATCGATGTCAAAGTGGCGCTTCTTCTATTAAAATAAAATAACAGAATAATTATGAATACGTCATTGTTTAGCATGAACCAAATATGGTTGCTATCGGGTACTAAAACATGAGGAAGAGCTTGCTGGAATTTTGGTATAAATATTAGTAGAACATAAAATATGGTTTGGAATGAATTGTGGTGCAGAGTGTATATTGAAAATCAATATACTGTAGTAGGGATTTGGTTGTAAGGAGAACTTGAAACATGAAGGTATGTTGACATAAAGCTATGGTAGGTGAATGCTAAAAAAGATTTCTACTAGGTGATCAAAATAGGCGAGATGGGAAAACTTGAAACTGCATGTAATCCCCCAGTATTTGCATGGATTGAGGATAAGTATATTTGGTGCCATTCAACATTATATAATGGTTACTTATGTGGACAACAATGGCTAGGCTTGCAATATCGGATGGATTGTTGGGTGTTCACTACAGCTATACAAATGATTTTTTTTTTTGAGACGCATGGAGCATGAGCACTTATCCAAGAGAAGTAGATAAACTAACAAGAGGTCTCCCTTGTTAGTTTGCTTAAATATTGCATGTTTGTGTTTCCTCTAACTTTAAAGACAAACTACTGTAGTGCAATGATACCACGGTAGGAATATAGTTTTTTAAAGATTCACATATATAGCATTAAATTGGGTTTAAGGGGGTTTTGGTTGTTGTAATGGAAGTCATGGCTTCAAGATAATTTGCTTTGGTTTTAGGGTGCTTGCAATAGGGATTTATAATAGTTGTAGTGACTATTGGCATGACTTGGATAACGACACTAAGAGATTTAAATCTGATTATGAATGCTTCACTTCAAGAAGGCTTGAATATATATAGTAACAGTAAGTGGATGAAATCTTCATTCTTGCATGATGTATTGAGGTGACTGAGAGTTAAACTTTCATCTCATAGCCCCCATGTTTATTGGCTTGGAGTAATTATACTAAGCTTGAACGTCAATAACATTGCAAGACCTCAGCATGGCTCTGTTGTGAGTTTCATTGAATAAGCATGGCATGTTATTTGACTTTTTATAGAGAATAATAACTATAGTAGAACTTTGGCTCTAGGGAAATTATTTTGGTTTTAGAAAGGCTTGGATTAGTGAACTTGATTCCATATGAGGTTTTTCTACTTTGAGCTTGAAGAACTAGACAATTGTAGGTGAGTGAGCTTTGACTATGTTTTTGGAATGAGTTTTGGCTCTGCAGTCTTACGTAGGTGCAAAAAGAAACTTTAGTTAGTGCAATCGATATTATTATTTTAGCATAAATTAGTTTTGTTTGAGAAGACTTGTAGTGAGGCTATGGTGTTCAAGCTTTAGATTGGCAAAGAAGGAATGGATTTATGAAATCTAGTTGGGTACCTCTGAGGCCTACAACATTACTACAGTGATGAGGGAGTGGAAATCAGGGATCTAAATCTAACATTATGAACTAACTATCCCTCAAACTCAAAGGGACAGACAAATCGATGAATTTTTTTTTTAATAGTTTTAGCAATAAATGCATTGGCTTGAGAAAGATTCATAATAAGAATTTTGATTTTGTTTGGACTTCGAATATGTTTGGTTATGAAAGAACAGTGGAATGAGAACAGTGGTTATGGTCACTACAATGAGAATTTTTAGTGTGGCATAATCTGCTAAAAGGCTTGCAGCAAGGATTTTGTATACTATAGCAGAATGCATTACTATTACCTGATTTTCATAAAGGAAATATAATATTTGACTATAGCTTCGAATACTTCCTTTTGGGACTGCTAGAATGCAGTAAAGCATGAATATGTCAAGTTTTCATTTTGGCATGAACATAAGGAATGATCATGTTGAACTTTCACCCATAGCCCCCAAGTTCATTAGCATGACTACATATGTGGCTTCAAGTATACTTGAATTTAATTTAAAATTGTACAACATGCTTAATATACATCACTGTCAACACATGAATTACACACTACCAGATCCGAGGGCATAGCCGACGAAAAAAATTTCGTCGACTATGCCGAATTTTCGTCGGCTATTCCTTCTGCCGACGAAATTTTCGTCGGCTATACGTCGTCGGAAAAACGGCGTCGGTAATACCAATGGCCGAAGAAAATAACGAAATCGTCGGCTATTCTCGGGTATGGCCGACGACAGTGCCGACGAAAATTAATTTTGTCGACAAAACATGGGCAAAATATCCGACGAAATTCGTCGGCTATGCTCGAGCATGGCCGACGATATCGTAAACTATAGCCGACGAAATTCGTCGGCTATTTGTTCTGAAATATAGCCGACGATTCCATCTATTTCGTCGGTTATTTCGTCAGAATATATTAATATTTTAATAGGCATTAATTATTTATAGCCGACGAAAATTGGTAAATATCGTCGGCTATAGTGCTTATAGCCGACGAAATAATGCCAATATCGTCGGCTATTCTTACATTTGGGGAAAAAATTTTAAATTAATTTCTAAATTACCATTCCAAGCAACCTGCAAATCACAAAGACAATCCATACATTTGCACCAACAAGAAACACGTCTAAATGATTTATTATTTAATTTGTTCCAATATACATAAAATATAACCCTAATCATCACCTAAAGCACTAAAGTCCACCACGTCATCCCTAGCATCCTGCTCGTCATCATCAGGAGGTTGAGGCATTGGAGGTTCAACTAACGGCTGAAACGGGGGCGGGGGTTTAAGGGCGTGTTGTTGTGCCGCGAACATATCACACCACCAGTTTTGTTGGGCGGCGTAGTTGTGTTGCCGAACTCTGTCGCATTCAGCATGCCAACTGGCCAGATCCAAATGATACTGCTGTGTTCTGCGGCGTAGCTCCTGTGATCTCTGGGACTCGGCCTCCAATCTTGCGGTTAATCTCTGCACTTCCCCCCTCATCTGTTGGCTGTTCCCGCCTCCCTTCTTTTGACCTCCCTTAGTGGTCTTCAGGAGCCCTATTCCAGAACTTCCCAAACCCCGGCAGTAGTATTGGTTTGACCGGTGTGGGAAGGCTGCATCGAACATCCTCGCTGCCGTTTGGACATTCGATCGGTCGACCTGGCGCAGGGCTTCTTCCAGATCTGCCTCTGAGATGTTCGGTTGTGTCTCCCGAACTACTTGCTGGAACACCTCTTCTTCGGCCCGGTTCACCCTCTCCTAATTGAACGGGAAAAAAAAAATAATTAATATTCTAACAAATATATAATTAAGTAAAATTAATAATTAAAATTTTAAAATCGTAATCAACGACTTACGAGCTGTTCTGTCGATTGTGGATAAGTGATCTTGAACGTCTCCACGTACGGGTTGCTATCAGGATGATCTCTAAGCGCCTCCTCCTGATATTGTGCAAACGGCCTAGAACCACCATGATGGGGGGTTGTGTTACGGCGGTGGTTCGCAGAGTTTACCCGAGACCGTTCCTTCAAACAAATAATAAAATATTAGAAAAATGCATCAAAAAATTTTAGTGTAATAATTATAAAATAATTAAACTAATAATTAAAATTTTAACAAAATAAACATTTATAGTTAAGTTTAGTATTTACCTGCATAAGTGGGTTGTTGAAGTTTACTGTCTTCAACCAACGCCACTCGTACTCCCTGAACATGAACTCTCTAGGAGTACCCATACGACCACGGTTGTCGTATTGGTTAAAGTGGGAACGGAGCTCGTTCTTCCACTCTTTGAACCTACGGAAAAAACAAAAGTGCATTAGAAATATTATTAATATCATAAAATATTTCGAATTATAAGATAAGGAATTCCCAACGTACCTCAACGACTGCATCGCGTCCGCCCAATGCTGCTTATGTTCTGCAATCTCGAAGTATGTCTGAAAGATAATATTTTATTAGTTTTACAATTATAACAATACCGAAAATTATTAAATATTACGTAAAATAAATTAAATTTTTTAAATTACTCACCGACGCAGAGTTGTTCACCTCCCTCTTGATCTCTTCGGGCACATCAGCCCACCGCGTCCACAACATAGGGACTCTGTCCCTAATCAGTGCCCCCACGCAACCCGTATAGTCGCGGCGTTTTTTCCCCTGAACTTCCTGATTAGGAGGTTCGTTGATCCGGATCCTCCCGCTGCTCTCAACAGTTCTCCTGAGCGTGTCAAAACATATGACACCTCTCGTATTCCTCGTTGAACTGCTAGCGGCTGTCCCTATCACATAAACGACGATTGGTTAATAAAATTAAATATTAGTGCGTTAATTTTAATAAAACATTTAATTAATAAAATCAAATGTTACCTGAACTGGATGACTCGTCTGTCGACTTTCCTTTTCTCCTCGCCGAAATCAGGAGGTCAGGGTTCTCAAATGACTGCTGCTGGTATGCCTCCGCAGCACTCACGTACTGAGGCATATCAGGCCATATGGGCACACCTCGAAAGTCGACCTCGGGTATCGCAGGAATGTTGTACGGGAGGTAGAGCTGATTTGGGAGAATAGGCCCCTCAGTCGAGTCAGCAGCAGACGTCGTCGGACTCGTCATCGGCTCCCGATGAACCTCAGGCATACGGACCTGAGGAACGTCTGCAGCTATCTCGTCCTGAAATAGCTGCCTACTGAACCTCGGAGCATCTGGCCCGACAGGGGGACGTGAACTGCTTGACGGCCGCCCCGCCTGGAGAAGGGTCTGGTGCCGAGAACTCACACTCCTCTGCGGCTGGGATGAATCCACAGGCCTCCGCGGCTGGGATGAATCCACACTCCTCCGCGGCTGGGTGGTGGTCCTCTCAGGCTGGCTAAGGGTCCTGTCGAACTCTGCGGAACCGGCGGAACTTCCAGAACCCCTAGATCTGGAACGACGGCCTCCGAAGAACTGTCTGAATGCATTGGCCATCTGCAGCTTGAGGCATTAATACATTAATTAATATTAAATTATATTACATTAAATAACAAATTCTAATTAATATAATAACCAATAATACTAACATATTTCAAAACATACTAACAAATTAATATTTAAATTTGTACTAATTTCAAATAATACTAACCATTAACCTAAATATAACTATTTATATACAAATATAACTATATTTCATTATTAACATATATATAAATACAAATAACCATTTATATATTAACAAAAATATATAACAATTTATATAATTAAAATTAAATATATATAAAAAATATATAACAATTTATATAATTAAAATTAAATATATAACAATTTCTATACCTAAATTATAACAAATATATAACAATGAAATTTATTAACAAATATATAACAAATATATAACAATTTATATAATTAAAATTAAATATATAACAAATATATAACAATTTATTATATAACAATTTATATAATTAAAATAAAATATATAACAAATATATAACAATTTGTTAAAATTAAATTTATTAACAAATATATAACAATTTATATAATTAAAATTAAATATATAACAATTTATAAAATTAAAATAAATTGAAAAAAAAAAATTTAACTGGATCGGAAGAGGAGGGGAAGGAGGTCGGACGCGGAGGGGAAGGAGGAGGAGGAGGAGGAGGAAGCCGACCGGAATTGCTTGAAGGAGGAGAATCGGAGGAGGATCGGAGGAGGAGAGTTTAGGCGCCGATTTGAGGAGGAGGAGGAGCAGCGCGGCGGAAACGCAATCGGAAGCGGCAGATTGGAGCAGCGGCAGGAGGAGGAGGAAGAGAGGAAAAAGTCGGCTAGGGTTCGACAGTTTCTGATTTATACCCGAAAGAATAGCCGACGATTAAAAAAGATTTTGTCGGCTATTCTTCACTATAGCCGACGAAAACTGTAACATCGTCGGCTATACTTTGAATGTCGTCGGCTATTCTTTGAATGTCGTCGGCTATACTTTAGAAGATCAGCAGGCGTCTGATCTGAGCCATCCAACGGCGGACAATGAAAAGGCGCGGATCGCAAGAGTTTAGCCGACGAATTCAAATATTTCGTCGGCTATACTTTGGAAAATCAGCAGCCGTTGGATCTGAGCCATCCAACGGCGGACAATAAGCGGATCGCAAGAGTTTAGCCGACGACATATAATTTTCGTCGGCTAAACGGTTGGTCAAACCACTAAGTCAAACCTCTAAACGCATTACAACAGAAATTAGTCTAGTTAGACGACGGTTTTTTGCCTGACCGTCAGGCTACCCATAGGAAAACGGAAGTAAAACACAATTAACCGCAACATTCGGCACACAGATTTTGTCGGAATCTTGTCATTTTTCAACCGTAGACGTATTTCATTATTTCGGTCATATCTTATTTCACGACATATTTGCATTTGAAGAGTGTACGTATAGTAACTATTTGAAACTATACATTCACTTAAACACTTAGTAAATAAGTTAAGAAACATTAGTGCATATGTTCCGATTTTGAATGTAAAAGTTTGGAAAATCTATTCCAACCGTCAGATATCACCGTTACGATTAAATACATGTATGAAAAAAAAATCCAACTACATCTGACAACGTTAAAGGCTCGATCGGGACGGTCAACCGGGTGAGTCAACCCTTTAAACGCTTAGAAATGGTAATTGGCCTGTCTAAATGACGTTTTTTTGCCTGACCTTCAACAGATAATAGTTTCAAATCGATGAGACGCAACTAATCGTATAAAAATTTTTCTCAAAATATTTACCGAACGTCAGGCTACCCATAAGAAAACGGAAGTAAAACACAGTTAACCGCAACATTCGGCACACAGATTTTGTCAGAATCTTCTCATTTTTCAACCGTAGACGTATTTCATTATTTCGGTCATATCTTATTTCACGACATATTTGCATTTGAAGGATGAAACAATGGTTCGTCGATAGTGATAGAAAATAGAAGGTGGTTTTTTTTTATTTTTTATTTTTAAATCATAGTCGACGAAATCAAACATAGTACTCGTCGGCTATTCTTTTGTCGTTTTCTATCTAAAATAAAAATATGTATTTTTCAATATAGTTTTGGCCGACGAAATCACGCATTTTTCGTCGGCTATAATCAGTATAGCAGACGAAAGAATGCATTTGTCGTCGGCTATTCTTTGAAAAAAAATAAAAAAAATCAGTGGTGTTACACCTCTCGTATTCCTATGTCCTGTTCATATATAACCAAAATTGAACATAAAAAAAAACAGAAACCCAACCGTCAACATATTTCAAAATTTTTTTTAAGGAGTTTGGAACCCAGCCTATGCTGGGAGGCTCATCCCCACGCCCGTTCATTAGAAAAGAGTGGATTACAAATGAAACGATTACATCATCTAAATTACTTAATCTGTCGGATTGCAATCGGAATCATCGGATGAGTCTTCTTCGGTTTCTGAATTGCTCGATAGGGGTAATCTATGTCGTTCCTCACCACTAGAGTCCTCGTTAGTTTCTTCATTTGGATCAACATCAACAAGTAGTGGCTCTTCACGTCGAATTCGCACCGGCGTGTCTAGGCGAATAAAAGATGAGTCATGAATACCGTTTGAGTTGGGCTCTTGATACGCGGTGCCCCCTTCCTCATTCTCTTCAGCCACTCCAAGTGTAGACGCCCGGTAAATGTTGCGATGGTGGATAGTGTTGACTACTTTCCACGGGTCACCCTTGGCGAGATCATCAAGATAAAACACTTGTTTCACTCATGTGGCTAAAACGAACGGGTCGTCCTCATACCATGATGTACTAGTGTTCACAGAAGTTATGCCGTATTGATCGGTTTTCATGCTCTGCGGCCGTGTGTCAAACCATCTACACTTGAAAAGGTGCACTTTCATGCCTTCCCCATAATGCAGTTCCACAACTGAATGGAGAACACCGTAATAGTCAACTCCATCATCCCCACCATGTGCCATAACCCCTGAATTTTGTGTTTTCAGTCTAAGGTCTCTCTCTTCACATCGAAATAACACACCATTCACCTTGCACGTCGCATAAACTTTTGAATAGACCGACTTCATCGCCAGAAGTCTGAGTTCGTGCGACCAATTTGGGTGATTATCATTTTTAATAAGGTCCATCTGCAACCATCAGAATCAACTATAAATATGAATAATTATACACAATAATATATAAATACGTATAGAATAGTGTTAAAGTTACGTACCCAGCGGCCGAAATACTCTGCGAATGTCCGGTTGTGGTAATCGAGATCACCTCCTACTTGGTCACAGTTTAGATGCATGTTCTTCCAAAACTGAACTTCTGGACAGTTAATTAGTACCCACCAATGTGCAATGGCTACCTCATAATCTTTCAACTTATAGGAAACTGGCATGTTTCCACCGAGTACAACATCGTCGGAGAGTATGGAAAGATTGAACTGTGAAGGTACATCTTCCGGTATGCCTTCCTGTAACGCTCCTAAATACAGCTTCATGTAGGTGACGCACTCGTGCGCAATATATGCTTCAGCTATACATCCTTCAGGTGCGGATCTGTTTTGGACAAAATCACCGTATTGTCCAAGTTGCCTATAAATCAAGTTTTTAAAGTGTTATGATAATACATTAATACTAAATCACATATATTGATGAGGAAATTAACATAAAGTGTAAAATACGTACCTTTACATCAGATACATCCAAGTGAAGTGCACAGGACCGGTAAGCAACAACTGCCGAGGAAGATGGATCATGAGGTGAGGCATGATGTCGAAAAAATTTGGACGAAATATCATCTCAAATTTACACATGATATGAACGATGTCTTGTTGCATTTCCCGGAGGTCAGATTTTCTCACTTCCCGTGTGCATACCTTCTGGAAAAATCTTGCCAACGCTACTAACGGCTCCACAACGTGATGGGGAAGGAACGGTCGAATGAAAACAGGGAAGAGACGCTGTAGCAAGATATGATTGTCATGACTTTTCAACCCGTAAAGATTGTTGAATTGTCTGTTCACACACTTGGCTATATTTCCAGTAAAGCCTGAAGGATACTTGGCCCGACTTATCTAATGGAAAATTTCTGACTTATGCTCAGGCTTGACGGTGTAAGGAGCTTGAGACATTTTTCTCTTCCCTTGTTTCAACCATAGTTGTTTTCTGATATTCATGTTTTGCAGATCAGTGCGAGCCTTAGGACCGTCTTTCGTCTTCCCCTCCAAGTTCAGCGTTGTGCCCACCACACTTTCAGAAACATTTTTTTCTATGTGCATAACGTCTAGGAAGTGACGGATTAGCAACTCACACCAGTACGGGAGTTCCCACAATATGCTCTTATGTGTCCAGAATTTGTACTCCTCATGCCTTTCAGGTATTTCCGCTACAATATCGGGATAATTACTGAGGGGCCCAAAATCGTACTCATTAAGCACTGCTAAAATTTCTCTTCCCGTCCATCTTCTGGGGGGACCACCGTGTTCTTCGGTTCCATCAAATGCGGCGGACTCGTAACGCCAGTGGTGATCCGCCGGAAGGAACACACGATGACCCATTCTGCATATCTTGTTGCAATGAGGGGTGCTCCCATAATCGCTGAGGCACTCTGGACAAGCCTTGTATCCCCTAACAACGCTGCCCGACAACATCCCATAAGCAGGAAAATCACTGATGGTACCAATAACCATGGCATGCATCTGGAACGTCTCCTCCTTGTACTTGTCAAAAGTGGGATGACCAACGTCCCACAATACCTTAAGCTCTTCAATCAATGGTCTCATATACATATCGAGACATTTTCCTGGGTAACCAGGCCCCAGAATCAACAACGTCAAAGTATTATATTCCTTCTTCATGCACATCCACGGAGGAAGGTTGTAAGGTACCAAAACCACCGGCCATATATTGTATGAAAGACTCATGGTGCCGAAAGGGTTGAACCCGTCGGTTGAGAGCCCGAGCCTGACGTTTCTGACATCTGACGCAAAATGAGAAAACTCGTTGTTTATATGCTTCCAAGCCGCTCCGTCAGAGATGTGTGTCATGATATCTGCGTCTCCCGCGTCCCGCTCACCGTGCCATCTCATAGCTTTTGTGGTGGTTTCTGACATGTACAACCGCTCAAGCCTATCTCTCAACGAAAAATACCGAAGCACTTTCACAGGTTTCCTATTGCCTGCTCCCGTCAACTTATATCGGTCAGACTGACATATCGGACATGCGTCAAGGCTAGCAAGGTCATTCCCTTCTGCATCTTTACCCCAGAAGAGAACGCAGTCAAATGCGCATGCATGGATCTTAATGTAGGAAAGCCCTAGATTTTTGAGGATACTTCGGACCTTACGGTGATTGGTAGGATTACGATGACCCTCCTCCAACAACGAAGAAGTGTACTGTAGATATTCATCCACTTGTCTAATAGTCGATTTTGTCTCGACTTTAATCCTCATTACCTCCATCACACTTTGAAGAACTGTCTTCTCAGAACTTGAAGACACAGGGGTCTGTTGCAATGCAATCAGTTTGTTGTACTTGTCAAAGGCAGCAGTGTTGACAACTTGTGGGAAGGGCAGCACCGGGTCATGCATATATTGTTCCCCACGTACACCGCTTTCAAAAGGAAACACGCCGTTGACGAATGTCATTATTAGATCGTTGGATGTACTACTACTGCCCGCCTCAAAAAACTGCCCATGATCATGCGATCCATCTAATGATGGCTCACCGTGATATATCCAACGTTTGTACTTCGGCCAAAACCCATTACTCTTTAGGTGCTCCCATACTGTCCTAATCGGAAATCGACACATATCACTGCGACACTTACATAGGCAATAATGGTAATCATTCTCGTTTGCATTTTCCTCGACGAACTGCAAAAAATTCACAACTCCTGTAGTGTATCGTCGGTCATGCCTTGGAAGCGAAATCCAACTCTTATCCAGATCCATATATAGCCTGATAATAATATATATGTATAACTTTAATTAATAAGAAATTAATTAACACATACATATATATATATATAAATCCTTAATAATTAATTACATTACAATATATATTATTATCAACATCAACTCATATATATATATACCATTAATTAACAACCATTATTTAAGTTACACTATATATCAACAATTATTTAAGTTAATTAATTACACTATATATCAACAACTATTAATTAACATATATATATATATATATATTAACACTAATTAAAATAATATCAAATTAAAACACATAATTAAACTAAAACTCAAAATCAACTCAACTAAAACTCAAAATCAACATATATACATACATTTATATTCTAACACTAAAAAACAAAAAATTAAATAAAAAATCACTTAATAAATCAAAATCACTAAAACTTAAAATCAACTCAACTAAAACTCAAAATCAACATATATACATACATTCTAACACTAAAACAACAACAAAATAAAAAATCACTTACTAAATCAAAATCACTAAAACTCAAAATCAACTCAACTAAAACTCAAAATCAACATATATACACATGTACGTACCTATATATAGCTCCACAATGTAAGAGAGGACGGATTTCAACAATACCCACAGATTTTTCACTTTTTCTCCCGTTTTTCCCCTTTTTTTTTTAAATGAGCAGCTGCTGCCCAGATCTGAAAATATATAGACTTATAGCCGACGAAAATGTCGACTTCGTCGGCCATACTTCCAAAAATTTTCGTTGGCTAATGTTTCGGAGAAAGACCGACGAAAATACAAATCGTCGGCTGAAATATGAATATAGCCGACGATTTTTTGAAAATACCAACGAAAAAAGGTTTCGTCGGCTATGGTTAAACTATGGCCGACGATTTTTTTTTTTCACCGACGAAAAATAAAATCGTCGGCTATTCCTTAGAATTACCGACGAAAATTTTAATTCGTCGGCCGTTTTTTTTTTTCGTCGGGAAAACCCTTTTTTCTGGTAGTGACATCCTCTGGAGCTTATTTGCATGGCACAAGTTAATATTGAATCATAGCTACTAGTAATTTACAGCAATACTTATACTTCCCTTACGAGATTAATATTTGCCTGTACCCATTGAGTACAGTAGGTTTAAGAATAATGAGATCGCATATAGCATGAGTGCTAAGCTTCTTTGTACATCATTGATCTTCAAAGACCACCTACTGTAATGTAACTGCAATAATACCACAGTGACAATATAATCATTAAGATACATTGAGCATGTGTCATAGCTTCCACCCATTATTGGAACTCCTCCTTGGTTATGGAGAGCTTCTACCAAAAAGAGGTGTGTAATGCTTTCAATATTTACTCTCCACCATGCGATAAAATAGCAAATATGCTATTAGGGGTGGACACGGGTCACTTCGGTTCGGGTTTGGACAAAACCCATGACCCAACCCAAATTTAAAATTCGGTTCGGTTGGGTTCGGTTGGGTTCGGTTTTTTAATTTTTGAGTCAGTGACCCATAACCCGACCCAACCTGTAAAGTTTGGTTCGGTTTGGTTTGGTTTTTTTTCGGTTTTACCCACTTTTCAAGTTCGAATAAAAAATATAAATTTCATAGTTTATAAGTCAAAAATTTCAAAGTACAAAGTTCAGCTTGAGTCAATACTCCATAATTCAACAATTTCAAGTCCATCAAAATAAAGTCAAAGTCCAAAGTTTAATATTTAAACATAACTAAATAAGGAAGAGAAAAATAGAACAATATGAGAGTCCATGACATGATTGGCAATTTGGCATCATCACAATTCTCAACTCTCCCTCAAGCTCGCATAAATGAGTTTGATCTTGGAGGTAGCATACCACTTGATCCACTCTCGGCACGATCGTCTCTAATGCCATGCTGCAAGCTCTTCACCAACTCATCTACATGCATAGTTGCATACAATTAGAAAAATAGAAATAAAATATAATCATGCATAACACAAAACCAAATCACATTAAACAATTCAAATATTCAATAAAAAAAAAACAAAACTATTACCTATTTCCGCATCTTCACAAATCTCCATCTCCTTAATAGTAGGCACATGATGCAAAGCAATATGTTCACCCCTAAGCCAACTTTGAGTACATATCAATGCTTCCACCATTTTAGGAATTAGAGAGCTACGATGTGGATTAATTACTCTCCCACTAGTGCTAAAACAAGACTCGGAAGATATAGTTGAAACCGGAATAGCTAGAATTCGGGTAAGTTTGGGTCAGTTCGGTTTGGTTCGGGTTTTGCCAGACTGAAACCGAAACCCAACCCGAACTACTTCGGTTCAGTTCGGTTTTTTTTTTCAGTTCGTTTTTTTTCGGTTTTCAGTTTTTTCGGTTACGGTTCGGTTTCGGGCTCGGTTTTTTTCGGTTTTCAGGTCCGCGTGTCCACTCCTATATGCTACAGTTGAGTTCACATTTGATTCATTTATGGGTGATATCTTAGCGTCATTATAGTTATAACATCTGTTCTCATGTCCCTTTATATACGCCTTGTAATGATCACCACCCGTGCTGAGGACATAACGATTAATTACAGCATACAAGCTATAACGCTAATGTCCAGCAAATTTGGTCATATCAAAGTCATAAATCTGGAATTCGACCAACATGTCCAGCATCTGAGTTGTGCCACTATACAAGAACCTTTTTAGATGGATTAATAACACTTTTGGAAGTCTCCAAAGATTCTTTTTTTTTCTTACTTGTCTCTTCTCCTTGCACTGGGGGTAGTCCATTCAGTTGAAAATATATATATATATATATATATATATATATATATATATATATATATATATATATATATTGTGGCTAAATAACGAATGACCACTCCTTTAAGGCTTTAATAAAGAGATAAACAAGTCAATTGATGGTCTAGGTACCATTCACACAAGCCATGACAAATTACTTCATTCCACCATGTTTTAAAATTTTCTTTTAAGAACTGATTAAAAAGAACTTTGAATTACTTTAAAATCCGGTTAAGACACATAGTAAGTGTTTCAAATCAATCGAGTATTAGAAACTTACCCGCATACCCATAGGGTTTTGCAAGTTTATCTATTGATGATAATCTCACTTAAAGTATGTTTTGCACTCTGGTGTGTGTGAACAATAGCCGACACCGGAAAGGTCCATACATGTGAGTGACAAGAGTGATTTTAGACATAGTTATCACTAGCTATCTACAATAATATATTTTTGTCATTATGTTACTCTCGAGTTCATTGAGTAAATCAAAATCACTTCTCTTAACAATAATACTGATAATTCATAAGTTCGCATTAGTGAATTATACGCTGCAATCTTCACAATAAGCTAAGAAAATAGAAACTCCTCAATTGAAGTCGATGAACGAAAAGCTTATTTGACTTTGGTCCAAAACTTGAAAACGATACTTTTTTTTGTTGAAAGGTGGGTGTCAATAAAAAAAAAAAGTTTAAAAAGTTACAACTTTAAACATCTCACCCTACAAAGGGTAAAAACAAAAAAAAATGCCGCTTCTAGAACACTAAATTATGGTTCACAAACTAGAATATAAGAATAAAAAAAGGCACTCAACGAAACAACTTTTTTTTACAAACATTTAATAGTCTCTATTCCCAAACCGTTCAAGGTTCACGACAAAACCAAAATCGTCATTTAAGTCAAATTGATAATTAACTCGATTTCCTACCTTATAACGTGATTATGCTAAAGATGTCTTAGATAATTAGAACAGTTATATGCGATCATGTATACGTATTTAAACACTAGCGCAAATTTTGGAACTTTTGTTTCCATAAGCAAAATAAGATTAGAAAAAGGGAGCTGAAATTTACACTCTTCAATTTACAATCCACACTCTCACTTTTTTTTTAGTTAGAGCTTTTATAATAAGACAAAACACATGTTACTAAAAGACAAAATTTAAATTACTAAAACTTAAATTACTAAAAGAAGAAAGTAGGAGTGTGGATTGTAAAATCAGGAGTGTAAATTTCAGTTCCCTTATCATCAGCTCAAAAAAGAGCAAAAAGACAATAATACCCTCATTGAATTTAATGAACATCCAATAAAGAGTCTATAACTTAATTTAGTTGACTATTGATTGTTGACTATGGACCATTGACCATTGACATGATTTCGACAACCAGTTTCAAGATTCCAGTGACCGGCAATACCGGCAATAGTTGATTGTTGACTGTTAACCGTTGATTGTGGACCATTGACCGTTGACCTCAATAATACCTCCTATTGCCCCCAATGGATTCTTATTGTCCTCTAATAAGATATCATATAATCCCCTAATAGACCCCTACTGTCCCCCAAGAGGACTCCCTATTGCCCTCCAATAGATCACATATCGCTCCCAATAGATTCTTACTGCTCCTACTACTCCCCCTTCCCAATAGGACCCCCCTATTGCGACCTAATAGCCCCAACCCACCCCCCCCCCCCCCCCCCCCCCCTTCCCAAAAGACCACTTATTGCCCCTAATAGCTCATCATTACCTCTAATAAAACCTTGCTTTCGATTACCGGACCGTTATTGCCCCTAATAAGACCCATATTGCCCCTAATAGACCACCTATTGCGATTATCAAAGCGTTATTACACCCAATAGAGCACCTATTGCCCCTAATAGAACCTTGATTTGGTTACCGGATTGTTATTGCACCCAATATATCCTTTATTTCCCCCCCTAATAGACCCCTACCCGAATAGGACCCCTTATTGCTGTCTAATATATTACCCTTAATATAACCTCTATTGTTCCTAATAGAACTCCAATAAGACCATATTGTCTCATAATCCCAATAGAACCCTACTGCCTCCTAATAGACCCCTATTGATTCCTAATAGACCATTTTTTCCACCGATAGACCCCTTAATTCCCCCCAATACACCCCAACAGTCCCCTTATTACAAACCCGAATGAGAAAAACACAGTAATCCAAACCAAGCACAAAACAATAACTTAAACTTCTCAAACCCATCAAAAAGAAGTTCTTCTCCCAAACTGCCTCTCATTATACTTGCTTCACTCAAATAATATTCAAAAGCCTGATGACATATACCATTGTAGTTGACAAGGAATTAAGCAATACATTCTTGAAAAAGAAGAAGGATTTAAGCATTAGAGATCTTATCTTTCTTTCTCCTTCTTCCTCTCTTTGATTCTCACTTTCGAATCTCCTTATATTGATAAAATTAAACCTATCATTATAACTACCCTTAAACACCCATTTAATCATATTCATAAAATGAGGAAATAATAGCATAACAAATCTAAAAAGGAACAAGAAAAGAATAATGGAAAACAACAAAATCACATGGATATGTCGTTGTTGTTTACAATCATAAATGGATTATACATGGATTAACCTCCATCCCTCTAACATGATCAACACCAGAGAGTAAGGTTGGGCATATAACCCGAGTTGGACTAGAAGAATCGATAGAACCGAACCACAACGAACCAGCAGGTTCGGGCGGAGCTGTAAGATGTTTTTTAGTGTGTTTTTATGGCATGGTCGGTCCTTGTATGTGTATGCCGGTCCAGTCTTGGTCCTTCATATTTTTAATAGTTAAAATCCCGAAAGCTGATAGGCTTAGACAACTTAGTTTAGGTTATATAGTTTTATTCTAAGTTCATCCGTAGCTGATTATTGCAACAACAACAAAAAAACTCTAAGTCTTAATATATAAACTCCTCAGTCTCACATTTAGTCCTTCATAGTTTGTCGACTTCTTCCTTTGCTTCTCTGTTTCTCTGTAAAATGGCGAGACGCAGACAGTTCGAGACTAAAATTGAGAAGCCTATAATATAGACTTGATATTTATTGTTGAACCTTGTAATTAACTACAATTAACTACAAGTAGACTCAGGGGCCCGAGGTCTCGGTAAACAGAAATTGAGGAATGGGCTTCTCTTGTGCCCATTCAACACATAAGAGAAATTCAACACAAGTAGACAGAAATCGAGAAGCTCATTTCGGTAGACATATAATAAGGTAAATTTAAAAAGAGAAATTCAACACCAGTCCCTTAACTCTTATGCCCTGGTTTGTTTGATACCCAAACTCTCAAACGTATCAATGTGATACCTGAAGTCACAATTCGATATCAATGACATGCCTTCATCCAATTTTCCTGATGGTTCCCTTAAAAATTTGACATGGCGATCATCTGCTGAGCATGTGTTATTTTGATTAAGGGTAAAATTGTCTTTTTCAACCTGTAAAAAATCCGGATGAACCCTAAAAATCATGAACACTCTACAGCCATTACTTGAGCTCATGAACGTTCCTCAACATAATAGTGATAACACCACACCACCTTTTCCACTTTCACCGCTACCCAATTGAAACTCAAATGCCCTTGAAAATCCCACTGCAAATGTATGATCTTATTCATCTACTCGACCTAACCCGTGAACAGCATGCCCAACCCATGAAGGTTTTCCCCGTCGTGATTTAATCTCCATGTCGCGCACTCGCGTAATGAGGAATGGAGCAATCTAGAGGCTCGTGCCGCTCACCCACGCCTCACATAAAACTATGGGAAGTTAGAAGAATAAGAGTGGTGATGGTTTGATTTGGAGAGAGGTTTTAGAGGTGGAAGTGGGTCGTCACGGAGGATAGCTTCGTGGAAGTAATTATGGGATTAATTTCATGTCTTGATCAATGGATGTGTAGTATTGAAAGTTAGTGTTTTGGATTTGATGTTGTGTTAGATGGTTAGGGAGATACCGGAGGTGGGTGGACACGGTGGTGGTAAGATGAGGCACGTTGGTGCCTAAGAAGAAGAAAAAATGAAAAGAGTAAATTGCTCAATTCAGTATTTTTTTGTCTACACTAAATTGCCATGTCAACAAGTAGACAAAGTCGTTACGTTTTTCAGACGGAAGTACTACATAGATATCAAAATAAATGTTCAGATATCACATTAGGAAACGTTTGGAATGAGCCCAGCCTCGGAGAGCTCAACCCTGTTTTTTAAACGACGTTAATTTTGTCTTTGTCGATAAAGTTGTGATGTAAAAATACAGTGACCTTTTAACAATCCTCACGCGCTGGTCACGTGTTGTTCCACATGTACGTTTCGTCAACTTTTATCTGTTGTCTTCGATGTTCTACATCAACAGAAATCGATGGGTGTGAAGAGAAATTTCAGATTATGTTGGAATTCCCAGGTGCTCCTACTGGTAAACTTTTCTCAGTGTCAATAACGACCAACATAAATTCTGTCCATTTACAACGTTAAAGTAGCATATGGATGATGAAAGATTATGAGGGTGAAACATCCTGGACCAAAGTCATAGACAGCTCTCCCTAGAGTTTAGCTAAACCTTATAACTCTTATCCCTACTTGGCTCTAGGTATTTTAGAGAGCGCTTTTGCTCTTTTTGTGTAACAAAAGAGGCTTGTAATTAATTAATCTAGATGAAAAGATATTAAGGAATGTCTTATGTGCTCATGATTATTTTTCGGTAAATAAAGTATGGCATTAGAAATAAGTCATCGGATGAAGTTATCATTGCCTCTCGCTATCACCCAATATC
The DNA here is from genome assembly GCA_963682095.1 of Potentilla sterilis. Taxonomy (NCBI): domain Eukaryota; kingdom Viridiplantae; phylum Streptophyta; class Magnoliopsida; order Rosales; family Rosaceae; genus Potentilla; species Potentilla sterilis. The sequence goes on along the minus strand of OY821767.1, from coordinate 16,504,715 downwards.
GGAACCATAACATCCAATCCCATGCCATAAATTCCAATTGCCCTCCTCCTCGATATCAAAATTCACCTCTTTTGCATAGTAGCATTTAAATCTGAATCTTTCCTATGCAATTTAACATCTTTCCCCTCCAAAACAGTAGCACCGCCATCTGGAGCCGAATTGGGAGCTAGGGATTAAGGTGGAGCTGGGGCTAGGATCTCATCGTTGGCTTCCGTCTTAAGGTTCAAATCGATTGATCGTTCGCTTCACCCTCAGCTCGTAAATTTTGATCCCTCAAATTAACCTCTTTGACTAGGAAGCACGGAAGCGTCAACCCCCTTGCGTTTCACACTTTTGAAGCGTAAGCGAAGCGGAATTGCCATGGAGAAGTGCGCTTCTAGAAAAATTAGAATTGGGAGCGCGGCGGAAACGCGTTTGATTGCGATTCGAGAGCGCGTTTGACTTCAATCCGGAAACGTGAAGCAACAAGGCGGAAGAGAGAGCCAATTCATTGGCTTGGAAGATGGACAATGGCGGCACCATCGCCTTTTGGTCGTTGTCAATGTCGGCCTTGTCGGACTCGACGACGACGACACTCTCGCCTTTAGAAAAGACGTCCCCCTCAGATTTGATGCAAGAGACGATCTTGCCCTCGGTCATGATGGAGTTGAGGGTGGGCATGAAGATCTCCCTGATCTTGGCCTAAATGGTGAGGGCTCTACGACGGCGGAGATTGGAGCGGAATGTGGAGGAGGATGAGGATGGGCGCCATGGGAGGGAGGTGGAGACGGCAGAGGAGAAGGAGATGGTGGGCTTGGTGGAGAGGAATGAGGAGGCCATTTTTTATGGTGTGGAGAATGCGAGGGAGGAGGGGTTGGGGGGTTTTGAGTCTTGAGAGTGAGGGTGCAGTTGGAGAGATAGATAGGGAGGGAGGGCGGAGAAGACGAGGTGGAGTTGGTTGGAGCCTTCGAGCTAATTTCAACTCAACTCTAAATTGTTTACATCGCTGTGAATTTGAATTTACAATGGTATTTTTCTATTTAATATATATATATATATATACATATATATATATATTATTTTATTAGGCGCTTTCGAAACGCACTCGCTTCCAAATATTTTCTTAAAAAAACGCTTCTGCGTTTCCAAACGCTTCACTTCTACGTACCCGCACCCGATTCTATGCAACCTAGCTCCTTAATTCTCAACTTAGCTGACTTCGCACACTGCAAGTTTTAACCCAGTTTAATTACCAAGTCACGGAGTGAGCGCAGCTGACAACTTAACGGGAAAACTCTTGCTCCACTCTGGCCCTCCTCGTATGACATTATCACCGTTTGACACGTGTCTCACATGGTTAGACTCTTAGAGCCCGGGCTTCTTCCAGAACTCACCATCACATTGATGCGTTTAAGAGTATGGGTATCAAACTGACCGGGGTACAAAAGTTGAGAGAGTTGTGCTGAACTTATCTTTTTAAATTTACCTTATTATCCCTTGTAGATGAAAAAATTCGCTATTTATATTGCCTATGATATAGGCATTCTTGAAACTTCATATGTTTGGTGAAGCTTTGACACCATGGTCACATTATAGTAGTGGAGATAAATAAACACCTTCTTTTATATCCTTTAATGACAAAGATGTGGTACCGGTAACAGACTGCTTAGAATCCCTCCATGGCATTGAGCAACATCAATACACTCCCTGGTTTAGAAGGTCTACTACATGACATTCGTATGGAACTTGAAATCCTCTTAGGCGTCAATCACTCTTCAGCACACTGCCAGATAGAGTAATTACGTAGCACATAGGCTAGTTGCAGTGGCCTATGAAAACCATCTCGATATAGTATCAAGGGACTCTCCTCTTGAATTTTTTTTTTTAATTTATTGCATTTCGATTGTAATCAGCAAGGCTAATCTCACCTTACTTGCTTCATATATTTCTCCGTTAAAAAAGAAAGACTAATGGTGGTTGGTTGAATTTCATCTAGGCAGCAAAAGGCAAATTGAGTTTCGGTTTCCCATTCCCCAAGATGTTATACAGTACAAGTTGGAAAGAAAGAAAAGCTCTACGAGTGTTTTGGTGAAAGAGAAAACAGAAAAATGGTATTGAGCAGGAGGAAAGGGAAGGACATTGGGAGATTAGCCAAGGGCATATCTCTAATCGCCAACGAATTCGCAAAGCGATCTCCCACTCTCCAAAGCGCCAAGAATGCCGATTTCCCAGCCCTTGTCAAAAACGCCGTCGTTTCCGCCACCGACCTCTCCGGCCTCACCAAAGGCACCCTCCGCTCCCAATCCTCCTCCCCCAATCTTTCTAACCCTAACAAAACCAATTCCACTAATCACAATCCCGATTCCGTCGTCTTCTTCGCCCACGACGAACCGGAGCAGCCTCCTCCGCCGCCGCCGAATAGCGCCGCGTCTTCCACGGCGGAGGTCGAGGTGCTTGATTCCAGTGCTCAACAGCAATTAGAATCACAAAATCTAACACAATCACCAGAACCGCAACCTCAGTCGCCGCCGTTGCAGAGGCGGAAGCCGAGAGAGAGACGAGTTCCGTCCACTCCTTTCTCCAGAGCAATGGGGTGAGTCTCTCTCTCTCTACATTCTCATATTGACTGCCATTGTGTTTTGATTGATTGATTGATTGATTGATAGGTTTGCTGGTCTGGGAGCTGGGCTGGCCTGGGGAACGCTTCAGGAGTCCACCAAGAGACTCATTTACGGCACGCCGAGCTCACCAGGCAACCAGTCTGCCGTTTCTCCATTTTTGTCTCCACAGAATGCAGAACGTTTGGCTCTCGCGCTCTGTAGGATGCGAGGAGCTGCTCTCAAGTTGGGGCAGATGTTGAGCATTCAGGACGAGTCGCTTGTGCCTGCTCCTGTAACCTTTCTAATTCGAATGCGTATTCTCTTCTTTTGTAGATTAGTTAGTTCCCTTTTAAAATGTGTTTATTTTAATTCATTTGTGTGTAGATATTGGCGGCCCTTGATATTGTTCGTCAAGGTGCAGATGTGATGCCAAGGGCCCAGCTCAATCAGGTTTTGGATGCCGAGTTGGGACCTGGTTGGTCATCTAAGTTAACGAGTTTCGATTATGAACCTTTGGCTTCTGCAAGTATAGGCCAGGTGAGGTGGACTAGATGATGCTGAATGCTAAATTTACTATAGCTTTGATTCCTTTTACAACCCCTTGTGCAGACGTGTGCATTTGTTTGGGAAATTAAACAAATATACATGATAGGGTCAATGTGCTTGGTTTATATGACATTATTGTGTTTAATTGCATTATCTATCACGGTCTTACTGCATTTATCAAAGGATTTCTGTCTGAGACTTTACCATTCTAATTATAGAGCAACTTCAGGTGCACCGAGCTGTCACCAAGGATGGCATGGATGTTGCCATTAAAATTCAGTACCCTGGTGTAGCAGATAGCATTAGCAGTGACCTCGAGAACGTTAAGCTTCTTCTAGATTATACTAATCTAATTCCAAAAGGACTTTACCTTGAAAGAGCTATGAAGGTAAGTTTTTTGTCTATTATTCGTGCTTTTACATACTTACCCTGTCAATATATCTATTTGAGTCATTGAATGGCCTTTGAGAGCTAGATGTTTTGAATGTGTAAAGTATGACTGATGTAAGACAACACAAGCTGTAGATGATAGAAGTTTTAGTGACAGAAGAACTGTAGACCATAGACAAAGAAGCTTTATTATGGCTGCCATAATTACAAATATAATAAAATAGAGAGGAACAGTAAGTGGGGGAGATATATAAGGATATGTAATTTTGATATATCAGAATAGGAATTGTTTTACAAGGATTACCTTCTGAGCTCTAACCTTCGATTCCTAAGGACTCTTAGAAATAATGAAACACATTAAGTTGAGACCTCTTACGAAACTATGACATCTTACTGAAATCGAAATAACACATTGTCTCTTCATAACTCATGGCATCTTTGAATGAATCTTCAGCATAAATTTTTTCTAGTGACATAAATAAATTACTTACTTGTGGTCACTGGTTTAGTCTTGGACTTCCAAAAGGATATCTTTGCGTAATCAAACTGTTGAAGTGGCACCAATATCATTTGCAGTTATTAACAGGGACATATGTCTTATACAAATTTGGTGCCTAATCTACTAAACTCCTTACTATGAGTGTAGATTCCCATGTGTCCTCACTCCTTATTCCCCATGGAGAATGGAATTATTCCTTATTTGATGTTTTGGGAGGGAAATTAAGTCATGAATTATAACAAATGGTGTGCATAGATATATGTATACATATTAGTTGATTTTGAGCTGCATTTTTGCTTCATCTTTTATAGGTGGCCAAAGAAGAATTATCCCGTGAATGTAACTATGAATTGGAGGCAGAAAGTCAGAAACGATTTCGTGAATTGCTCTCCGATACAGAGGGTTTTTATGTTCCCTTGGTTGTGGATGATATATCAAGCAAAAGAGTTTTGACTACTGAGCTTATTTCAGGTAAGTAAATTATCATCTGTGTTTATTCGCTGATTAATATATGACGTTATGTAATTAGAACAATTGTTATTAAATATTTCTTCATGCTCGTTCCAAGTTCGAAGTACCATTTGTACAAATAAGAACCCCCTTCGTTACATGATTTCTTCTTCATATAGATAGATATAGGATCTATGGAACAATTACTTAGAAGTACATTTTGTGCAACGGCCCTTCCTATTGGTACTAGTGAAGTAGGGTTAACTTAACCTATAGGTGTAACCTTTCGCTCAATACTCTAGAATCGACAATTGAAGCATCTGAGGCTGCATTAATCGGGGATACACGACCGAAGGGGGTTGTTTTATTTACAAACTTCACCTTCAACAAGCGTAGATTTTTTCAATAATTTTTCTTCCTATGTTGTCTTTCTCTTAAGACTCAGGGCGGTAAAAATAAAATAATCAAATCGCACCTATTATTTATTCTGATAGTCAGTTGTGGACCAATGGAGTGAATTCATGAAATTTTTTTCCCACTTGCTACAGGAATACCTATTGATAAAGTGGCGTTGTTGAACCAGGAAACTCGTAACTATGTTGGAAGAAAGTTGCTAGAACTCACTTTGAAGGAGTTATTTGTTTTCCGCTTCATGCAGGCATGTTTTGTTTATCTACAATCTACTTACAGGCATATACGCATATCATTCATTACATGTTTAATTTATATTATTTTCCCCCTTTGTATTTATGGTGCACTTTGTTCATCTGAAATTTGTTTTAGAGCATTCACTCTTAATATGAAATCGGTACCGTAAGTATAACCACTAGTAGCAAACTAGCAATCCCTATTCGTATGATAAAAACTTGCAACAACACCATTGATGCAGCAACCATGTTTAATTTGAAAAGAAACATCCTTATCGTTAGACACGAAATTAAGCCGCTAAGTCAAGTACTCAAGTATTTCAGTGAACCCTTTTTGGGTCCAAAATGACTGATTCATGGTAGTTAATAGAGTTTTATATTCAATATCTGTCTGCTTTCTTAATTCCATTTTGGAATTAGTTAAAAGGTAAATTCTATTCTCTGTTGAGTATGTTCTTCTGAGATTGTTGAGGTTGGGTGTTATTTTGAATCCTGTGTGAATCTATCTATGTTTTCTAGTAAAGCAAAACAAACTTTGAAAATTAATGCACTGTTGAAATGTGAATGGTGTTGTGCCTCATATGTCCAAGTAAACATTTAGGGATCTACCACAGAGGTTTTTTTTTTCTTTCTTTCTTTCTTTTCTTATGTATATCTAATTTCTCTTCAATCACAGCAACCCTAAATCAGTTTATTTTTTCTCAAGTTATTTAAACCATCTAAAGCCTGTTATAATCATGAGAAACACCCACCTTCCCTTGTCTTAAATCAGTATGGTACCAAAAATCGATGTGGTCAAGTTGGGGAGCTGGACAATTACGTATGAACTTATGACCTCCATTAGGCAAAATGAAGGTGCTCATGTTATTCTTGGTGTAGTTTGATTCACGTAGATTTAGTTCTTTATATAACATTGATGTAGGACAACACAAGATGAGTATGGTCTTCGATTACTGTAGACTGTAGATGCTAACATTTCAGGTAATGAACAAATGTGAGAGTAAAGTAGAAGAGTATTTAAGTTTGCTGTAATTGCAGAGAAGTTAGATAAAGATAAGAGAATGCGTAGGCTTTGGCACTTGGGAAGGTATAAGATTCGTTTGCCTGTTTGGTTTGGGAATGAATGGTATTGCTTTCCCCTGGTTTTGAAATAGGTTCCATTACTGGCAGGCTCAAGTTGTACAACTGACTTTGTAGTGGAGTTCATGTATGTGAAATACTTTATTTGTTCAATCAGTGTGTTTATCATCTCAGGGGTTTCCTTTCTGCTGGTCATTCTTCGGTTGTACATTGTTCTATGTTTATGTTAATTTATTTCCTCTACAAATTAAGTATTATGTCCCTTCCTTGTTTTATGCTCTCATCTTTTCTTTATTATGCAATGCAGACCGATCCTAATTGGAGTAATTTCTTGTACAACGAGGCTACAAACACTATCAATCTGATAGACTTTGGAGCAGCTAGGGATTATCCCAAAACTTTTGTTGATGACTATCTAAGAATGGTGAGATCTTTTTACTATAAATTTAGCCGGCTGTTTCTGCTTTATTTGTATATCTATGGTATGATTGATTTCAAACGAGTCGCAGAATGCAGGCCTCTCTTAGGTTACCATATATAACAGAGGGCTGATGTTAATTGAAACCAGTGGAAAAATTGTATTTTAATCTTGAACTTTTGAAGCAGACATTTTTACTTTTGACTACCGACTAAGTCATAGTTGGATTAAGGCTTGTTTGTTAAATAAAATGGTTCAATAATAGTTGTTAATTTGAACTTTTAGTTTTCTTTTATTGACCATCAGGTTGTTGCCTGTGCGAATGGTGACCGAGATACAGTCATTGAAATGTCCAAGAGACTTGGATTCCTCGCAGGAATGGAATCAGAAGTAATGTTAGAGGCTCATGTCCAAGCGGGCATTGTTGTGGGACTGCCATTTGCGAAGCCTGGTGGTTATGACTTCCGGGCATCTAATATCACCCAAAGCATTTCAAACCTTGGGGCAACCATGCTACAGCACAGGCTCACTCCACCGCCAGACGAGGCGTACAGTCTTCATCGCAAGCTTGCAGGTGCCTTTCTGGCTTGCATCAAGCTTGGGGCAGTTGTTCCGTGCAGGAAACTATTACTTGAAGTATATGAGCGTCATCAATTTGGCGATGAAGGTAATGAAATGGTTTCAAGTGGATTAGCTTGATGAGGGAGGGGCTTATAGAAATGATTTTTTTTTTTTTATGATTAATTTTATATTTTATTTATTTTAAATAACTACAAGATGGAATAATTTTCCATGATAGAATGATGTCATAGATCGAGCTAAAAATCGAGGTTAGACCCTGGGGAATGGGGATAGTTATCCCAGGTGAGGTAGGATATTTTTGTATATTACTTCAACAGCTATAGAACATTCTTTCACAATGATCCTTAAGGACGCTGTATGTTGTATAATAATAGGCTCAGAACCCTGTTTCTCTGAATAAAAATAAACAAGAGTTGAAGCGTTTTTTATTAACATATATTTCACGAGTCTCGTTCCTTCTGAAAAACTAGAATGCATTTTATATTTTTTTTACTAGAAAAATGGGATTGTCTATACCTTTTCCAGATCAATGGCGCAAGCAGAATAGCTTTCAGATGGGCTACAAAGCTCCATTATTTACATACGATTTACGCACAAATCTATAGAAGTTTCATAATCTCACCCAAGTTAGAGCTCCGCTGAAACTCCGGAATGGATCTCGACGAAGCAATCCTTTCTTGGTCAAGTGACTTGGTCACTTTTGTTGCATGCTTGTTGTGTCAAGGACTCAAGGTACCAAGAAGACGAGAAGAGAGGAAAAAGAAAAGCAGAAATGTTCGGGAGTATATAACGGTGGTGAAAAGGAAGGTAATGACTAATGAAAAGGGCAACTCAAAGAATAAAGGAAACAGAAGTAAAGTGGGGGACAAAAAAAAAGGTGCAAGTGGGATCTTAGAAATAGATAGATTTCAAGACACGAGTCTTGTCAGGGACCAATGTCTGCTGCTTCTTTCAAATTCAAATGAGTACGCAAGCCAAGGTCACCATTCTCTACCAAAAAGACACTCTCTGTCTCTCTTTTTGACTTCACTCTCATTCACTAATAATTCATCACTAGTGAGAGAGAGAGAGAGAGAGAGAGAGAGAGACTGAGAGAGATGAAGAAGTTTCAGCTGAAGTGTATAGTGTTGGTGATGGCACTGGCTGTCTTTGCCAATCTAAATGTGTATGTGGGTGCTTTGAGTTTGAACCAATCAGTGAATAGTATTGAGAAAGATGCAGTCTTTTTCGACAACGATCATGTCTTAGCCTCATCCTCACCGACACAGCCTCAGCCTCTCTTGGTAGCTCTCACTCTTATTGGCAACGCTGCTTCTAAAGGAGCTGGTCCGTCTCTTCTTCTCTCTATCTCAATACCTACATTGTTTTCGTTTATCTGAGAATTGTAGAATATAAATATATATATATATATATATATATATGTATATATATAGAGATCCTAGATAGAATGTCTGCATCAAGTTTACATGTTTTTATGGCTACTGATTTGTCACAGTCTGTTTGGATGGAACACCGCCGGGTTACCATCTGCATCGTGGGTTTGGATCGGGTGCAAACTGCTGGCTCATTCAGTTGGAGGTGGGTTTGGTTCGACCATTTGCCTTTTCAGTTCATTTTCCAGCGAATGCTACTTTATCAGTGTCAATTTCTTACTTTTTGTGGTTTTGTTCTGTTTTGCAGGGAGGTGGGTGGTGTAATACTATTAGGAATTGTGTTTATCGCAAGACCACTCGCCGTGGTTCATCCAAGTACATGGAAAAGCAATTGCCATTCACAGGAATTTTGAGCAATAAACCTGAAGAAAACCCCGGTATGGAGTATACTTTGTGCACTTCATTCGTATGTTAAATAGTGATATTTGGCTCCTCTTGTTTGTATTTACATGTATGGTTGCAATTCTGAAAGTTTTAATGCGGTCTGCATTGGCTGGTTCCCATGGTTGCAGATTTCTTCAACTGGAACAGGGTCAAGCTGCGATACTGTGATGGGGCATCTTTTACTGGAGACAGCAAGAATGAGGTTGGTCTCTTTTGGATTACAATAGTAGTTTCCCTTAAGCATATCCTTGTTAAGAGGCATGAATTTATATGAGGTTTTCCTGATCACACAATCATAGAATCTTTACGTATATGAGAAATTTTTGGATTAGTTTTGTAGCTGGCAGGCATTTTTTTACCTTTTAGCTTCACTTTATACAATTATCAACACCACATTGCGGTTTAGTGTGACCTGTTGACCTTTTTTAAATGAGAAACCAAAGATAATGCCGTCCATGATGATTTATCTCTAATTCGGATACAAACCATATCCGTTGATCATTCTACTGAAACCTATTATATGTATGAAAACCTCAAAGTGTTATTATTTATTTAATGTTCTGATATCTAAAGTGCTGCTATTATTTATTTAGTGTTCTGATTTATAAACTGCTGCTTCATTTTCAGGCTGCTCAACTTAATTTTCGAGGACAACAAATTTGGTTAGTTGCTATGGAAGAGTTAATGTCCAAGGGAATGCAGAACGCTAACCAGGTTTTTCACTGAACAAGAGCATTAATGTGGCTGGCCTTCGATATTTTTGAGTATCTTCTTACACTCTTTGCTTTCAGGCTCTTCTTTCTGGATGTTCTGCTGGGGGTCTGGCATCCATACTACACTGTGATGAGTTTCGGGACTTGTTTCCAACCAGTACCACAGTGAAATGTCTGAGTGATGCCGGGATGTTTCTTGATGCGTAAGGAGTTCATGGCTTTCATCAATGTGCAGACTTAAATTAAGTAATAAGTGTTTGATTTCTTGTTCTGTTTTGTTTCATTTTGTAGAATTGATGTGTCTGGTGGGCACACTCTAAGGAATTTGTATGCAGGAGTAGTTAGCTTGCAGGTAGTGTTCAGATGTTCTTAATTTCATGTTTGATCAGGGTCAAGGTTAAAGTAGACATTTAGGTTTGGTTCTGTCCGCAAAAGCATAATGTTTTATTTGAGGTTTTTACCCATCCTCTTGGAAAAAGCATTTTTTATTTTTATATCATCTTAAACAAACATTATGGTTTTAGAAGAAGCGTCATTTCTCTTTGTATATCTAACATTTGATCTTTATATATGTTATGAATTTTAGGAAGTGCAAAAGAATCTTCCAAAGACATGTATCAACCACCTAGATCCAACATCGGTAATTCTTTATGCTATAAATTTCTCTTTGTTGTCATGTAATCGAAAGTACGTAATTAATTTAGGAATTGGCAAAGGAGCTAACTCTCTCTCTCTCTCTCTCTCTCTCTCTCAGTGCTTCTTTCCCCAGAATTTGGTTGCAAATGTTAAAACGCCAATGTTTCTTCTCAATGCAGCCTATGATGCTTGGCAGGTAATTTCTTATTTTGTGTTTGACAATCTACTTTTTGTATAATATTATTGATCACATCAGAGGGCATGAAAGTACCGGTTGAATGTATGTATCTGTGCCTCATGTAACACTGATTGCACAGTGCGATTACTAGATAGCCAACAGTCCAACACACTGCATTTCGCGTGCCTGCTTTTAAGATGCATATTTTAATATTCAAATAAGGTACAATCAATGAGTTACCACTGTCTGAGACTGACAGAAACCCTCTAATGCGAGTTCAGCTATCCTTGTTGTTCTTCTAGGCAGGCTCTTATTAATATTGAATCATCTATGTATTCTCTCAGCTGTTTAACAAAAAAATTAATTTGTTGATTATTTGGTGCAACTGTTCTATTTGTTTTCTTCAGCTCCAAGCTAGTTTAGCCCCTCCATCTGCTGATCCTTATGGTTTATGGAATGAATGCAAATCAAATCATGCAGATTGTAATTCATCCCAGATCCAGTTTCTCCAAGGTAATTTTCAATTCAAAGCTTGTTTTGTTTTCTTTGATTCATTCTGTTGGCATGTATTTTTGTAAACAGACGTGAGCACACACACAGAGTTGCATCCTAATGCTGTTTCCTTATCCCTTTTGTAAAGCAGATTTCAGGAATCAAATGCTCAATGCCGTGAAAGATTTCTCAATGTCCAGTGAAAATGGTTTATTCATAAACTCTTGCTTTGCTCACTGCCAGTCTGAGAGACAAGATACATGGTTTGCTGATGATTCTCCTCTTCTCGACAACCAGGTAGCCCCTTCGAAATATCTGTTGCTTTCTTGAATGATTCTAGGTTGTATACCTGTATAGTTGTGTTTTAGGTTTAACACGTGAAGTATAATATTTGGGTGGTTTCTATTAAAAATTTGTTTCTAGTAATGAGGCAGAATATTTCAATTTTGTTTGTGGCAAATAACACTGCAAGCTACAATACATGGAAAGACTGTAAAACTAGGTAGTGGAACGAATGTTGGAACATGGTTTAATGTCTTGAGGTTTGGAAGGTGGGTGAATAATAACACTGAAACATGCTACTATCCGACTGCAAGTTATGATACGGTTGAAGCAGTTTCATCTATTCTAGAGTACATGTTGCAAAGATGGTTTCCTTAAAAAAAAAAATTCAAAGGCCTAACTCAACTTTAAAAGAATAAAGGGCTAACTGTAGCAAGATTATGGTACAATAAAATGCAGTATAGCAGTTGCACGGAGGAGTACTGACTTCAATCAAGATGTGTATTGCTCATATTCTGTTATTTATTGTGAGATAAATATCTTTTAAAAAAGGAGGCATAACTTTTTATACAAATCTTTTTTCTGCAGGCAATTGCACTGTCTGTTGGAGACTGGTACTTTGAACGAAGGATGGTCAAAGCTATTGACTGTGCATACCCCTGTGATAGCACCTGTCACAATCTTAATTTCAAGTGAGTGAGAATTACTTTTTATCTATCGTAGTCTCTGGATATTGTAAAAATTTCATTTAATATATAATGCACATTGCTTGCTCCTCTCCAAGAGATCATGTTGTATGAATAGAACCTGACAATATCTTAGAGGGTGGAATAGGATCATGTAAATGCTCCTAAATGCTGCACTTTTTTTTTCTTTCTTTTCTTTTTAAGATATAGATAGGGTCATGTAACCCTATTCTATTTCTCTTTTCAATTAGTCTGTAGGGCCACAGTTTGTTGTCCTTAAGAGCCCATTCCTTTGTAGATTCTTATAGTCACAGTTTGAGATATCCAAAGCCATGTTGTCTTAGAGTTTATCGTGAAGCGTGTAGGGTTTATATTAGAAGGATAATTCAAAGGAAGTAATTTGTTTTGGACAGAAGCCTAATGTAAACATATGATCTGAGGTTACCAATAAAAAGTATTATTAATGTGTTAATTCAGTTAACTAGCTTTCAACCGACTTGTTAGATCAAGCTTGATCCACTCTTGGTCCATATCCTATCACTTCAAGGTTTCAGGTCTTGTGGTTATCTAATATACCACAGACTTTCTGGAGAAGGTTCCGGAATTGTAACCGTCACCCCCACTCCCCAATTATTTGTTGATTTGTAAGGTGCAGGGTGGAGCTGCATTTTTTTTTCTCTGTAGGCTTTGCCTCTCCCCATGCATGATGGGGAACCACAAACGGGACTATATCAGCTTGATACACACTATTGGTCTATTCATTTTAGCTTTAGCTTCTTGTGGCTGTTGGTTATCTAACAATTGGCAACCAAGTAGAAGATACCACATTCAATTTAGCAAATGCTTTTCTTCTCTCCATTTCAAGTGAGAGACTTAAATGACTCATTTGCTTTGCAGAGAGGATATATCTTCTACGACATTGACATATTCTCAGTCTGCAAAGTTGTCTATTACCATGCTAAATCTGCTAAGTGCGTTGTTGATGCCTATAACATGTTCCAGATGCATAATGAGGTTTTGATTTGTCTACTGAGAACAGATTGTGCTCCCTTTATAATCACTTTTTTTTTCTTTCTTTTCTTTTTAAGATATAGATAGGGTTCAATTTACTAGTTTGCTGGACTAATTCTTCCAGCGTATATATTGAGCTTAACTGAACCAGATGGATCTTTACAACTTTGTTTTTTTAAGATCAATAATAGGACTGGAAACAGTTTCCTTCATTTAGTCCCATGAACCGAGTTTCATCCATGTATTAATGACACTCTACATTTGTTCTCTGGCCTCGCTTTTTATGGTTTAGTATCTTGTTCATGGCATTCTGATTACTTTTAACAACTGCATTTACATATAGAGCACTACAAAATTTTGATAGATGTTTATAGTTAGTAGTACTACAGCAATCCCTGTACTATCAATACTAGTGGAAATAGCTTACACAGCTTACATAATGAAGTGTATCTCGAGTCCATCTTCAGTTACATTGTAATTACAAAGCCAAGAATCTGAAGAGGTACTCAAAATACAGTTAAGGAAGATCAACCAGGCAACTAGGAACCCAAGTAGGTGGTTATGCGAGCCAGGTTATGCGAGAAACCAACAATGTTGTTTCTAGTATTAGTAGAGGACCAAAATTGGATAAGCTACTCTCACTCCTCACTGTCCAGAACTGGTATACCACTCGTTCTCAAAAATAGAAGAATTGGTATACCACTATTCCCCTACCTAAACTATTCTAAGCCCTCTATTTTATATCCCCAATTTTGAAATGCATATATGTATAGAGCACTGGCAAAAAATCTCATAACTATTAGAACATATACCTGATACCACCAATACCAATAGGAAAAGCTTTCTAGATGCATACATGAAACTGAAACTTCAAAGTTTTTACATATAATGTACAGACGGAAGTGGTATCTAATCTTCAGTTACGCTATACTCGCAATGTCGACAATCTGGAGGCACTGGAGAAATAGGAGTGCAGGATTCATCAACCAAACATCAAATATCCCAATATATTGCCAGAAAGAAAAATTGTGCTCAGCAGCAGCAGCAGCAGTACTAGAAGTAGTAGTAGTAGTAGTAGAAAAAACAAGATGGAGGGTCCCTCTCTTCTCTCTGATTTATGCCCACCCAAAAGAACAAACTGTTAGAAGCCAACACCATTGCTCAGCTCGAGTGCCTTGTGGGTGATGCAGATGCCAGAGCTACTGCCTGCGCCCAGACCTTGAGGCGAGCCTTGACCTCCTGCGGATGGTCCCCTGAAGTACATATTTTCTACCCAGTTTAGATCTTGATATGCAAATCAATTATGAACATCATGAAAGAATTGACTTTCAATGGCCAAATAATGGTGAATGGGGAAAATGGAATCTATGAAGTCTTGACACATAGAAGGGAAGGAAAGGCATACCAGGACTGGAAATGCGCCAGTTAGCAATAGGGGAGTTGCCACCGCTGCTGGTAGTGTAGTTAGTGTCGAGAGTGGTAGCAGATAGAGAAAGCCGAGAGGGCATCATCTCCTGCTGCTGCAGCATGCGGTTGTGTTCCAACTCGAAGCCAAGGTCTCTGCAAGCCTTCACTTCCTCCATGTCCATACAAAGCGACCTGTTCCCTCCTTTTGGCCTTGCTATCACCACCTTTCCTGTACCCTCACTCTCTCCGCTGAAGCTGTGACAATGATCACCACACATATTCATGTTCATGTTCTCCTCCTCTCCCTTGTCCTGATCTTCACCATCAGCATTGTCCCGTGTCCTCTTAGCTCCTCCGTAATGGAATGGTGATGGTGACAGCCATGATGACCTGTTCCTCATCATTCTCCTCCTACTCCTCCTCCTGCTCCTTCTGCAGTCATCGCTCATGGCCTTCTGAGCTTCATTTTCGCTAGCATACTCTTTCTCCACCATAGAATTGCCCTGCACCTTGTTGAACAGCATCCTCCCTGCACTACCAGCACCAGCCAGATCCCTCCTCCGCCTGGGAGGTGTTGCCGGGAGTGAGTAACACCCCGGTTCCCTGTCGGAATCGTCCTCCGTTGACATCCCAGCTGCCATTACAAGCCGAGAATTGAGCCCCTTCTTGTTAGATGATTCTTCTTCTTCATCTACATCCGCATCAAAGCTGTCTATAGACAAAAGTGACATGTACATGCTCATACCATTCTCTTGTTGGCCTTGATAGTAGATGGAATTGCCATTTGCATGGCCACCGTCTTCATGATCATCATCATCATTCATCTGATCTCTACCATAGATGGAGTTGCTGGTACACATGGACAACCTAGACAAGTGAGGATGAGGCTGATCATGATCATACCCTTCATCTGTATCATCATCATACTCATCTTCCTGCATAGAGATGCAAGACCTAAGGGTCATACTCTCATCTGATGCCATATAATCGAGCTTCAAGCACTCCTTCAACGGAAATGTAGTTGACAAGCTAAAGGGTCTTTAATTAGTGTAGTTGGGTATCAGAATCACAATCAAAGTGGAGAAGATGAATGAATAGTAAGGTATTTATAGTCTGATAATAAAAGCTGCAAGCTAAGGTAGTAGTGAAGTGCAAATATGAGAGTGGCTTTTGGGTTCTTGTGAATCAATCATTCGTTTGCTCAGATGCTAAGGTAAAAGATAGTAAGTAAAGGTGAGTTTTAAGATATTTTGTCTATCAAACCTTCCTTCTCCTACTTATATTGACTCTTTGAATGCATCACTATATAACATGTAGTAGCTACTGCTTTACTGCTTTATACCCAACCTTCTCCTGTTCATCCTCAACTACTTCACACAATGCCCAGATTACCCTTCTTCTTCCTCCTCAAAGCCTCAGTCAGAGGTCACAGCAGAATGTATTAAAGAAACAATAATGTGATTCCAGGTGTCTCTAGCAAAATTGTACCTTGCCAAGGAAGGTCAAGCTAGCTTTGACTGGGAAAAACTAGTAAAATGGTAGGGTTAACATCATCAATATATTTATTTTGAAGATGAATATCTATTTGCTCTACATATATTTTATAGGTGACATCTGGGTCTTCAGAAGTTTCCCACACGAGTGCTGGGTATATCATCATGTACGTACTATAACATATATATGATTGGTCCAGGGCTTCAAGCACAAACAGAAAAAATGGTAAACTAAACTGTTATCCCTCTTCTTAACCTATCTGCATTCCCATCTTGTTACATGTAATGACGTACATCAATCGAGAGCTAAGGATGGTCAATAGGATTTTATTTACCAAAATCTTGATTTTGACATTAATTAAGTCTCAATACATACAAATCGTCATTTTATAATTACATGTAAATAAATATTATTGAAATATATGTATTTCAAACTCTCAGTAGTTCGAAACTCCCTGTGGAAAGTAGGATTAGAATGAGGGAATATATAAGGAGAAAAGTTTTTGGGTGGGATTTTTTTTTTTTTTTTTTTGGTGATCGGGTGGGATATTTTTTGGTTCGGTAGTTTTCTCCTTGTACTCAAATATAGAAATAGTTTTTGCCATTTTTGGATTGCTGCATAAGGATACGTAGGAAATGATGTAATGCGAAACCGCGTAGAGGAAGAGATTGAGAGCAGCTGTCCGCGCTTTTATTCCGACAGTGCTTTTTTTATAATCGCTTTTCCAAAAATCAGCCACAAAATAGTAGGAGGGACATGGGTAGTGATAGCTACTCCAACACCTCATCAACTCATCTAATGCCTCGTGGGCTCCATTCAAACAACCAAGGACACTTGGCTTCAAATCAGTGAACCGCCACGTGTCGTCGGCGATGACACCAAAGATATCGTATAAAAGTCCCAACCATTCTTCTACCAGAAGATCCAACCCCCGATCAACATTAATCTAATGGCCAACCCTAATTGGGTTGTTTGCTAAGACGTTTTCACAATTAAGGTGTTGATTAATTCTAATCATGACAAATCAGTGTATATATATATATATAAGTTGGTGGACTTGACTACTTCTAATAGTAGCACTTTGTGGTTCACGGACTTCTAATTTTCTTTTGTGTTAATTTATTAAAAAAAAATAGATGGTAATTGATTTAAGAAAAATAATCGTGTCCATATTTTCTCTAATTTACATATTTTTGGCAATATAATTAACGATTTAACCGTTCAAGAGCTGAATTAATCGATAAAAATCATATATGTAAAAATTCGGAATAAACTAAAAATCATTTGCTCTTTCGATTGCATCAAACAAATGAACAGTTCTAGAGAAAGTTGGGAGTCTCATGATCAACCGTACATTTTTTTGATACAATCGGTTAAGTAAATGATATTTGTTTACATTCATGTTTTACATAGATGATCTTTATTTATTAATTTAATTTTTAAACGGTTAAAATAATTAATTATATTACTTAAAATATATAAATTAGAGACAATATAGACGCACATAGTCCATACGGTAATAGACACAATTTTTTTTCTTTTTATTTAATGCGTCAAACATCTGTACACATTTTTAAACGAGTGACTGATCGCATCCGAAAATCTGATGAAGTTCACCATCTTTATATACGATAAAATACGGAGAGTCTTGAGTGTGCTCGCCATCTCATGTGGCATGATACACCCACTCTAATCAAAGTCATCTCGCCCCTTGCTTATCGATATGTTGTATACGTGGCATACATACCGCCCGAAGATCTACACTAGGACAAGTGTTTCCTTTATGGGGCCGCGGGGATGATCATTGGGTTTGTTACACGTGTCCGATCATGGTATCGACTATCGAGTGGCCGTAATTAGTAGTATGAGGAGGGAGTGAGTCTATGGGTGCTAAGGATGGGAAGGATAGGTCAAGAAGCCGACGTGAGGCGATGAGGTCCTCCAAATAGAGGTGCGGCTGAGAGCTTGGTGAAATGGACACCTATGCCAGCACCATACATGTTTAGATTGGCATTGATAGGTTTGACGTGACCCTCACTCAACTAATTCAACTTTGAGTTCATGGTGAAGAAAAGAAAAGAAAAACAAAATCAATTTTTGGTTGTCATTAATGTAACATGAAACATGTGTTGCTTAATTATATGTCAAAAGTATTTCAATTGTTTTTTTTTCTTTTATTTTAGATGGCCGGTGAGAATTTCTCATTAAATAATGATAATTAGTCGGCAATTTCATATTTTGTTTTATATATCGAGATGATACTCGATGGCTATCTACTATATGATATTATTGTAGCACACATTTTTGTGATATTATACTAAATTGTTGATTTAATAATGGTTTAGTATTAGTTCACTAATTGACTTGTGATCTAAGTTAATTTTAAATGAGTGGTAGAGAAAGAGATTTCGGTTATAAATGTATTCTCGTGAACGAGAAGTTGAACTTGAGGCTTCTACAAAATATATATCTTACACTAGATTTGTCGAATTAATATTCTTTAGTTGACACAAATTAATCTGGCTTTGAGCAAATAATTTTGTTGTCTACTTAATGGCATGGATATCGCATAGATGAAATCATCAATTAAGAGTGAGCACAAAAAACTAGTATGTGCAAAACTAGAACCTTTCGATCAAACACCGAACAAGATTCAAGATTGAGAGTGTGTCAGCTGCGAAGAACGATTTAATTTCAACATATATGAATAGACTCACATTCTGAACAAGTGATCTATTGCAATTGGTGAACACAGAAATAAACGGCATGTATGAAATTGCTCGTCACGTCGGCTTTCTCTTTTGAATCTACATCTTACTCGTGGAGTGCATAGTGTTTGATAATTGAGTAGATAACATCTGCTTAATGCCTCTGATAAGAGATGCCTAGCTTTATTAGAACAGTGGAATCAATCCCTATCCATTTGTACTGATCATATAAGGAGAGATAATAGATAGAAGTCTGAGAATCTGTGATTTAAATTGCTTTGGTTGAAGTGGATCGTGTTCTCGATGATTCGCAAAAGCATGTCGAGGTCTATCTGCATTGAATCTTGCACTTCGATCAAACAATTGCGTGTCAACCACTCGCATGATATAGGATGTATAGCTCTCCAGAGCCTTCTGTCATAGCTCAAAGCATCGATCAGTTTCCTTTGATTCAGGCAATTAGCTAGGTTATGCATGGGTTAGCTGCACTGACAAGGTTTTCATCAGCAATAATAACTAGCTAATTGTTGAGGCCGGCCTAGCTTCTTCGAGATGAATGTCTTGCAGTACATGGCATTCCTACATACATTACGCTTGATAAGGCTGACTACTGTGTCAAAGGCCACCATAGAAAAGAAACTTGCTACGAACCTATCCAAACTTATGAGGCTAAGTGGCTAACCCTACGTTGCTGATCAGATCGCTCCTGAGTATGATCCTCATCGTAGTGGTTCAAACAATTGACTCGACCTCACTTAACTGAAATTCTTAGATACTGCTCGAGCTGCGCTCCATACCTGAAGGGGGCTTGTTTGGAGTAGCAAAAGAATCTTCCGTATGTAGAGAAACAGTTGACATACTTCTTGTTTTTAAGATTATTTGCAGTATATATAGATGAATTCGCTAAATCAAAGTTATGATGCACATACACTAGCTTTGTTAATTAATTTAGAAACACAAAAAACTATATCATCTGAATAATAATGATACTAATTCTTATTTCCTCTGCTTTGAATATATACTTGTATATATAGCATGTCTTCTGCTACTCTATAAGCTTATAACTGGGGGTCATTCAGCAAATTTCTTCTAGAATATCCCAGTTAGCTCGTGACAATTGCAAAGTTCGGTTAAATGAACCCAGATATAATAGTTATGTTGTTGATCTTTGGAAGTTGGAACTGCGCTAATCACTAATACCAAGGGGGTAGCTTGAAGTACTGTTCTAGGAAAAAAGCACAGAAAACGAATCCTTTATCAGATCTGTCTTCAAGTATATATGATAAATATCACGTACAAAAAGATTTGGGGATCAACTTTTGAATGATATAGCACTCATGCGCGCATAATCCAGAAGAATTTGATATTCAGGATGAATTGTATATATCATTCATCCCAATATGGGGTTTAATATAGATGTACAATTGGTTTCCTAATAGGAAATGATCTTTACAATCCTATCACACCTACACAACATTAATTCTAATTATGACAGAATATTCACACAATCACACAATATATTCCAACACTCCCCCTCAAGTTGGTGCATAGATATCAATCATGCCCAACTTGTCAATCCATCCAGCAAATGCATGGTGTGATAACCCTTTAGTGAGCACATCTGCCAACTGCTCTTCCGACGTTACAAACGGGAAACGAATACTCCTCTTATCAAGATGGTCTCTGATGAAATGTCGATCAATCTCCACATGCTTGGTTCGATCATGCTGTACAGGGTTATGAGCAATCTCAATTGCAGCAGTATTGTCACAATGCAAGTCCATGGCTTTATGGAGCTTGAATCCTAGCGCCTTCAAAACATTTCGAATCCACAGCAGTTCACATACTCCATTTGCCATTCCTCGGTATTCAGCTTCAGCACTAGAACGGGCAATCACATTTTGTTTTTTACTGCGCCACGTTATTAAACTTCCACCAAGAAATGTGAAATACCCAGATGTAGATGCCCTATTAGTCTTGTCACCAGCCCAATCTGCATCAGAATATCCTGTGACACCAAACTCACCACCCTTGGAAAACAATAGACCTTTTCCAGGAGAAGACTTTAAGTACCTGAGTATTCGCATCACAGCTTCCATATGTTCTTCACTGGGATCATGCATGAACTGACTGACAACACTCACAGCATATGCAATATCAGGCCGAGTATGTGACAAATAGATCAATCTTCCTACTAACCTCTGATACCTGCCTTTGTTTGTTGGAACCTGTCCAGGACACAGTTCCAGCTTATGATTCGACTCAATGGGAGTATGAGCAGGTTTACAATCCAACATTCCAGTCTCAGTAAGAAGATCGAGTACATACTTTCGTTGAGACAAGGTGATTCCCTCATTTGACCTTGCAACTTCAATCCCCAGGAAATATTTCAGCGGGCCCAGATCCTTCATCTCAAATTCTTGGGACAAACGCTTCCTCAAGTCTTTCATTTCAGCTGGATCATTACCTGTAACAATCATGTCATCCACATATACAATCAGAGCAGTTATCTTATCACCCTTGCGTTTAATGAACAAGGTATGATCAGAGTTGCTCTGACGATATCCAAATTTTCTCATAGTTCCAGAAAATCTCCCAAACCAAGCTCTAGGAGACTGCTTCAATCCATACAATGATTTCTTTAACCTGCAGACTTTTCCAACATCACATGGCTTGCAGTTAACACCTGGAGGAATATCCATGTACACCTCTTCTTCTAAATCTCCATTCAAGAATGCATTCTTCACATCGAACTGGTGCAATGGCCAATCATGTCTTGCTGCTAGAGCTATGAGGATGCGTACAGTACTAATCCTTGCTACTGGGGCGAACGTCTCCTGATAATCCACTCCATATCGTTGAGTATAGCCCTTAGCAACAAGACGAGCTTTATACCGATCAATGGTTCCATCTGCCTTCAGTTTCACTGCATATACCCATCTACATCCAACTGTCTTCTTCCCAGGTGGAGCAGGAACCAGCTCCCATGTACCATTCTTTTGAAGGGCTTCCAGTTCTTCATTCATAGCATGCTTCCACTTTGAGTCCGCCAAGGCATCCTGCACATTACTGGGTATAGATACTGTAGATAATTGATTAACAACAAGTGCATGTGATCCGGACAACCTATGGTGAGACACAAAGCTAGCAATAGGATATTTGGCTTTAGCTTCTATGGATGGTTCATATTGTCTCTTTGGAACCCCTTTTGTTTCCCGATGTGATCTCCTAGGTATACTAACTTCTACACTACCCAATTCATTGTTATCAGTACGTACCTCAGGAAGAACATTCTGGGAAGACTCTTCGGTAGTTGATGGAGTAGAAGGGGGGTCTTCATGAGCTACAGGTTCAGAAGAGGCTTGACCATCAAGTAGAGGTGCTCCAGTTACAGGTTCAGAAGAGGCTTGACCATCAAGTAGAGGTGCTCCAGTTTCAGGATTTGACCGGTCGAAGAAACCTTCAGTGTTTTCGTTCGACCGGTCGATGATGTCCCTCTGTCCCGTCTCGTCTGCAGTGATCGACCGGTCGAGTGTATCTTTCGACCGGTCGAAATCTCCTCCAGTAACGTTCTTCAGCTGATTTTGTCCAAGTTGCTCCTCTAATTTTTCCAACTCACCAAATTCATCCATAAACAGAGGATTACCTTCTTGTATGTGTTTCTCCCCCTGAAGGGAAGACTCTGAAACTCCCCCTGAGTAATATGGTTCAGACTCACGAAAGGAGACATCCAATGAAACATGCATCTTGTTATTGAGTGGATCATAACACCGATACCCTTTCTGAAATTCAGCATAACCAACAAATACACACTTCACAGCTCGTGGATCAAGCTTTCCTCGTAGCTCTTTATTGATATGGACGTATACGGTACATCCAAACACACGTGGTTCAAGATTCGGCAACGATGGCACATTCAGCAACATATGCAGCTTCTGGTAAGGATTCTGAAATTCAATCACACGAGAGGGTGTGCGATTAATCAAGTATACAGCAGAACATAAAGCTTCTCCCCACATATTGCGAGGTACATTCATTCCAAACAAGGACGCACGAACAACTTCCAACAATTGTCTATTCTTTCGTTCAGCCAATCCATTCTGTTGGGGAGTGTAAGCAATGGAAGTCTGGTGTCGAATCCCATGAGTGCCTAAGTAAGATGACATCTCACTATTCACATATTCTCCACCATTGTCAGACTGGAGAACTCGAATTTGCTGCTGATATTGGGTTGCCACCATCTTGTGAAATTCAGTAAATCTATGAAACACATCACTCTTACACTTCATTAAGGAGACCCAAGTCATTCTGGTGCATTCATCAATAAAAGTCACAAAATAGCGATATCCCGACCGCGAAGAGATTCGTGCAGGACCCCAAACATCAGAATGAATCTTCATGAAGGGAGCCGAACATTTGTTCAAGCTTGGCGAATACGTAATACGGTGGCTTTTGGCCAGTTCACATGTATCACACTTAAACTCTGAAGCATTCACACGAGAAAACAATTGAGGTTGAAGCTTCTGCAGATAATGAAAATTCAAGTGACCAAGACGACGGTGCCATAGCCATACATCCTCTTTAGCTTTATCCAAA
This sequence comes from Potentilla sterilis, assembly GCA_963682095.1. Taxonomy (NCBI): domain Eukaryota; kingdom Viridiplantae; phylum Streptophyta; class Magnoliopsida; order Rosales; family Rosaceae; genus Potentilla; species Potentilla sterilis. The sequence goes on along the minus strand of OY821767.1, from coordinate 16,481,504 downwards.
CAGGTGGTATTATTTGCCTGGCCTGCTGATTGCAATTGTTGCTCTCCACTACTTGTCAAATCAAGGTAGTACAATTTCCCCCTTCTAACCCCATAACCGAGAGCTCGTCTAGTCAGAATGTCCTGAAAAATACAAAATTCTGGATAGAAAGTTACAGAACAAGAAAGAGCCCTAGTGATCTGGCTAACAGATAAGAGGTTATAAGCAAGAGAAGGAACAACAAGAACAGAATCAAGAGAGAATTCATGAGAGAGTTTTACAGATCCTTCACCAAGAACAGGAGAAGGGGACCCATTAGCAGAAGCCACAACATGTTCAGGAGAGGTTTTCATAGTATCAACTATACTAGGATTGTTTGTCATATGATCAGTAGCACCTGTATCAATTATCCAAGATCTATCCGCAGATAATGTGGTAAGAGAAGATGCCTTACCCTTCATACCTGCTTCAACTATTTTAGCGGAGGCAATGGTTGAATGCTCTTCCTCTGAAATAGTAACAACTCCAAGCGTCATCTTCAAGATTCAGAATTTCAAGAGTATACTTCGAGATTGTGGGTCTTCAAATTCAAGAATTCACGTTCAACTTCAAGGGTTTCAATTCAAGGATTTCAAGTGCAGCGGAAGAAATAATTCAGTGGTGGTGGTAATTCAGGGTTTCAATTCAATTCAATTCAGGGTTTCAAGGTCCAGGAAAGTGGCTCTGATACCAAGAAGAATTTGATATTCAGGATGAATTGTATATATCATTCATCCCAATATGGGGTTTAATATAGATGTACAATTGGTTTCCTAATAGGAAATGATCTTTACAATCCTATCACACCTACACAACATTAATTCTAATTATGACAGAATATTCACACAATCACACAATATATTCCAACAAATCCAATAGCCATTTTGGTAAAATTGATAAGCATAATCCCACAAGCCACTTCTTACATCAGTTCCTTAGTTCTCATTTTTCCAATACCCGAAGGCTACCATGTTAGACAAGCGTGAACCCTTGTTACTCACCTTCAATAATATTTGTGCAAAGAGGCTAGTCGTGGTCTTAACTTTGAGAGAGAGAGAGAGAGAGAGAGAGAGAGAGAGAAATGTTCACTTTGCTTTTTCCCTATATGATTCTCCCAACCTGTTCAGCCTTCCAGGCTTCCCTTGTTTCCATGATACAATAGGGTGTCATGATCTTGAATGGTAAGCAACAAATCTCTTGGTTTGTAGATCCCATCAGAAGATCAAGACCAGCATAGTTCGCTAGTTGGTTCAATCCGGATGAGTTTTGTTGTTAAGATAGATACTTGAATACTACCGATGACAAGTTGTTCTTGGTTGCAAGGTTGGAGCGTAGCGTGGGAAATAAAGGCAGAAAGAAATGAGATTAAAGTTGTTCTATTTGTCTGGTTTGGTTCGGGTGAAAACAGAATTGTTGATGCTACCAAATACTACTTTTACTGTTCTTGAATTTGTTGTAACCTACTTTCTTACCCACCAGTATTGGTAGTTTTCGCTGTTAAATTGGTGTTATCTCCTTCTGGAGTGAAATGGGTAAAGGTTAAAATACCTCGAATCCCTTGTAGAATGGATGTGTCTGATCCCATGCATGGTAAGCAAGCTGGGAACAAGAGGAGTCTCTGGGGTGAAAAACCTCAAAACACTTAGTGCACTAGTCTGTTGCTGTCTATTAAACAAACATGTGGATTAGACCAACACAGTGTGTGTGATCTGTGTTAAAGCCCTACCTGGTGATTTTGATCATAGTAGGTGTTGTAGATAGGTGTCTCAAGTGTATTCTCACATCTAAATGTCTAACATATATGCCTCAACTGTGTTACCTTTGCCCTGGTATTTCTGGCATGTTTGAGCACATGGAGTGGTGTATTACATTTATTTCATGTGAACCTATGGAGGGTTGGAATTATGTGATGCTCATACTCTGTTGTCTTATTCTTTTTTCTATGTGAAATGTTCATCTATGTTATCTCAAGAAATATACCTGTTGCTAGTTTGGTATTTTGTTGTGGACTTGTGGCTTTGTTCATACAAGCTTCGCAGCTTTTATGCCTCCTGGAACATCATTCTCTGGTGAATGATACACCATTCAATGCTTTTTGTAGCTGAATTTGATTTGTATTCTCACCCTATTTATTTAGGAGTTGGATTTCTTTTTCTTTTTTTTTCTTTTTTTTTAACTTTTAGAAAAAGGATTTGGTTTTATTTTATTTTCTGGCATTTAAGCATAAATTTTTGTTCTTTTGCATTTGGTGTTATTCCGATTCACACTCAAATTTATTTGCTATTGATAATTTTTCAAAGCGACAATCACATTGGCACTGTTAAGTACTGTGGTTTCTTAAATTACAGAATGAATATCAATAATTTGGAAAAAATATGAAAAGAAAAAAGTGAATGAGGGAGGGAGGGAGCGAGGGTACAATCAGATAAGGCAGGTGAGATTCAAGTTGATTCTTAGCTTCACTTCTCCTTCTAGAAGGAAGGAGACAGTTGGGCATTTCTTCTGGATTTTATGGTGAGCAGGTTTAGTATCTATTAAAATGAAAAGCTTAGTCGTGGTTTGGTCTCTATAGTTTTATTTATTTTCATCAAGATACACATTTATGTTTAGCTTTTCCTTTAGCACATAATTTGATATCTCTCTTACATTTTGTTGATTACTTTACTTTTACAGCTGATTTTACTACCAACACAAAAAGGCCATCTGGGTTCTGACTCATTGCAGACATCTGAACACCCGGTTATATATGCTAGAGTTGGTTATTGGTCTCAAGCTCTGATCTTGGTGAAATGAAGATGTCTGTCTTAGTTTTCATTACTATTGGTTTTATTTATTTCCAATCAGGTTATATGAATGCCTGCATTTAGCCATTATTTAAACTTTGTTTTAAACAGTACTTAGTGGTGGGAGGGTTTCTAAGTTTCTAATTTTATAACTTCTTGCAGAATAAAGGCTGATGTTGGAGCACTTAACAATTTTGAAGTGCTCGAGTTTCTAAAATCTAAAGGGGATTCAAACAATGATATAGCACGGCTGGCAATCTGAGTATAAGGTTGTGGAATTTATTTATTTATCACTTATCTTGTATTCTTAATTTCTTGTTGCTGTGAGAATTATAGTATCGTTGATTTTCCTTGTTTAGGTTTTCGATTATATGGATAGTACTTCTGTTGGAATCCATGTTAGAATTCATAATACTTCAACTTTTAACTCTGGCGAGCGAAGTATTTCACACTTTGTTCTTGGCGAACGGTGTGGCGAGCGGGTGTGTGAAGAAGATTAGATGACTGAACTTATGCAGTTTTTCTTTGATCCAAAAATCTTAATGATTACAGTGTAAACACTTCCCTTTTATAGGGGGCACAAAGTAACCTACAAAATATCTAAGGCTAGTAAGCTAGAGATCAACTTGACAAATTATAGTACTATGATACTGCAAATATCTAAGTTGAAAATCTCAATGGGAATGAACAGTGAAGCAGCTGCTGGAAAGCATATCAGCTTTTCACACTGTCTCCTAGTTCTCCCAGGAAAGCATTAACCTTTTAACACTCCCCCTTAATGCTTTGCCTTATCATTCCAAGCAGGCCTCGTAGGTATTCAAACCTATCTCTGGCGAGTGTCTTGGTGAAGATATCAGCAACTTGGTCGTCTGTATTGCAGTACACCAAATCAATCTCATTCTCCTCGACTGCATCCCTAATGTAATGAAACTTCAAGGCGATGTGCTTTGCCCGACTGTGATAGACAGGATTCTTGCTCATGGCGATTGCAGACTTGTTATCGCTAAGAATGGTTGTTGCTGTTCTGTTCTTCTCACCAAAGTCTTCTATGACTCTCCTTAGCCATATTGCTTGTGAAGTGGCGAGTGAAGCTGCGACGTATTCGGCTTCAGCTGTGGACAATGCCACTGATTTCTGCTTCTTTGAAGCCCAGGAGAATACTCATGTTCCTAGTGTGAAAGTATATCCAGATGTGCTCTTCAAGTCGTCTACACTTCCTCCCCAGTCACTGTCACAGAACCCAAAGAGTTTTGGTTCTACATTCCTCTCATACAGGATTCCAAAGTCCATTGTTCCTTGGATGTATCTCAGGATTCTCTTTGCAGCTCCATAGTATATCTTGGTTGGATTGTGCATAAATCTGGACATCAAACTTGCTGCATACATAATGTCTGGTCTTGTTGCAGTCAAGTATAGCAGGCTTCCCACTAAGCTTCTGTATAGATTCTCATCCGCAGGACCACTCCCGTCTTCTTTGGAGAATTTTTCACTGACCACTAGAGGAATTGCAACAGGATTGCAACCAAGCATTTTGAACTTCTCTAGTATAGTCTTCGCATATCTTTTCTGGGTGATGAAGATTCCCTCCACTCCTTGAATTATTTCAATTCCCAGAAAGTAATGCAGGATTCCCAAATCACTCATTTCATATTTCTTCATCATATCAGACTTGAAATTTGAAATCATTTTTTCACAGCTTCCGGTAAATATCAGATCATCAACATATAAGGAGACGATAAGAATGCTTGATTTACCTTCAGTCTTTGTGTAAAAGGCAGGTTCGTTTTCACTCCTTTGAAAACCCCTCTCTGTGAAATAGGAATCGATCTCACCATACCAAGCTCTTGGGGCTTGTTTCAGGCCATATAGAGCTTTCTTCAGTTTGTAAACTTTATGCTCTTTGCCTTTGATGATGAAACCTTGTGGTTGTTCCACAAACACTTCTTCTTTCACTCCATTTAGAAACGCCGATTTGACATCAAGTTGGTGTAGATACCAACCCTTTTGTGCAGCAATGGAAATCAGACCTCTTATGGTCTCATGCCTTGCCACTGGTGCAAAGGTCTCATTGAAATCCACTCCGGGTATCTGCGAGTATCCCTTCGCCACCAATCTTGCTTTGTTTCTTTGTACAGACCCGTCTGAGTTCAGCTTGGTCTTGTATATCCACTTCAAACCGATGACATCCTTGTTGTCTGGTTTGTCAACTAGCTCCCATGTGTTATTCTTCACAATCACATTAATCTCATCTTGCATTGCAGTTCGCCATTCATTTTCCTTCACTGCTTCTTCAAATCTTTCTGGCTCAACTAAGCATGCATTGCAGCTTTCATATACTTCATTCAAGCTTCGCATTCTCATTGGAGGCGAGCTTGGTGTTGATTGAGCTCCTGAAGATTCTGGCAAATGAGTCGCTGGCGGATATGTCGCTGGCGGATCTGTCGCTGGCGGATCTGAGTGACTTGCATCTGGCGAGTCTGTCGCTGGCGGATTGAGTTCCAGAGTTTCTGGATCCTCTTGTTCATTTTGAACTTTTCCTTCTTTCTTTTGGGCTGAACCTTGGTTCCAATCCCATGATGAATTCTCACTGAAGAGAACATCTTTGCAGATTATCATCTTCTTCTTCTGTAGATTGAAGAGCCTATAGCCCTTTGATTGAGAGCTGTATCCCATGAATACACACTTCTCACTGGTTTCATCCAGTTTATATCTCAGCTCCTCTGGGATATGTGCATAGCAGATTGAACCAAACACCCTCAAGTGATTTACACTTGGCTTCCTGCCACTCCATACTTCAAAAGGAGTCTTTCCTTGGACAGCAACAGTTGGATGTCTGTTCATCAAATACACTGCAGTATTTACTGCTTCTCCCCAATATACTTGAGGTACTGACTTGTCATAGAGCATGGACTTGGCCATCTCAATTATCGTTCTGTTTTTTCTTTCAGCTACGCCATTCTGCTGTGGCGTGTAGCTAACAGTGAGCTGCTTTTCCAGCCCAATGTCTTCACAGAACTTCTTGAATTCATTTGATGTGTACTCGCCACCTCTATCTGTTCTTAACTTCTTCAGTTTGAGGCCAGATTGTCTCTCCACTATTGCTTGAAACTTTCTGAACACGACGAACACATCAGACTTTTGCCTTAGGAAATAAACCCAAGTCATTCTTGTGAAATCATCTATGAAGGTCAGAAAGTATCTGTTTCCTCCATCAGTTGTAGTTCTCATTGGACCACAAACATCAGAATGTACCAACTCCAGAGGTACTTTTGCTCTCCAGGCTTTTCCTTTCGGAAATGGGAGTGTGTGTTGCTTCTCCAATGCACATCCTGCACACACTTCATTTGCATCATTTATTTTTGGTAGACCCTGCACCATTTCCTTTTGATGCAGCAACTTGAGACTCTGGAAATTCAAGTGTCCAAGTCTCTTGTGCCAGAGCCAGGAATCATCCTTTAGCTCCATACTTCTTGCACTTTCAGTTGCATATTTGAGGGTCAGAGGAAAACTTCTGTTCCTCTTCATCTGGATTTCTACCATCAGGTTCTTGCTGCTCCCTTTCTGATATATCTTGCAAGTGTCATCACCAAAATGAAGGTGATATTTGTGCTCAATGAGCTGTCCGACACTTAGCAGATTGGAATCCAGAGTTGGAACCAACATCACATCTCTGATGTACATCTTTCCAGACTTGGTTTCAACAGCAATGCTTCCCTTGCCTTTTGTATCCACCATCATTCCATTGCCCATTTTCACTCTTGTGATGCTGTTGCAGTCTATATCATGTAGAAGGTTGGCATTCGCCGTCAAGTGATTACTGCAAGCACTATCAACAAGCCACACATTTTCTTCTATTTGAGGGTCAGTATAAGATCTCACTTGATGAAGGCAGAATCAGATCATTCGCTGACCTTATGGAAATATTGGCTAAAAAAGAACGCCATTCTGAGATTAGGCTCAATAGTAGCCAGAGACCTATTGGTACAAAGCCAATTCCAACACCACAGGCTCATTATGGGAAGGCTTCAAAGCAGAAAAATAAAGGCCGCCATACCCCGTACAATCCGTTACGTGGAAGAAATCAGAATGCTAGAAATAATGTGACACGACGCTCCAACACTTGGAGGCAAGAAGGTGGCGAATACGCACCACCTTCAGGGGGAGGCCGGACTGGCCACGGACCCCGTCTAGGTCCAGTACCAAACCCTCCTAGACCTCATAGCAATAACCTGAATGCTCAATTTGCTCCGTGCTACAAGTGTGGTTCCTCCAAACACTACCATCGCGATTGTCGAGCTAGTAAGGAGATGTTAAATGCCTACAAGAAGTACAAGAGGTTTCTGTCTGAAGAAACCAATTATGCTGAGGGCGAGATGATTGACGCAAATTATGCTCATCATGTGGATTCTCCAAAGGCGCAACCACAAGCTCTTGATGTCCCGGATTTTGACTAGCCTATGGCTTTTCTAATTTATCAAGTATTGTAATGGCATTCGCCATTGTAATGACATTCGTCATTATAATGGCACTCGCCATGTTTTTATGACTCTAGTTAGTCTGTTTATTTTGGAATTAGAAGTTGATGTATTCAAGTTGGCACTTAATAAAATTTCTCTGTTTTCCCATACTTTTGAGAAATTTTATGTTTTTATACAATCAGGTTCGTGTATTAACAACTCACGTGGTTCTTGTGACGCCACCTTTGGGTCACATAGGCTCTATATTTTGGACTTATAATCCCACCTACGCTCAATCCCTAAATAAAATAAAAAAAGAGTGGCGAACGGGCCGCCATCGGCTCACTAAGGTGAAGTAGGCTCGGCATCCGCCACACTCTGGTGCCACGACACCATGTGTCTTTGACATACACAGCTTCGGCTGGTGTGCAGTCCGAGAGGTGTTTTAACACCGATCCTAGGAGGCTAGACCTCATTTTATTCTAGTCACCAAAGGTGTTCTACACCACAATGTGCGAAACCTCGGTTTCGTTTTGGTTTCTGATGATGATTGCTTGGTTATATATGTAACATTCAACCTTGAACTTTCCAACTTTAGTCGACGTTATAATGTCTAAATGTCATGTGATACACTCGATGGGATTCTCATCCCCTTTCTTTCTCTATCCTACGGCGTAGTGATTAGACTGTGTCCCGCGAGAAACTAACCCAAGTTTTCGTCTCTTTGTAGATGTCTCGCGGTGAAGTTGAGTGTCTAGCTGATAGTGGAACTACCCACACTATTCTAAGGAATAGGCAGTTGTTTACGGATTTAATACCGTATCGCTCATCTATGACAACATTGATAGGTACCTCGCCGGTGGTCAAAGGGCGAGGATCCGCTGAATTTATGTTACCAAATGGTACTGTTATCAATGTCATTGATGCTCTCTATGCGCCGAGAACAAATCGAACCCTGCTGAGTTTTAAGGATATCCGTGCCAACGGTTATCACTTGGATACCTATGCTGAGAATGGTAAAGAATACTTATGCATTACTTCTCAAAAACACGGCCGCCGCCGTATCTTAGAGAAGATGCCGTGCATTAAAGACAATGGCTTATATCTCACTACAGCCCGTGTCTTCGAATCATATGCTGTCACTAACAATTTTTGTGACACTAATGATTATAAGCTTTGGCATGCTCGACTAGGCCACCCTGGCCATGATATGATGATCCGGATTCTAAAGAACTCCCATGGACATCCATTTTTCAAGTCGAAAAAGCGATTGGAAGAACCTCTTACCGCGACTCAACATCGTGACGTACGTAGGAGCCAAGCTTCCCGCCAAACTGTGGCCTTAAAGCCACACTCGCCACCGCCCCCCCCCCCCCCCCCCCCCTTCACAGGTTTTCGGGGCCGCGCACCTGGCGGATGAGAACGTGGCATTTACGCCGCACGTCGTGCCGTCCCACCCTTCACAGGGACATGGGGCGTCACCACATGTGTCCTCTTATGCCACAACGGCAATTTCCAATGCCCATCGCTCATTTTGTAAGGCTTGCTCGCTTGCTAAATTACATGCTCACCCTTCATTCGCCAAAGCTTCAACTGATAATATACCATTCTTACATCGAATCCAAGGTGATATTTGTGAACCAATCAAACCAGAATGCGGCCCATTTAAGTATTTTATGGTGCTGGTTGATGCGTCGACGCGTTGGTCACACGTCGCGTTGCTGTCCACAAGAAATGTTGCATTCGCCAAGCTTTTAGCTCAAATCATCAAGTTAAGGGCTAACCACCCTGACCATCCTATCAAATCTATTAGGATGGATAATGCTGGCGAGTTTACCTCCAAAACATTTGATGATTATTGTATGTCCATTGGGATTGAAGTCGAACACCATGTTCCTCATGTTCATTCTCAAAACGGCCTTGCAGAAGCCACCATTCAGCGACTCCAGCTAGTGGCTAGGGCATTGGTTATGGAAACCAATTTGTCAGTTTCTGCTTGGGGATATGCAATACTGCATGCAGCGATGCTTATTCGTTTTCGACCCATTGCCAACAATGCGTTTAGTGCCTACCAGATGGTAACTGGTTTTGAACCCAATCTAACGCACTTACGTACTTTTGGTTGTGCAGTTTATGTGCCAATTACGCCTCCTTTGCGTATCAAAATGGGTCCACAACGACGTTTAGGCATCTATGTTGGCTATGATTCACCAACGATAATCCGCTACTTAGAACCAACCACCGGTGATCTATTTACTGCGCGATTCGCAGATTGTCACTTTGAAGAGACACACTTCCCGCCGTTAGGGGGAGATAGGAATGCACTCATTCCAAATGAACGTCAGGAATTGACATGGTGTGCCCCCAACGATTTGTCTCTTCATGATCCTCGCACTGCTCAAAGTGAGCTTGAAGTGCAACGCATTATCGATCTTCAGAAAGTCGCGGATTCGATGCCCGACGCTTTCACTGATATTACGAAAGTGACAAGATCACACGTACCTGTTGCAAAAGTACCGGCAAGGTTGGATGTCCCGAATTACGGGACCGGTTCAGCCGCCCTAAGACCTAGTGTCGTCGGCATATCCTCAAGTGAGGGTGACGCCGGCGACGGCGCCATCGTACGCCGTGTCGTCGCTGTTGTTGAATCGGATTGCAACGGTGCCCTGATGGACTTTGAAGGGGCAGTAGCTTCGGCCTCGGCTCCCATCAGAAAGAGGGGGAGACCACAGAACTCTCGAGATAAAAACCCTCGAAAGAAGCGAGCGAAAGCACAAAATCCGCTCATCATCGACGATGCGAATCCATCGCATGAGATTGTCTCTGACTATAGTTATGTCCATGAGTCAACTGAATCATTTCTGTGGGATGACACAGAACCAATGTTGACTCCAGAGAACAAAGAAATCTCGCTTAGTTTGAATAACGCGTGTCTCTTAGTGGATAGAGCCTCCACACACGTCGATGATATATATACTTATTCCGTCGCACAAGAGATCATCCATGATGACGAAGTTGAACCACGCTCAGTGACTGAATGTCAACAAAGAGGAGATTGGCCGAAGTGGAAAGAAGCAATACAGGCAGAACTTGACTCATTAGACAAAAGGCAAGTCTTTGGATCTGTTGAATTGATCCCTAAAGGCATTAAACCTGTCGGACATAAGTGGGTCTTTGTTCGTAAACGCAATGAAAAGCATGAGATCTTGCGATATAAGGCAAGACTTGTGGCGCAAGGCTTCTCCGCAGCGTCCTGGTATTGACTACGAGGAGACATATTCTCCCGTAATGGACATCATTACTTTCCGCTACTTGATCAGTTTAGTAGTGTCCGAAAAACTGAGTATGCAACTGATGGATGTAGTTACAGCGTATCTATATGGGGATCTAGATACGGATATCTATATGAGAGTTCCTGAAGGAATTCATGTGCCCGAATCAAAAGACTCTAAACCACGGAGTGCTTATGCAGTTAAGCTGCAACGTTCACTGGATAGACTTAAACAATCCGGAAGGATGTGGTACAATCGCCTACGTGAATACTTGATTCGGAGGGGTTACAAGAACGATGAGTTATGCCCATGCGTGTTCATTAGAAAGACCGACTCTGGATTTGCTATTGTAGCTATCTATGTTGATGACATGAATGTCATCGGTACTTCAAGTGAGATTGAAGAGACAGTTTCATTCTTGAAATCTGAGTTCGAGATGAAGGATCTTGGGAAGACTAAGTTCTATTTAGGACTTGAGTTAGAGCATAGAACCAAGGGTATTCTGGTTCACCAGTTTGCTTATATGCAGAAGATGCTCAGGCGTTTCAACATGGATACATGTACGCCGTTGTCTACTCTCATGATCGTTCGTAGTCTGGATGTAAGCAAGGATCCATTCCGTCCCAAAGAGGATGAAGAAGAGATTCTTGGTACTGAGTACCCATACTTGAGTGCGATTGGAGCACTTTTGTATTTGGCACAATGCACTAGACCAGACATTGCTTTCGCTGTGAACTTACTGGCTAGATTTAGCTCAGCGCCTACGCATCGTCATTGGAACGGTATCAAACATTTGTTTCGTTACTTGAAAGGTTCCATTGATTTGGGACTGTTCTATCCCTTCAGCACAAAGAGAGAAGATTCCGCCTATCACCCTCCTCACACTAACGTTTCCGGCTGCCTCGACAGTACCATCGTACGCTGTGGTACTGCCACTGGCGCTAGTAACGTGGCGGATGATGATGGTGAAGCGTCCAGTCATTCAAATATGCTCTTCTCTGGACGTCTCCCTTACTCAAAGACTCCCAACAACGTGTTAGTTGGTTTCGCGGATGCTGGGTATCTCTCTGATCCACATCGTGCTCGTTCCCAAACTGGTTATGTTTTTACCATGGAAAATACAGCGATATCCTGGAGATCAACCAAGCAAACTTTGGTTGCTACTTCATCGAATCACGCAGAGATCATTGCCCTCCATGAGGCTGTTAGAGAATGTGTCTGGCTAAGATCAGTTATTCACCACATTCGTGATTCGTGTGGACTAGTGTCTACCACCGATAAACCTACGTGTATCTATGAAGATAATGCTGCCTGCATTGAGCAGATGAAGTTAGGTTTTATCAAAGGTGATAACACTAAGCATATATCGCCCAAGTTCTTTTACAATGTGCAACAACAGGAATTCCTGAACATCCAAGTTAATCAAGTGAGTTCAGAGGCAAATGTTGCAGATTTGTTTACCAAGTCTTTGGAAAAATCTATGCATGTGAAACATGTGAAGTGCCTAGGCATGCGCCATATATCAGAGCTCTAAGTTTGTTAGACATCAGGGGAAGTCTACATCACATGTTATCCACAAGTGTAGTGTTGGTGTGTTGTGCTCTTTTTCCTTCGTCCATGTATTTTATTTTTGCCCAAGAGGTTTTTGTTTTGCTGGCAAGGTTTTAGTGAGGCAACATGGTAAGCACCATGAAGACATTAGACACTCGCCACAAGGGGGAGTGTTGTAGGAAGGTTATTTCTGTAACTTTTTGGATGTGTCTTGACCTAATTAGACTAGTATAGTTGATTCTGTATTAGATAAGGAATCCCTGATTTATCGGGATACTCATTGTAATGCCTATTATATTTTCTCCTTGAACAACACCCTTATTTTCTTTCAATTTACACTCAATATTTATTATAGAATCAACATTTTCTGTAATTATCAAATTTCATTTTTCTTGATTTTACCATTTTACCTTTCTGGTGGAAAAAGAAAATACTTCTCCTTAAATTTAACTCGATTTCAATTTAAAATCTATGTCGAAAATTAGTTATTATAACTTTATCATAATCAATTTCATTTCTTCAAATATATCTTTGCTTTATGATAGTAACATGAATACACACACGCATACACTATATATGCTCATTACATTTCATTTCTAACACGTGCAAAACTTTAGTTCAATTCCTAGCTTCTTCCTACATATAAGATGCAAGCTGAAAGCCTGAAACCAATCACTCACGTACTTCTCGCTCATATCTCTTGATAATTGAAGAATAGTTTGGAGATGAGATCAAGAAGTAGGAAAAAGTATAACAAATGTTTGTGTTGAATATTCTTCATTGTAAGGTACATATCTTCTTTGTAGATTATTTACTCTTTTTTATAGGTGTATTTTCTTTTTCTAACATAATTCTAGAACATGACATTAAGAAATCATATAGATAAACAATACACATTTTGTCAACGTATTACCAAAAAAAAAAAAAACTAAACTCCTACAATTTATGTGATGACTTGACCTGACCTGGCTAGGGAAGCTAACAGGTAGGTAGGTCACGCATCCCACATCGCCCGGGGGAGAGTGGATGATGTGCTTATATAAGCAGAGCTAGCTCAATACATAAGGACGCGTTTTGGGGGCTCAATGGCTTCGGAGGGGATGTGAACTCTGAAGTTAAGCTTGCTGAGTCCAAAGCAATACTAGGATGGGTGACCTACTGGGAAATTGTTCTAGAGCTCCCAAAGACAAAACCGTGAGGGCGGGGCCTAAAGCGGAAAATATCCTAAGTGTATGGGCTGGGCTGTTACAATTGGCATCAGAGCCTATCCCCGGCCGGAATTGTGCCGACGCGGACGTCGGACCCTAAGGAGGGTGGATTGCGATGACTTGACCTGACCTAGCTAGGGAAGCTAGCAGGTAGGTAGGTCACGCATCCCACATCGCCCGGGGGAGAGTGGATGCTGTGCTTATATATGCAGAGCTAGCTCAATACATAAGGACCCGTTTTGGGGGCTCAATGGCTTCGGAGAGGATGGGAACTCCGAAGTTAAGCTTGCTGAGTCCAGATCAATACTAGGATGGGTGACCTACTGGGAAATTGTTCTAGAGCTCCTAAAGACAAAACCGTGAGGGCGGGGCCTAAAGCGGACAATATCCTAAGTGTATGGGCTGGGCTGTTACAATTTAGGTATATCATTAAACTCCTACAAGTGAGGTAATTCATCCAACTTCGATAAGTCATGTATTTTATAAGTGTGGTGTAGTCGAACAAACCTCTATGTTATGTATATCAATCATTAGTACAAATTATACAAGCTAATTTTTTTTATAATTTACCTATGTGATAGAAAATTTTAGAATCTAACAGAATGATACACAAAGATAACGTAGCAATATCAATCTTTTTGAATTTGAAAAAAAAAAAAAACTAAGATTATATGATTCTAGCAAATAGTAATATGACTAATTCAATAACAATATTAGAGGTGGTAATTAAAAATCTATAATTACATATTAATGAAATGAGTTTTAATCATGGAATACTTATTGTTAATATTTTTCGAAGAGGTTGATTAGCATTAGTAATAAATTTTCTTCAAGTGATAATTTCTGTAATTCTGAACAAAAACAGGTTTTGTTGTTTAGCCAAAATATTTTCTTTTTATTTTCTAGTTCAACTTAATTAATAGATATATTTGTTGAATTTAATTTTAAAGAGGGTACACAAAATGGGTGTATAATGAAATTCCCCTATTTTATGTGGTTGAACAAATTCATTAATCTTCCACTTGCTATGCTCGAAAGTTTACAAACCGTTTGTTTAAATGGTTGATGTGATTTCAGCACATATGAGTTACCACTTAGGATGCCAAAAGATATAGGAAAAAGATATAATCCTGCCTTGATCAGTCTTCTATTTTCACTACTGTTGAAAAGATTCCCAGATTGCTAAACTTGCTAGGCATGGGTTTGTTATGATTTTGACGTGCTTTAATTTGCTAATCTTCGTGTGAATTTAGGAAAGCATTAAAGAGTTTGAGTAATACTACTTTGTGTGTGTAGTACATATATTTGTGTTTTTAGGATGTTGTTGGCTTTTTCGGATTTTTACTCTACACTGATTTAAAAACCTCATCGTGACTGTAATTTTTTTTTTTGTGAAAATAAATAAATGAATTGATTGTTTAAATTCCCATTAAAACTAATTCGAATTTCTTATAGAAGTTTATTTTTGTTGAAGGAAAATACTATAAATGTGCATTCGTCAAAGTAACTGACGATAGCGAATTAGGAAAGTAATATCAATCTGATGTAACGTTTCAATCAGTGTTTATTACCATTATTATAATTGATGTTTCCATTGTAATCGTCACCCTATATAAAGGGATTCTCTAATGAAATGAGTAGACCAATTCCGATTATTCTACAACACGTTATCAGCACTTTGCTTTAGCCAGAGAAAAGAAAAAAAAAGAAAAAACCCTAGGCCTTTGTTTCTGAAAAAAAAAACCACAGAAACCATGTTCTGCCGACGACATTTTTTTCGGCAGAGGGTACAAATGCTCAACGCACCCAGACAATTGCTCTGGGCACCCTCCTCCGCCGTCGCCGTTGAAGCTTGAAGCTGCAGCCCTCCAGGTCGCGATCCGCTCCAGACTCGATCTACTTTCCTCCTCCGATCGAGCACGATCCCACGCCGCTAGACCCAATCGGCGTCGCCCGGCCTTGGCCTCCAATCCGTCGACCCGAGGCCTCCAATCGGCGTCGCTCACCTCCGATTCGACCTCCCGCGCCGCCGACTCCAATCTCCGACGATCGGCCATCGCCGCTCGGCTCCTCCGATTCGCCGCTGCGTCGACACCCGAGCCACGCCAGCCCGGAAGCACAGCAGCCCGGAACCACAGGAATTCGATTCCGTTTTCTACCGACGACAGCTCGTCGGGAAAAAGCAGCCTCAGATCTTTGCCGACAGAGCTTCGTCGGCAGAAGCTTGACCTGACCCGGATTTTTGGGCCTGGTCTCGACCCGGATCGGCCTGACCCGACCCACGAAAAAGAGGAAAAGATTTTTACCTTTATGGTAAAATTTAATGGTAATTTTAAAATTACCGCATAGTAATTCTTATTTACTGTGACTTTTTACTGTTTTATGAATTTAATGGTAAATATTAAATTATTTAATTGATATGGTAAATGTATGATTAAAGTGACTAATCATATGAATATTTTTTTGTGACATATCAATTACGATGCGGCGATGAATATGTGACGACAATTTGGAGTCGGAGATCGAGCAATCGCCTCATACGCAGTTTATTTGGCAAACTTACAGTATGAATTTTACCGCATTCGTTAAATCTCATTTAAATTATTTCATCATATAATGCTTTTATTAAATCGCATTAATATTTATTTAAATGATAAATATAGAGCATTATATGTTCATTTTATTACTGTTAGATAATTACTTTATTTAATAGTTTAGCCATTGCCATGATAATGCAATTTTATGAGCATTGTAATATAAAGAAAAATGGACAAACCTACTACTGTGAAAAAGTATTTTCACGAAGTAAGAAAAATATGACCATTACAAATTTTGGTCTTGAGATCCAATTTTAATTTCTGGAAAAATTTTCATCATGGATATCTTCTTGATTATATAAAAAGCAATGATAACGAAATTTCATTAGCTTTACATGCAATGAATATGAAAAAATCAAAATTTTATTGTGATAACGAAATTTCACGAAGCATCGGATTTACCATAAAGTATATTGGTTTATTTTAGTTGTCGTGAATGTCATAGACCGCGAAACTAATATATTTTATTCTTCCTATATTTTACAGATGGTTTAACCATCACAGTTTAGTTTTGACATATTGGACTCTGAAGAATTTCTTATTTTATTAATTTCTTTTTTTTATCGGATTCTTTTATTAGTGTCTAAAAATAAATTTTTGATATTTTTTTCTTCTGATATATTTACACAATCATATTTGAAATACAGAATAATAAGTATGTGTATTAAGTAGTTTGGAGAGTGAATATAAAACTTCTCAATTCGGTGGAGAGCAACCTGTTCAGTGTTCACCCTACTCAAATCTCTGTCAAATTGTCTCACCTAATTCAGGAAACTAAGGCAATAATTCCGATAAAAGACCAAAACAAAAATATGTCAGTCGCCTTTGGCCTCGTGAAGTGACGGTTTCAGCATAATGTACGGCCCCTTAATTTGTGCTAAGCTAATTAGCTCCATCTAAACTTGTGCTGCTGCTGCTCTTCATACAAAACGACATTGTTTTTCTCGAGCCTCGAACGATTCTTCTCTAATGTAATTCTGTGCTAAAGTTAAACCGAGTAATTTTTTACGTTAATTCCATTCTGTGGATCCTGGCAAGCTCTCCCCTCCCTTCTCAGTACGTTAAATCCAACTACGATTAGTGCATCATTCTCAAACTTCCTCGGAAATCTGGTGGCGGATTAGCTTTCCGGCCGTCGTTTTATATGTCGTGGAATGCCGGTATTGGTGTCTCGAGCTAGTCTGCGACTACATGATGAGTTAAACTATGACACTATAAATACACCAATACGCAAAAGACATGAAAACCTACGCAGTTATATATGTCATTGTAGTCGTCTAAAGTTCAGAAGCTTTTAGAATGATGTCAACGAAATACGTACATGGTAATTGTCTTTCTAGTGTTTCTTTCGGTCTCATACATCTCTATCATGTCGATTCTGATTAAAACAATGCATACATAGTTGACAGTTCCGTAATAATATATATTGGACCCAGTTAACAGTCTAACTGATATATAAAAATAAGTATGCATGCATTAATGGGTGAGCATTGTAACAACAGATGATATAGGACATCTGCTCCTTCCAAACAAAATGAAGAAATAAGTCCACCAAACTGCAAATTAAAAATCATTCTGTCAAGCAGAAGCAGTCACATAATCAATAGGCTTTAGCCGTATCACAAGGGTCAAGGGCGTATGGAGTTAAATGATCTATGTGCTATTTCCCACACATAACATATAATATAACACGGTGTTCATATACTTGTTAGAAAGAAAGAATGCTTGAGAAAACAAAGACTCGAATTAAGTATAGTATGCATAAACTTGCGTACTTGTGGCCTTGTGGGTACTCCAACATTAGCAGATCGACAGATTTCTATACAATAGGGAAGAAACATCAAACATTGCCGGGGCATCTCTTTTCTGGCTGAGCATTTTCTTTATACAGGAGCACCAATGTCAATTCTACTGGGCATCTTTTGTGTACCAGTCCGACCGTAATATGTGAACAATCACTCTAATTGCCACTCACTCCCATCTCTAATATTCCTTCGGTTAATCTTACCTTTCCTTGTCGTTCGTGTTTCCCATTGTTTCATAAATCAGTCACCTTCATAAATCAGTCATTCAGATTTTTTCCATCTAACTAATGACAGCAAAGAGAAAGGGAAGGGCCAACCACATCATACATAATGCCATCCCAAACAATACAAATACTGGGTTACAGATATTCAGGATGAGTTCAAGGTTTCTGCAAGTACAAACAATAAATAGCTATTCATTAGAAAAAAGACTGAACAAGAATTAAAATCATTCTTTTGAAACCAGAATGGGAATGAAGCTGGTTTCCATCAAGGTAGAATATAACATGCCGAACATATGTAAAGTCCCAACTCAACACCTGCCTTATAGTTCCCAAGTACACTACTTAATTCAACACCTAATCTAGACAGAGGTGAATAAGCTTGACTAGATATGCTTTTACATATTCTCATTTCTTAATTTAAGTAAACAAAAACTGGCATTATCAACTATTTTGGAAATGGTTATTCTATGTGTTTACATATGCACAAAGCCCTATGAAATTAGTAAAGTGAACTAGTTAAAGCCACCACTCACCACATAAGCAATATCAACATAAATTGATTATGGTATCCAGGATCTGTTAAGTTACTTAGTTAGGCAGTTGCGAGCTCAGGACTTTTTGTTTTGTTTCTTACAGTCGAGGCAGTGCTCTGAACTGCTGGTATCCTTGCTTGACCATCATCCAAAAGCTTGAGATTTAATAAAGAATCAATCAACACTTCAGCAGAAATGTCTGTTTCTACTGCATTGTCAATCTCGGTTTTCAGGGTTGATTGATCATGGTTTTCACGTCCAATGTCCAGCTCTAGTTTCTTGAACTCCTCTTCCATATCTTCTTCATCATCCGTAACTGAGTACAGGGGGGTTGTTTCTGCAAAATCCAAAAGACACCACAATTGGATATAATAACCAAAAGCCTTCCCTCCATGATAAACACTGCAAACTACAATTTCAGACATCATTACTTTAAAAATTCTAGTGAAAAAGAAATTACCTATAACATTTTCTAATTGCTTTAGTGTATCAATGCTCTCCTCAATTTCTTGTAGACTATCTTCGACTTCTTCGACACTAATCCTATTTTCCTTTATAGCTTTAGCTCCAATTTGGATGGCTTCAGAAACCTGACAAGAAGTCGAAATGCAATTTTACTAAAGAATTACATGGTCAAGAACACTTCAATTGCATCATTTATTTAGAAGCTAATCTAAAAAGATTATCTTTCCTCTAAAAATTACCTTTTTTGTCATTTCAGCATTTGCAATAAAATCAAGAACTTCCACCACTCTGTTCATGAAGGTTGCACATTTGTCTCTACTCTCATTTGCCAACTTCAACTCTCTTGCATGCCTCAGAGCCACTTTCTTGTTTCCAGAATGCAAACAAGCTAATGCTAATTTTCTTAACCTGCACATTAATAAAATCACCCACATCAGGAAAACTTACTTCTTTAGAACTATAGCATCCATTATCCACACCGAAACACATTCTTAATTAAGAAAGCATACAGGACAAGCTCTATAAGACTTCGACATGGTTGGACCCAATATAACTATGACCAATCAATAGCCTGTGGCTATCCATGGTGATCAATGTCGATACATTTTTTCAACAAACCAGCTGCAGGCCTGCCATCTAAAATGGGTCATGGATGAGACCTGTAATTAAATTTGATGTAAAACCCTGCAGTCAAAGTTAGTACATTAACCAGGGCTGGCCATGGCGCTAAGCCACTTGTGCGACCACTGACCACACAAGGCCCCGTTCCGGCCAAGGCCCCAATTCAGGAACTTTTTAGGATAATGTTTCAAAAGCAATATTTTAGATAATGTATTTCAGTCCAGTTGGTCTTTGAGCAATTAGCTTACCTATTTGCAAAAGAGGTCTTAGCTTCAAAACCAAATTTCACACTGTTTATTTTTCTTTCTTAATAAGCAGCAGATCCAATGAGAAAATCTCTCATAGCTGCAGATAACTAACCAGTCACCCAGACCTCTCTATCTCTCCTAGACGCAAACGTGATACAGCCACCCACAAACCAAAAAAGAATCATTAGCATGGATTCTCAAATTAAAAGCATGATAAACCATAACTCCGTACCATATATCCTTGGAATAAGTTAATCATAACTGAAACACATCCCAACAGAGACAGAGCTAGCTAGATTTGAAGTTTGGCTTGGCTAAAATTTTATCTCACAAAGACATTCTTTTCTTTCTGAAATCAAGCATATCTTGATTTTTTTGGCTGAAAGTTCCTCACTATATATAGAGTACGCGCAAAAGAGTTCACAATCATTGCAATTTTACATAGTATGCCTATATTATATTTCATCATTTTATTTTCGCAAAAGGCCCTTGAATTCTCAGGACTGGCCCTGACAGTAACTGTTAGATATGCCCTTATAGTTTATAACTATACATTTCTTGAACTAGCATCTATCTCATTCTCTAACACTGATGGAGAGCATCTTGATATATTTAAACCTAGGGTCTTTGATTTTAAACCAACAAATTCCAGCATATAAGGAAGTTTTAAGAGTGAGAAATAGTTACGTTTCACATCTTCGGTCAATCACATTGAGTTGTTGTTGAAGTCTCTCTCTTGTCCACGTCAAGTGCAGAACATCACGATCTAAACTTGAAACACTAGGAACAGAAGATGCTGAAATGGAAACTTTCACACCCTGGAAAGAGAATATAGCGCTAATCAATACTGCATAAACTAAGCTCAACATCTGACACTTACAAGTTCATGTAGCAAAATGATTGTATTAAAAATCAGTCATTTATCTTATTTGCTACTATGTGTTGATGCATTTTGTTTGCACAGTTGCATTCAAGTTTCTCCTCATAGCAAACTAAGCAAATCCATTGTAAGTTTACAAACAACAATAATTAAGCAGATATGAAAAACATAGGTTCTATCAATACGACAAAAACATAGGAACTATGTACCTCCAATAAGTCTCCCCTGTTGGGACGCGAGAGATATCGCGCCTTCCCTTGTGCTGACAAGTGAGACAAGACTGCCGAACCTTCGACCGGCCCTCCACACAATTCCCGGAACCTCTCCATGGTGACAATGCACCAAGAATTCCAATGGCATTCAGACAAAGTCTCCACAATTTCAACAGCTCTATCCTACACCACACATACCGAACATCAAAACCCTAGCGCACCACAGTAACTAAACTACCACTCACAGTAAAAAAAGAGACAAGAATTCACCTGCCTTGAGAATTGGGGTAAGAATGAGATGATCATGTGCCATTAGAACCTGAGGAGTTGGGGCTGACGAAGCATAGCTAACCACGGAACTGGTCACTCTCCTCAAAATCCGGGAGAGAAGCCCGGCCGTGGGGTCCACAACCTCCGCAGCCGGTAGAATTTCACCTTCATTGTACATCACAAACTGAAAATACCAACAATCAATTTAGGGTTTTGGGAAAATTAATACAGAATAAGATGAGTGAGTAAGTGAGTGAGTTGGAGTTACCAAAACGTCGTCGAGGCATAAGGGAGTGAGGCCACCGCGATTGAACCAGTGGTTCTTGAGGTGAGAAGGTTTGATGATGAAGAGGCCTAATTGGCGAGCGACGGTGAGGATCAGGTTTCTCCAGAAGAGGTAAATGGGCTCCCAATCGGATCGTTGGCCACTCAAGGCTTTGAATCGGGCTCTGCACACCAACTCATCGTCCCAATCTTTAACTTGTTTCCTGATCACCTCTCTCACTTTCTCTTTCTCTTTCTCTTTCTCGCTCGCTTCCATTTTTTCCGTTTTTCTGATTTTTTGCTTCAAACAAAACACCATAAAAAGCACCCTTATACGTCGTCGTTTCACACACCAAAAATTAAAAATTAATTGTAATTCGTGTTACCAGCCGCCGAAGCGACGTCGTTTATTCTGAGGTAAAAAGTTAACTTTTTATTATTCAAGATTTCCACCTACACTGTCCAGAAAAATGCCTCTCAAGTTTTGATGAATTTTTGGGAGTTTTGAGGATTAAGTTGCAGTAACCTCTTTTGGTTTGGGTAAAGCCTGAGTTTTAAGGATCAGTAGCATGTGAGTTTCAAATTCAATTATGGTCAGTGAAAATTGAGTTGCACTCGGTCTATTTTGGCTTGGATAAAACTCGGTGTAAACCGTGTGCAAAACTCATACCATAAGGGAATATCATTCTCCACCTAATACAAGTCATTGCGACGAAATGACCAAAAGACATCCAGGATGAGCCGTTCCTGTCTTTACAAAGTAACAACCTAAGTCATAAGAAATAGAGATATTGCTCGTATATTTCTAAGCAGAAATGTAATTTGCAAGATGCAAATCTCCACGCCTGTCTCTAACAATAAGCCAAGTCCTATTTGTTTCCCAGTAGAACTGTACACATCACAATCATCAACTCAGAATTCCCTCTCTCAAACAAGAAGCTAGTTGGCGCTTTAACTGGAGCATCTGTCGTCGTCTAGTCTGCAATTATAGCACAAGGTTGAAAATTTTAAAAGCTAAATCTCTGCTAGACTTTTGGAAATAGGAGCTAATTCAAAGATCATGTTCTAACAAGGTCTATTAAGTGTTGCGTAGTAAATGCGGATTCACTATATGCAGCCCGCCACATAAATAATGTGTTTGAAATGGAAACGTTCTATTATCCACTTAGTCCATATGGTGCAACTGAATATTTAGATTACTGTAAGGAAAACTTGCCTCGTTCATGACTTTGATTCTTTTTTGGGCATCGTTCAGTTGGTTCTCAATTGCTTCTTCCACTTGTGAGACAAGCTTTCGGTGTGATGTTTCTGCAATTAAACAAAAGTGAAAAACTGAGCAGAAATTGGACGTC
Source organism: Potentilla sterilis (assembly GCA_963682095.1). Classification (NCBI taxonomy): domain Eukaryota; kingdom Viridiplantae; phylum Streptophyta; class Magnoliopsida; order Rosales; family Rosaceae; genus Potentilla; species Potentilla sterilis. The sequence continues at coordinate 16,458,744 of OY821767.1, read as the reverse complement.
AACAAATTTCAAAAAGTAAAAATTTTCGTTCATCAACGGTAACTGCTAGCGCATAACTTTTCAATTGAAGAGAATAACTATTTACGGCATTACCAGAGTTTCATTGCAGCATGTCAGTGCAGCCATGCACGAGAGAATAGACTTGATCATAATTAAACCAAGAAGAACTAGAGTTGTGTAGATTTTGATGCATCAATGACATGTAGGCAGGCATAGTATTATGCAAGGTTTTTTTTTTTTTTTTTTTTAAGGGAATTGTGAAGGTTCCATTGTATTTTAATAGAATTCAAAGCACTAATCTGTTTACTCTAAAATGAGTTTAGGTTTTCTCCCATTCCATCAAGCACAGGATAAATTTTAATTTGCTAACACATTAAACTATCATTGCAAGCAGTATCATCTAGGTAGCTTCTCAGATATATGATTTATAGGGCAATCTAGTTTGGCATAACACCTATTCTAACATATTTAATATGAATTGATGCAACAAAATAATACAGTATCAGAAAGAAGAGAAAATGCCATACTTTGCTTGTCCAAAGTTCCCTTAAACTCTGTCTGGTACAGTTCCAGACCTTCAAATGCACTTCTGCAATCCTGAAGATGCTCATTGACCTGTTCCTTGAACTTGTCACAAATCACTTTCAGTTGTCCTTGTTGCTCTGCATAAAGAGACCATCCCACATGCAATAAACCGAAACAAAGATTGAATAAGTACGCTGACATATAAACAATGCAATCTCTCAGCATTAATCTAGCATACTGTTCCTAACCTTCCATGATGATAGTGAGATACATAACTAAGTTATTTTCAACCTTCAAGTTATCTCCTTTTGCTGTCTATTTCAATGGAATCACGACATCATTTACTAGCTTAGAGGCTAAAAAGAATGAACTTTCCATTCATCTGGAGCTTACCAAACATAGGAGAATGTCACAACAGTATAGGAAACTAACTGTAGATATACTGTTCTCTTAAATTAATCATTAATTGAAACCCATTAATGTACTAATGGCAAGAGCACTTCAAGATGCATCAGAAGATAAACTCTGATTATACCTCTTGGACATCTAATATATGTGTGCTAAGGGACAGTGGTTCAGGTTCATATTTGTACCAGAAAATTATTAAATCACCCTAAGCAGGACGTTGGAAGTATTGACTTGGGATATATGCGGTCGATATTAAACCTAGGAAATAAAAACAATAAATTGCAGTATCTCACTGGTATAACTTCTCCTTACCCTCAAATCTTGTTTCGAGCTTTTTTCTCTTTGATTTGCCAATGTTTGAGAGCTTTCCCCTGAAAAAATTATCAAAAACACAGTAAGGTATTGTCATCTTTAATAGGGAAACCTTCTTGTTGAAAATACCCACATGTCCGTTTGAATTTGAGACTCTACATCCTGCAGCTGCAGCTGAACCTCCGCAGCAACAGACATCAAGATTTCAGAGGATTTCCTCGTGGTTGCTGTCTTCATTTTGGTCTTTAGTTTTTCTAGTCCCAAAGCAAATAGTTCAACGGCCCTAACAAGTGAAAGAAAAGTTTAATCAAAAACAGAATTGTGCATACAGATAAGTAGTTGTATTTTGCATCAAAGAATGTATGTCTGCACACACAGATAGATAGAAGTAAACCTAGCCAATCCATCCACTTCATTAGGCTCTGAAGGTTCCTCAACGCAATTATCTTCTTCAGTCCCTGCACGAATAGAATATGATGCAAATTATGCAGTTGTCCTCTAAGAGAGTGAAATAGGAGCACAGGACTGATATCAAGTATGCCTTCATAGATTCAAAAAGTTTGATAGAAGAAGTTTCAATTTTTATATTTCAGCACTGCTAGTTTCTGCAGATAATGGACTCTATCTAAGCAAATGCACCAGACAGTCAAGTAATCAAAGTAGTCATCATTCTAATTGGGAGGAGTGGAAGAAAGATAATATAGAGGCATCTTCCAACATAGAGTTAAAGTATCCAATATCTATAGATGCATAACCAAACAGTAACCTTAATTTGAGCAACAGTTTATGTTTTCTAACTTTTGTTTGTCATGCAGTGTACATACATTTATGTGCATGAATAACTGGAGAACCTTCTTCAAAAGTCTCTAAGTCCCTGTCTTCTGATGATGATATAGACTGGCCAGATTCTGCACCATTTTTCTCCATGTCAGGTGTTGTTTCCATAAATGGGGAACTCCTGATCTCTTTAGTGGCATCCTGAAATTCAATTAAGGAAATCCCAAGGCAGAAATAAAATACTTTGCCAAAAACTGGCACACTGGAAACCTAACTATTGAAACTATTTGATAATAAAGGATACAGAAGATTGTGTGTGAGCATTTTCAGACAAATCTTGTTTTGAATTTGAGGAAGTTCTGAAACAACGTATATCTCTCATATCAAATCGCCTTCTCATTGGTGCAGGACTGCTACAATCTGCTCTTTGGTCTGATTTTGGGATTGAGCTAGGAAAAGAAGTTGACACAGATTTTCTAATTCCAAATGTTGGACTTCGAAAATTATCTTCTGGACTTACAGCATTCTTCAAGCTTGGATTATCACTATCTTCTCGTTGGTTCCTATTCTTTGGATTGTCACAATCCCCAAATTTCTTGCTTCTCAGTGGTGAGAGATAGATTTCTTTCTCTTGGATAGTTTTTTCCTGTTCATGAAACTCTTTTCCATTGTCAGGTACAGAACCATGAAAAACTCCCATTTTGGTACCTCCAGAACGAACTTTCTTAGCAGATGCCTGAGTTCCCCTCCTATTAATGGTGTCCTGAATATTAGTTGAAATATCCTTTTCAGGAAGGCAGACCTCAGCAGTCTCAGTTCTGAAAACTGTATTCTCCCTCTTCTTCTGAAACCTGATTTCTTTCTCCGGGATAGTTTTCTCAGGTTCAAGAAACACTTTTTCATTGTCAGGTAGAGAACCATGAAAATCTCCCATTTTAGTACCTCCAGAACAAGCTTTCTTAGGTGGTGGTCGTTTCCCCCTCCTATTAATGGCTCGCTGAATCTTAGTTGAATTATCCTTTTCAAGAAGACCAAACTCATGAGTCTCATTTCTGGAACCTGTATTCTTTTTCTTCTTCTGCAACTTCGAGGATCTGCCGGCTGAATCCTGTACTGTGTCAAAGCATTCTTGTTCAAAAGAAAACACATTATCTGGCTGTTTCCGTTTGTGACCAAAAGCTGGGGCAGGCTTTGCAGTTGTCTTCCCCACTTTGGCTCGGGCACTCTTTGGGATCAAAGAATGAGTGACAGGTCTCCTGGCAGTGTTGTCAGGACTTTGGGAGTCTGTTTCTATAGTATCTGAATTTTGCCTAGTTTTGATAAATGTGTCACCCTTTTCCATCTGCTTGTCCTCTGGTTTATCAGAGTTCTTTTTCGGCTTGACTAGATCAGCCATTTGATCAAATACTGGTTGAGGATTTAAATTATCACCACCAACCTCAGGCTCCTGAGATATGGTGTGCTGATCATTAGGTGAAGCAGCAGCTCCCAATATATTCCAAAGCTTCATTCTGAGAGTTTCAGTTCTTGTGTTTTCTTGTGCGTCTGTTTTGTCCACTAGCACCTCCTTATCCGACATAATAGCTTCCTGCACAGTTGCAAATGTGAAATCCTGAACTTCCTCCACATTCCCGTTACTCATTCCCATCTTTTTGTAGGTAATTCCACTAAACTTCTTATGCTTGTTATCACCAGACTGTAGAATCGAGGTCTTGTTTCCGAAAAGCTCAACTGAATATGTAAGTGGTGTGTTCTTTGGTCCGTCAACTTTGTACTGCCTCTTACTAACAGATGATAAATTAGAGGCTTGTTTTGCATGAAGAGCAGAATCTGAATTCAGTATATCCCCGTGGGTGGGTCTAGTTCGGATCCATGGGGAACCCACCTCCTCTGGACTTTTAGATTCTTTTGTTGTTTTTGCAGCTGTAACTTCTTCTACATTGAACGTTCCCTGTATGATATTCGCTATGTTAGCATTTCCTGCTTCTGCATTTGGCACCACAAACTCCCTTTCCTTTGCACATCCAGACTTTTTCTTGGCTACTGAGTCTACCACAACTCCAATTGACATCTTCCTAGATTGGCTTGCTGGGTGCTTAATGCTTCCATAGCTCCAGCAATTGCTTGTTTGATCCTGGAACATGGCATTTCAGTTAAGCTATATATTTGTTTCATACTCAAACAATATTGCATAAGTTCACATCCCTTTGGCCTAGCAAATCTCAATTCCACTTTTGTTTTCTTCCTATTTGTTTCAGGTTAAAATATATTTAATACCTCAGACTATTTATAGCCAGTGACTAATAATTGTGATTAGTAGAGATCCAAAACACAACTCCGCAATCTCTTCAAAGTTGAATGAAGCACAGCCAGATACAACTATATTAGTATGTCAATTTAAATAAACCACAGCTGTTGATCAAAATACCATAATTGTCATTTATGAGCTATATATCACACAAACTGAGCTAAAGTCACAACTCACAAATCCGGTACCATCCAACTAGAAACAATCACCAAATGTATAAATGGAGCAGATCTTGCACCATCCAACAAATAAGAAAAGAAACAGCCAAATTTTACAGGAAAGCTTCTGCACAATATACAAATAGCTAAGCAAGATATCAAAGTGGTGAATCCTTACATCTCGTATATATCTTTGTCTTCCATCCTCCATTTAGAAAACACAGAAGCAGAACACTCGCAATCGTAACCTGTCTAATACACCAAGAAATTTAGTTCAAGAAAAAACCAAGCTATATAAACATAATGTGGTGATACGAGACCCAAACTTAAAATCATTATGATTCATTTCAGACCCAAAAAACCACCAACACAATTACACACAAGCACAAGCTGATTTACTTCAGAAACTACTTAATTGATGATACAAACAGCTCCAAATCACAGTGAACCACCTAAACTATATAAATTTAGGCGAACAACGACAAAATCAACAACGCCAAAACCCTAACAATGACCGACCCCTCCAATTCCCTCATGGATTCTCAATTACACTCGCCTAAACCCTAGTTCGTCTTAATTTCATGTTAAGGCGCTCAGATCTCACGAGGACTTAACACCTTAGGGTCCGAATTTGATTCGAAGCAACAATCGGAGTAATAAAAAGGAAATCTCAGAAAGCGAATAGGAGTTGCTTACCGGTTGTACGGCGCCGATGACCGACGAGCTTCAGATCCCCGAGGAGTTGCTTCGCCGACGAACAAGCTGGAGACTGGAGAGGCTCGTCTAGAAGAGAGAGAGAGAGAGAGAGAGAGAGTCGGTTTTTATTTTATTTTATTTTTTTAGAAATTTGAAATGACATAAAAAGGGACAATTTGAAAACGAGTGAAAATGCAGGGCGGGAAACACGTGCGATGGAAAAGCCGGTGGAGGGAGAAATTCAAATACGTACCCAATTTTTAGAAAAGTCTCTACAGCACAAACTCTACTATGTACACCGGTAGAGATATCGGTCGGCCGAAAAAAAGAGATATCGGAGATATTCAAAAAAAAAAATTTTTTTATTTAAATATGAAATTTATTTATTTTACACATAAAATCATAAATACATACAAATAATAGATTCATTTAGTACCAGAAAGAGACTCTAGGTGCTTCAAATTCCCCACGTTGATCCACGAAAGTACAATAATCTGACCACGACATTTGACCCATATAGTATGAATTGTAGTGATTAATATGATAATCATATACCTCTTTGGAACTGCCGACGGTATCCCCTATAATGGGATAATAAGGATGAATCCAACTATATGATTGGTCTTGCACTTCTCCATATTGACCATATTCAAAAATATTATAACCAATTGATTGTTGCCTTCATGCGATTCATTTGACGTCCCACTAGGCTCTGTGCCTAAACTGATAGAATCAAAACTCAAGGCAACTGAAGCAACATCTGATGGGGTACTTTGATCATCAATTGCACATCTAGTCATGCTGCCATGCCGATTCCGCTTTTGCGCACCATGACGAGCTTCTCTAGATCCGTGGTCTTCATCTTGAGTAACATGATCAAAATTACTTTCATATGTAAACTGGTTTATGTCTCCACCTACAGAAGATTGTCCATATTAGAACTCTGTATCTCCACCACTTTTTCCGCTTCCACCACCATCATCATCTGAACTATCAGGAGTTGCAGTGCCCCCCCCCCCCCCCCCCCATGCAGCACCACTGTTAGAATTATCTCCTTGGTTTCCAACATCTTCAGATAATACCTTATTCACATTAATTCCGCAGTCAGTTGCAGTTTCTACCACTTGTGGACAAGGGTTGCCATCTTCATCATCGAGGTGTGCAGACATAATCCAATCATGAAGTGGATCAATGCCATTTTCCAGTAGTTTACTAGCAATATGAAGAAGATCGATGTAGTTGTTTTCATTTATCACACTATCTGCTTGTTTATCACGTACTCGTAACTTCATGTTGTAGTAGCAATATACAAGCTTTTCCAACTTCTTATATGCAAGACGGTTTCTTTGCTTCGTATGAATAAGAGCAAATGTACTCCAGTTTCTTTCACAAGCTGAAGAAGAGGCCGTCTGTGTTAAAATACGCATTGCAATTTTTGATATGTTTAGTGCAGAATAGCCCCATTGTGCCCACTAATCAGCTGTAAATAAACTAAAAAAGTTAGTTTTGTAGCTCATCAACCGTGTCTAATAATGAAAGTTCATATAAACTACAAACCTGAACTTCTAGTCTCTCTTGTTTGCTTTGCAATGCTAGAGCCAAATGATCCTTTTGTTTCTCTAAAGCATACTATCTGAATGAACCATTTAAATATTAGTCGTATATAATGCCAAACATTCTTAAAAAAAAATATCAACAATTTACCTCATCTACAAAAGTGTCCACATCAGCAATGCATCCGTCAGTTATGTTGAATTGTTCAAACACTACTCCAATTGCTTGTGAAAATTTTTTGTTATGACCAACCCCAGGTAGATATTGAAAATTCGGGTTTAAGAAATATGCTACAACCAAGAAACCAACAAATTATATAGTAATATATCAACTTAATAATTAGAGTATTGGACAAATATTTGTAGAGATATAAGAATAGTACAAACCTGCTGCATGCAACGGTTGACTTAGTGTTTTGTCCCATCGATCATTGATGATATCAAGCACCCATTTCTTTCCATTCATCTGTGATATTTGTTGTTTCATTCTTTGAAACATATCATATAATATGGGCATGGTCGGTTGAATTTCTGTATCAACAATTCGAAGAATCTCATACAGTGGGTTGTAAATTTGATGGACTGTTTCCATGCCTTCCCAAAAACTGGAGTCTAAGATTATTCTTTCTACCATGTTGCCTTCTCTAGTTCGGCTTGCTGTATTATGATTCCATGCGATGCTTGTAAACAATCTTCTCAAATTTGCTTTATTTTTCAGTATGCTATTGATGGCAATGTGATTTGTTGCAAATCGAGTTTTGCCAGGTCGAATTAAATCCCCATGAGTGATGCTCCTCATTTCTGCAAGTACCCAACTATGATTGTAGATATAGTTAGTTACAGTTTGAGCCATTTTAATTGTACTGCACACTGGTTTTCTCTTTCCAATATCTTCAAATATCAAATCAATGCAGTGAGCAGCACATGAAATCCAAAACACACTACCAAAAAAAAGCACATTACCGACGAAAAAAAAAAAAAGGCCGACGACATACTATTTTTGTCGGCTATTCCCAAGAATGGCCGACGATTTTTTATTTCGTCGCTAAAAATAAAAAATCGTCGGCTATTCCACAAGAATGGCCGACGATTTTTTCTTTCGTCCATAAAAAAAAAATTTCGTCGGCTATACCCCTAGAATGACTGACGAGTTAAAATTTTCGTCGGCCTTTCTCTTAAAGTATAGCCGACGAAAACTTTTGAAAGTTTGGCCGACGAAATTGGAATTTTCGTCGGGTATGATTAAAAAAAAACAAAAAAATACCACCTTCCATTTTCTATCACTATCGACAACCTATTACTTCATCCTTCAAATGCAAATGTGTCATGAAATAAGATATGACCGAAATAATGAAATACGTCTACGGTTGAAATATGACAAGATTCCGACAAAATCTGTGTGCCGAATGTTGCGGTTAACTGTTTTTTACTTCCGTTTTCCTATGGGTAGCCTCACGGTCGGTAAATATTTTGAAGAAAATTTTTATACGATTAGTTGCGTCTCATCGATTTGAAACTATTATCTGTTGAAGGTCAAGCCAAAAAACGTCATTTACACAGGCCAATTTCCATTTCTAAGCGTTTAAAAGGTTGACTCACCCGGTTGACCGTCCCGATCGAGCCTTTAACGTTGTCAGATGTAGTTGGATTTTTTTTCCATACATGTATTTAATCTTAACGGTGATATCTGACGGTTGGAATAGATTTTCCAAACTTTTAGATTCAAAATCGGAACATATGCACTAATGTTCCTTAACTTGTTTACCAAGTGTTTAAGTGAATGTATAGTTTCAAATAGTTACTATACGTACACTCTTCAAATGCAAATGTGTTGTGAAATAAGATATGACCGAAATAATGAAATACGTCTACGGTTGAAAAATGACACTATTCCGACAAAATCTGTGTGCCGAATGTTGCGGTTAACTGTTTTTAACTTCCGTTTTCCTATGGGTAGCCTGACGTTCGGTAAATATTTTGAGGAAAAGTTTTATACGATTAGTTGCGTCTCATCGATTTGAAACTATTATCTGTTGAAGGTCAGGACAAAAAACGTCATTTAGACAGGCCAATTACCATTTCTAAGCGTTTAAAGGGTTGACTCACCCGGTTGACCGTCCCAATCGAGCCTTTAACGTTGTCAGATGTAGTTGAATTTTTTTTTCATACATGTATTTAAGGTGAACGGTGATATCTGACGGTTGGAATAGATTTTCTAAACTTTTAGATTCAAAATCAGAACATATGCACTAATGTTCCTTAACTTGTTTACTAAGTGTTTAAGTGAATGTATAGTTTCAAATAGTTACTATACGTACACTCTTCAAATGCAAATGTGTCGTGAAATAAGATATGACCGAAATAATGAAATACGTCTACAGTTGAAAAATGACACGATTCCGACAAAATCTGTGTGCCGAATGTTGCGGTTAACTGTTTTTTACTTCCGTTTTCCTATGGGTAGCCTCACGGTCGGTAAATATTTTGAGGAAAATTTTTATACGATTAGTTGCGTCTCATCGATTTGAAACTATTATCTGTTGAAGGTCAGGCAAAAAAACGTCATTTACACAGGCCAATTTCCTTTTTAAAGCGTTTAGAGGTTTGACTTCGTTGTTTGACCAAAGGTTTAGCCGACGAAATATTTGAATTCGTCGGCTAAACTATTGCGATCTGCTTATTGTCCGCCGTTGGGATGGCTCAGATCCAACGGCTGCTGATTGTCCAAAGTATAGCCGACGAAATATTAAAATTCGTCGGCTAAACTCTTGCGATCCGCGCCTTTTCATTGTCCGCCGTTGGATGTGGGAAATCGGACGGCTGCTGAGCGCCTAAAGTATAGCCGACGATATTCAAAAAATAGCCAACGACATTCAAAGTATAGCCGCCGACATTCAAAGTATAGCCGACGATATTAAAGAATTCGTTGGCTATAGTAAAGAATAGCCGACGAAATCTTTTTTAATCGTCGGCTATTCTTTCGGGTATAAGTCCGGAACTGTGAAACCCTAGCCTCCGTTTTGCTCATTTCCTCCTCCTCCTCCGCAGCTGCTGCCTAACGCCACTCGCCTTCCAGATTCCGCCGCTGCCGCCGCCGCGCTGCTCCTCCTCCTCCTCCGATCCAAACTCCTCCTCCTCCTCCTCCGATCCGGTTATTTTTTTTTTCAATTTAATTTAATTTTATAAATTGTTATATATTTAATTTTAATTATATAAATTGTTATATATTTGTTAATAAATTTAATTTTAATAAATTGTTATATATTTGTTATATATTTTATTTTAATTATATAAATTGTTATATAATAAATTGTTATATATTTAATTTTAATTATATAAATTGTTATATATTTGGTAATAAATTTAATTGTTATATATTTGTTATTATTTAGGTATATAAATTGTTATATATTTAATTTTAATTATATAAATTGTTATATAAATTGTTAAATTAATTATATATATAAATTGGTAGTCTAATTATATATATATATGTCAATATTGCAATATAGTTATATTTGTATAAAAATAGTTATATTTAGGATAATGGTTAGTATTATTTAAAATTAGTTAAATTGTTATATATAAATTTGTTAGTATGTTTTGAAATATGTTAGTATTATTGGTTATTATATTAATTAGAATTTGTTATAAAATGTAATATAATTTAATATTAATTAATGTATTAATGCCTCAAGCTGCAGATGGCCGATGCATTCAGACAGTTGTTCGGGGGCCATCGTTCCAGATCTAGGGGTTCTGCAAATTCCGCCGGTTCGGCAGACTCCGACAGGACCCATAGCCAGCCTGAGAGGACCACCAGCCAGCCGCGGAGGAGTGTAGATTCTTCCCAGCCGCGGAGGAGTGTGGATTCATCCCAGCCGCGGAGGAGTGTGAGTTCTCGGCACCAGACCCTTCTCCAGGCGGGGCGGCCGTCGAGCAGTTCACTTCCGCCTGTCGGGCCAGATGCTCCGAGGTTCAGTCGGCAGCTATTTCAGGACGAGATAGCTGCAGACGTTCCTCAGGTTCGTATGCCTGAGGTTCATCGGGAGCCGATGACGAGTCCGACGACGTCTGCTGCTGACTTGACTGAGGGTCCTACTCTCTCAAATCAGCTCTACCTCCCGTACAACATTCCTGCGATACCGGAGGTCGACTATCGTGGTGTGCCCATATGGCCTGATATGTCTCAGTACATGAGTGCTGCGGAAGCATACCAGCAGCAGCCATTTGAGAACCCTGACCTCCTGATTTCGGCGAGGAGAAAAGGAAAGTCGACAGACGGGTCATCGAGTTCAGGTAACATTCGATTTTATTAATTAAATGTTTTATTAAAATTAACGCACTAATATTTAATTTTATTAAACAATCGTCGTTTCTGTGATAGGGACAGCCGCTAGCAGTTCAACAAGGAATACGAGAGGTGTCATATGTTTTGACACGCTCAGGAGAACTGTTGATCTGAGGGGGAGGATCCAGATCAACGAACCTCCTAATCAGGAGGTTCAGGGGAAAAAAAAAACGCGACCACTCGGGTTGCGTGGGGGCACTGATTAGGGACAGAGTCCCTATGTTGTGGACCCAGTGGGCTGATGTGCCCGAAGAGATAAAGAGGGAGGTGAACAACGCCGCGTCGGTGAGTAATTTAAAAAATTTAATTTATTTATCGTAATATTTAATAATTTTCGGTATTATTACAATTGTAAAACTAATAAAATATTATCTTTCAGACATTCTTCGAGATTGCCGAACACAAGCGGAATTGGGCGGACTCCGTGCAGAACTTGAGGTACGTTGGGAATTCCTCGTCTTATAATTTGAAATATTTTATGATATTAATAATATTTCTAATGCACTTTTATTTTTTTCGTAGGTTCAAAGAGTGGAAGAACGAGCTCCGTTCACACTATAACGAATACGACAACCGTGGTCGTATGGGTACTCCCAGAGAGTTCATGTTCAGGGAGTACGAGTGGCGTTGGTTGAAGACAGTAGACTTTAACAACCCAGTTATGCAGGTAAATATTAAACTTCACTACAAATGTTTATTTTGTTAAAATTTTAATTATTAGTTTAATTATTTTATAATTATTACACTAATATTTTTTGATGCATTTTTTTAATATTTTATTATTTGTTTGAAGCAACGTTCTCGGATAAACTCTGAGAACCGCCGCCGTAACACAACCCCCCATCATGGTGGGTCTAGGCCGTTTGCACAATATCAGGAGGAGGCGCTTAGAGATCATCCTGATAACAACCCGTACGAGGAGACGTTCAAGATCGCTTATCCACAAGCGACAGAACAGCTCGTAAGTCGTTCATTACGATTTAAAAATTTTAATTATTAATTTTACTTAATTATATATTTGTTAGAATATTAATTTTTTTTTTCCCGTCCAATTAGGAGAGGGTGAACCCGGCCGAAGAAGAGGTGTTCCAGCACGTAGTTCGGGAGACACAACCGAACATTTCAGAGGCAGATATGGAAGAAGCCCTGCGCCAGGTCGACCGGTCCAATGTCCAAACGGCAGCGAGGATGTTCGACGCAGCCTTCCCAAACCGCTCAAACAACTACTACTGCCGGGGTTTGGGAAGTTCTGGACTAGGGCTCCTGAAGACCACTAAGGGAGGTCAAAAGAAGGAAGGCGGGGAGAGCCAACAGGTGAGGGGGGAAGTGTGGAGATTGGCAGAAGAAAATGCAAGGTTGGCGGCCGAGTTCCAGATATCACAGGAAGAATAACGCAGATCACAGGAGCAACACCGCAGAACACAACATTATTATTTAGATCTGTCCAGTTGGCATGCTAAATGCGAGAGAATTCGGCGACACAACTACGCCGGCCAACAAAACTGGTGGTATGATATGTTCGCCGCACAACAACAAAACCTTGAACCCCCGCCCCCGTTTCAGCCGTTATTTGAACCTCCAATGCCTCAACCTCCCGAGTTCGGTCACCAGGATGACGAGCATGATGGAGAGCAGGATGCTGGGGATGACGTGGTGGACTTTAGTGGTTTAGGTGATGATTAGGGTTATATTTTATGTATATTGGAACGAATTAAATAATAAGTCATTTAGACGTGTTTCTTGTTGGTGCAAATGCATGGACTGTCTTTGTGATTTGCAGGTTGCTTGGAATGGTAATTTAGAAAATAATTTAATTTTTTTCCCCAAATGTAAGAATAGCCGACGATTTTGGCATTATTTCATCGGCTATAAGTACTATAGCCGACGATTTTTACCAATTTTCGTCGGCTATAAAACTTATAGCCGACGAAAATTACATTATTTCGTCGGCTATAACTAATTAATGCCTATTAAAATATTAATATATTTCGACGAAATATATGAAATCGTCGGCTATAGTTCAGAACAAATAGCCGACGAATTTCGTCGGCTAAAGGTTACGATATCGTCGGCCATACTCGTAAATACCCGACGAATTTCGTCGGATATTTTGCCCACGTTTGGTCGACGAAATAAATTTTCGTCGGTAACATCGTCAGCCATACTCGACTATAGCCGACGATTTCGTTATTTTCGTCGGCCATTGGTATTACCGACGACGTTTTCCCGACGACTTATAGCCGACGAAAATTTCGTCGGCAGAAGGAATAGCCGACGAAAAATTGGCATAGCCGACGAAAATTTTTTCGTCGGCTATTCGCTCGGATCTGGTAGTGACATGGGGTATTTTTTCTCCAGGTCTCTTCTGGCCTTTTTAAATGCTGATGCATTATTAGTGACAATTTGAACAACATTTTATGCTCCAATATCTTGGATAATCTCATCTAACATACCATATATGTACTGAGCAGATTTTTTTACATGGGAAGCATCTACAGATTTCAGAAACACAGTTGCACCTTTCGAATACACCATAAAATTTATAATAGATAATTTTGTTGGCCCAGTCCATCCATCACACATAATAGTGCATCCAAATATTTTCCAAGATTCTCTATGCTTATCCACATACCTTTGCATTTCTGTGTACTCTGCCTCTAGACAAGGACCTTGAATTTCATATGGGGTTGGAGACTTTATGCCAGGACCTATAAACAACAAACGATATATTTAATAAAATTGGTCAGTATGTATATTCTACTACAAGTGCATTAAAGTATTGAATATTTACCACAATCTCCTGCGACAGAAAGCATCTCCTTAAACTGTGGGGAGTTTGCCTTGTTTGCAGCAATACCAGTATATATGAAAAATCTTGCAGTCGATTTTAGTAAAGTTTCTCTCGCACCTTTAAATATTCCTTTAACTGTGCTTTGTTTTGATTTACTACCCTTATATGACATTTCTACTGGAGGTTCAGGAAATTGATACCCATGACCATGAGGTTTTGATCGATCAAATTGTTGAGTTTGACGATTGCTACTACCACCCTTCGATCTTGTTGGAAATCTCAAACTTGCACTCCTTGTAAATTGAGAGTTATCACGATCTACAGTTGATCGTCTTACTGCTTTCCGATAATCTCCTTGTTCAGAACAACGCATGTCTTGAGGATATTGATATCCATCATCGCCATCACTCCCATCATCTTCATTGAGATTTTGTTCACTCCCAAGATATTCATTTCGGAGTTCTTCTCTGATATCTTCTTCCACAGCTGCCTTTCCTTGTTTGATAGCATCTTTTCTCTTGATCCATGATATCACCTCTTGCTTCACATCTGGTGGCACCTTATCACATTTTTTAACACCCCTGTGTGGATCATAACCTGATAAATGACTCTTCAATCTTGTAATTCCCCCACTTTGAAATCTGCTAAAACAAAATTTGCAGATTGTGCCACTTTTATTTCCTTCAATAGCAGTTGCATACTTCCATGCTGGATCATTTCCACGTCCACTACCACTTGCCATTATTGATCTAGCACATAATAATACTCAATATCAGTTAAACATTTAGTATAAGTATAGTAGGTAATAAGTAATAGCTATAAAATTAAAGACAAAACTTGTCTTATAAGGAGATTTAGTTACCTGAATTCTACAGCTACTTTTCGTAAGGAGAAGAAGAATGCAAATATGCTTGCATATGCTTGCATGTTGAAGTACCTACACTTGCGATCTCTTATATAGATTCATCACCAGTCTTGGGCAATCAGTAGTTCAATACTTTTCCATGCGTCTTCATTATTTTGTTGAATAAAGTGAATGACATGACGTGTGTTTTGTTTTGGTCGGGCTAAAAGCAGGCCTATGTTTTGCATTATTAGCTATTTAGCTTTTTCTTACTAGTTATAGTACTCCTAGCCGATACTAGACATTCACCACCTTCCAATTTGCTCGAGGGCATCTTCAATATGCTCGACGGCATCTTCAATATGGAAAGAGGAAAACACTAGTTGATTTGTCTTCTATTGAATGAATTCAATGATAATAAACAATTGTGTTTTTGTCGGGCTAAAAAAAAGCCTATGTTTTGCATTATTAGCTTTTTCTTACTAGTTCCTAGTCCTAGCCGATACTAGACATTTATCACCTTCCAATATGCTCGAGGGCATCTTCAATATGCTCGGAGGGCATCTTCAATAGAAAACTGGACCAACCAGATTTTGGTGAAATAAAATAAAAATGTCATAGTATTGCCTTGCATCTCAACTTAGGGGACATAACTTCATATTGTTGGTCTTCAAGTTTTGTACTCAGTCTATATTATTCTCTGCTAGTTATGCTTTGTGTTTTGATCAGTTAGGTTGTGGTTGTATTAAAAGTTCTACTTTTTTTTTTATCCCTTAAGGTGATCACTGATTACTTATTCAATTACTCTTCTCTTAAACATTCTCGAATCTCGAAAAAAAAAATTTATTATTATTATTTTTTTTTACACATATTTCGTTAAAATATCGGAGATATATCGCAAATATCGCAAATATCGGAGATATTTTAAGTTATCGGAGATATATCGTAGATACGGGAAAAGAGAAGATATTTACTTCAAAGATATATAGGTCGGCCGAAAAAAGGAGATATCGGTAGAGATATCGGATATATCGTAGAGATTTTAAACCCTGTGTACACCTCTTTTATCAAGGGTATGTCTCCCTCTAATCATTTCACGAGTCTTTTATTTGGAAATTCACTCTAAAATGAATTAACGGTCCAGACTAAATAGTGATGATGTTTCTTGATGGTTGAGATTACATCGCATGATTAAAATTTTCTGTGAATATATTCACGACTCATTGTAACTCATATTTTATGTTCGAATTTCACCCTATTAAAAATTTCGAAATGTATCTTTAAAAAAAAAAATTCGTAGTTTATTTCTAAGCACTCTACTTCCACTAAGGTTCAAAAATATTTCTTAACAAATCTCACTTTAGCTCTTCAAATGTTCTCGAGGATCATAATTCACAAACTAAACATTGTAAACTATTCGTTATTTAAATTTGCTTTAAATGAAAAATATTTTATTGTTGTTATAAATAGGGATATATAATATCTTTATTATTAAAAAATACATAAATCTATAAAAAAAAAAAAAAATTTGTAGAAGAAATCAAGTTGGTTGTATTAATTCTCAAGCCAGAAAAGACTGTTACATATCCTCCCTCAACCGACTAGGGGTAGATAAAAAGTCTGTGGGATAAACCACAACGATACCTAGAAATAGGTCTAATCATTAGACGGTACCCATACTCGCTTATTAAAGAAAGCTTATTACTAATGCATGATAGAACATTGTAATAGACAAAAAATAAATAAAATTAAATTTGCTCCTTACCCTTACCAGTAGGGTTTGGGGGATGACCAGAAAAGAAGTAAGACAAAACCTCAGCACCAGACACCTTGGAAGCAGCAGTAGTAGCACCCTTGTTTTTGGTAGGATTCTTATTCTTAGCTCCAAGTGGTCTACCGAACTTCTTCTTCTCCACAGTACCATAATCTGGTTTGTTTTTCAATTTCAAACCAGAATGTGTTTGAACGAGACCAATAGTTTGGGCTAATAGTTTTGGAGCAAGATACTTGCTTCGCTTATTTTCTAAGCTCTGATCAGTACTATGAACAAAGTAAGTGATTGGTTTTATTGGTGAGGAGCCTAACTTCTGCTTGGTTGTGCGAGTTTTCCTTGGGGCAGCATCCAACTGATTCCTAGGTTTTCCACATATAGTACTGGAATCTGTGGGAGTAACAATGACAGAAGTTGCAATGGGCACAATGGCATTTGACATAATGGTGTCCTTTTCACTAGTGTCTGCAATACCTGTTTCAGAACTTATAACCGACAGCTTCGTAATATCAATACTGCTTTCAGAATTATCAGATTCAGTCACAGTTGGTTCAATCAAGTCCAAAATAGGCATACACTATGAGTTAGCATTTATATCAACAGCTAAGGCAATAACATTCACAGGCAGCATGACATTGGCATTAATAGGGACTAAAGCTCTAGTAGTATGACATTAGCATGACATTAACATCATCAGAACCAGTTAGTATCTCCTTTCGAATAACCACAAGCATACGCAATTTTGGTATAGCAGTATGAAACTTCAATTTGGAAGTAGACAACATAGAGAATGAATTACCTCCTTTGAAACAAAAAGCACCAGTCGAAAAAGAGTTACTCACAAATAGATTGGCTATCAGATTTTTTTTTCTACAAGGCAGAGGCAGTCCTAATGGATTGGCTAGCGAACTCACACTCACTTGACACATGAACAATCAAATTGCATCTTTTACATTTACCCACGAGGTTCTCATAAAAATACGAAATTTCAGCCTCAATCCCTGCTGTAAATTTCAGTGTTTTCTTATAAATGAAAGGCTTCACAATATCATGCTCAACCCGAACGCGTACAGTTTGCCATTCCCGATCATCATGTTTGATAAAGGAACAAGCAATGACGGCCACATCCTCAATGATATCAGGTTGCTCTTTTACTGGAGGAATGTTAGTAATTTGAACCCAGAAAAACAGACTATCATACTCCTGAATGATTACAGGAGCTCGATCATGGTACCAGGTTCCTCCCCATACAACATGATTGCGATCTCGGTTGAGATCGAAACCGATTACAAACAGGCGATTAGGTTGGTCCTGTATTTGAAATCTGCCGTGCAAAAGTCAAGCTCTAGTAAACGTGCGCTGCAAATCAGGGACAGAGCAGCATCGTGGAGTGAGGCTTCGCCAGAAGGAAGGATTGTGGCTGGCCACGCTTTGAAGTACCACGCTGTGGTGGTTTGGGACGGTTGGAGATGTCAAGGACGCCATCACTGGCCAAAGCCATAGAGGTTGTAAAGCTTGCAGTGACATCCTCAAGCGACATGGCGTCAAGATGAGGAGAGAAAGGCGGTAAATTAAGAAGGTTTGATGGCAAAAAAAATCGGAATCGACGCACAGGAAACGTCGGATGATGGAGTTGAGCGGCGCACAAAGGAAAAGGGGCCCTTAGGGTTTTATAAATCTATAAATCATGAAAGCTCTTGGAGTTGGAGAATAAATCATAGCTCGTCAAATGCCCGGGGATCACAATTTACAAACTAAACAATGTAAACAATGTAAACTATCTATTGTTTATATTTGCTTTAAATGTAAAAATATTTTATTGTTATTGTAAAAGAGGGATGTATAATATTCTATTATTACTCTATTATTAAAAAAATGCATAAATATGTAAAACAAGATGTTAGAGTTGAAGAATAAAATTTTTGGAGATTTTAACTTTTACTTCTATATTCTACAGAAATTATCGGGTAGCTGTTGAAATTGCTCTAAGGTTTAAATTTGTGCTGCAATGCTGCTGCTGTAGAGAGAATTTAAGCACCGATAATTTGAGCCTCTTTCTCCTTTCCTTATTCAATCTTAAACCCTAGAATTCTCAATCCTATATATATACACTTCTATATACACACACACATATGCACCACTTTTCTCCTTTTCAATTTGTATCAACAATTACATTGCAATTCTCATTCAATCCA
This sequence comes from Potentilla sterilis, assembly GCA_963682095.1. NCBI lineage: Eukaryota > Viridiplantae > Streptophyta > Magnoliopsida > Rosales > Rosaceae > Potentilla > Potentilla sterilis. The sequence goes on along the minus strand of OY821767.1, from coordinate 16,440,055 downwards.
ATATGTATACTCGTAAATCACTTAATTAATAACAGATATCGTCTACGTCGTCGAGGTGATGACGTGCTGTCGTCGAAGCCGAAGAGCTTGTAATTGAGGGTGGGGAAGATGACGGGGAACAAGTGGTGGGCATGATCGGGTGGGAAGGAGAAGAGAAAGAACTCGATGGCAGCAAAATTAGGGCATCCCTATAATCTGTACGTTAGATTTCTCTACAATCTTTGTAGCATAAAAAAAAGGGCATTCCGACTCATTTCTGACTAGGAAACCTGAGTTGCATTAGCGCTTTGCTGAATCATTGAACCATCGAGTTTAGCTTCAGAAACTCGAGAGGAGGGGTATCTCATATGATTTGATCCAAAGCATGGGGTTGAGTTTGATTTAAAGGTGGAGTTGTACTTGCGAAGGAAGCATTGGAGTAGCAAGCAGCAGCCGACACCAGAGCATGAGGGGAGAAAATTTCATTTTGAAACACTAAAGTATTTCTTTTCCTCCAAACCTGCCAACAAATAATTAAGATTTTCCCAAACTTGGGAACATCAAAAGCTGCATTAATCAAACTATCCTTCAACTTTAGAAATAAATCATTAGCATTCACTAGCTTATCATTGCAATTACAAAAAAGAGGCGTAAAATATTCCTCAACTTGACCACAAATAGAGCAGAGGTTGGTTTGGGAAACACAAAACTTATATAACCAATCACTAGTTTGTAGTCAATTCTAAAAAAGTAGCCAAACAAAGATTTTAATTTTGGGCACAATATCGAGATTCTAGATCTTTTTGTGTAAATGAGTCATATGGTGATCTTGAATATTATCATTCTGCAACCAAGTAGCATTTTTAATAGAGAAACAACCATTATCTGCAGAACCCCAGACACAGCATCTTATCGGGGAATAGAGGATATAGGTATACTACATATTTATTCTACAATTTGAGCAACAAGAACTTGCAACAGTTTATATTTATCTCAAACTCATTCCAATCGATCTGAGCCAGTTGAGTATCATTTAGGAGACTAACTAAAGGTGTGGGAAGTACCCAATCACTAGTCTAGAAAGTAAATGACTTACCATATCCTACTATCCAAAGTTTTCTGTGTTTGTAGAATTGGTTGGGTGCTACTTTTCTATTATTTACTTATACTGAATTTGTTTCCAATTTATTTGAGTTGTCTGATTTTAACAACATATTTTGTGATCTATATATTTGAGTTGTCTAATTTATACAACAAATTTCAGTATTTCTTTATATTATTTTGATATATCATTTGGTCATATTGTACAACACATGATTGCGTTATCTTGTTGTATAATGTTGTATCAATGAAGTATTGAAAATAAACTTCTATTATATAACATTCAAGTGACATGTGTATACCATTGTACCGTATACATATAAACTGAAACCTCTTACATAAAGCTAATACAATATCATTTGCCTTCAACAAAACATTCATCTTCCATTTTATTAAACATCTTGTACACTATACACTACCAGAAAAGGCCTTATAGCCGACGAGGCCATCTCGTCGGCCGTTACCATTAATTCGTCGGCTATAGTCATAGCCGACGAAGTATCGTCGGCTATAGTCTCGTCGGGAATGCTCCGTCGGCTATACTATAGCCGACGACACGAGGCGTAAGTCGTCGGCTTATAAACCGCGGGGTATAGCCGACGAATAAAGAGTCGTCGGCTATACTTCGAACATTGCCGACGACAAGATCGTCGGCTTCAACAATTACGTAATTGCCCCTAAACCGAAGTATAGCCGACGACACTATCGTCGGCTATACGTCCAATATAGCCGACGACACTATCGTCGGCCATAACAATCGCCGGTACCAGAAACGGCTTTTTTTTTGCCTGAAGCCGGGAGGGTATAGCCGACGACATATGGTAAACATCGTCGGCTATAGCCCTTATAGCCGACGAAATAATGCCAATATCGTCGGCTATAGCCCTTATAGCCGACGAAATAATGACAATATCGTCGGCTATAACCCCTAAATATTTAAAAAAATTTAAAAATTTAACTCGGGCCCAATTTCACTTCGTCTTCGGTTTGGCTGCAGAAAATGCACAAACAAACATCCAAATATCCAACAAATATCCACATCAATCCATCCCTAATATCCTACATACTGTACAAATTAACCCACTATCTACTCATCATCACCCCCTAAACGCGTAGCGTCGTCGACCGGATCGTTCGAGTTCCGGTGGCTATGGTTGTCCTGATCGGCTGGCGTACTCCGATGCGGGGGGGGGAGTGGGGACGACGAACTGGGGCATCTGTGGCGGAGGCGGGGGCTGGAGTCCAGCCTGCTGGGCCTCCCAAGACTGCTGCATCCATCGGTACATCTCCGCCACAGATGTGTCTCTGGCCTGCTGCGCCGAAGCCTCCGCGGCCCTCGCCAACTCCGCCTGCTGGAGCGCCTCCACCGCCCTCGCCAACTCCGCCTGAGTCCTCTGCAGCTGCGTCTGCAAGTCTCCTCTCGTCGAAGCCGCACGCTGCGTGCTGGGATTGGCCGGCGTGTACTTGAGAACCCCATCTCCCGCCGCGCCTAGGCCTCTCTGGTAGAAGTAGTTGTTCCCCGTCCCTACCGCCGCGTGCATGATCTGAGAGGCCAAGCGCGGCTCAAGGGTGTCGATCGTGGAGGCAAACTCCGCGATCGCCTCGTCGGACGCCCCGTCTCCCAGGGTGTCTCGCGCAATCCCGAAGGTGATCGCGTCGGTCTCCGCATCGATTTCCGCCTAATTGACAAGAAAATATAATAAACGAATTAAAAAAAATATATATATAAATTAATTTAATGAAACACTTTTATTGAAGATGGGCGAATACTTACCACTTGGTCGGGACGCCCCGGATACATCTGCGCATGAATCCACGACAACGGCCTCAGCGGTCGGTCCCTCCTCGCCATCTCTGCCCACTGCCTCCAGGAGCGGGCGCCGCTAGGGCTGGGCGTTTTGGCCCGAGGGACCGAAAGCCCGGCCCGAAAAACCCGAAAAAACCCGAAACGGGCCGGTCCCTTCAAGTTAAAAGCCCGGACCGAATTTGGGCCCGAACCGAAACAAGAAAATCGGGTCGGGCTCGGGCCTTGAAATTTTTGGGACCGAAAACCCGGCCCGGCCCGAAAATGCATAAATAAATATAATATCTGTAATTATGTAAACAAAAATAGCTTCTGCTCCAGTGGTCTGGAGCTTGTTTATTTTGTAAGAGGTCTGAGGTTCGAGTCCCATCTCCTCCAACTTAATTTTGATGATTTATTGTTCTGTCTATAATGCATAAATATATATATGTTCAAGGAAGGTTAACTCCGTAACTTCCGTAGTGTGTCTTGTCCTAATAAGACTAGAAGTCTAGATACTCTATTAGATAGGGAATCCCTGTTCGCCAGGGATACTTGATGTAATGCCTATATAAAGGCCTCCTTATCAATGAATAAACACAGAGAGAGATTTATCAATCTATTTCTCCTACAACTCGTTATCAGCACATTGCTCTAGCCTCCCGTCTAATAAGCCCTAGAAACCCTAATTCCGTTTTTTTTTCGAAACCCTAACTTACCGTCGGCCGCCGATTCTTCCCTTCGGCACCGTCGGCCTCTTCTCAGCAGCATCTGCGCTGCTCGCCTGCCGCTTTGTACCTTCGCGTACTACTTCTCCTCTGCCTCTAGGCAGACAACCCACTCGCCAGCAGCTCTCCCTTGCGTGCTACTTTTTGCACGCATCCACCAGAAGATCAAGATTGCTCGCAAGCCAAGCAAGCGATCCGCGAACCCTTATTCGTGGTTGAGAAGAAATCAAGAAAAATCGAAGAAAACAAGCTTCCCCAAGAGTCAAGTTTCGTTTGATCAAGCTTCTCTTGAAGAGGTAAATATTTTTATAAACGTTCCCGCTTATGAAAATTTCAATAGTTGGGTTTTGTTTTCTTCCGGGACCTTTCCGTGTCCCTGCTTCTTCATCCCGATTCTATCGCTTCTCGGGACGGCATACGGGGATTTAGTCACCCCGGTGCCAACGTTTATTGGGGTAACTGTGATGTTACCAGCCACCGTTATGCTTGTGACTGTGATGTCACTGTGAACCATAACGTATTATTCTTTTTTTTGGAAAGAAAACAAAGGGAAGATATCGATTGTGACTTGAAGTCACGTTAAGCATCGATTTATGTGACCATGATATATCTTGGCACTGTTCTAAAAGAACAATCAAACTTGATTAGTATTCAAACATACTAACGTCTCCCTGTTTGTGTTCTGTAGATGGCTGACACTCAGCGTCCAGAATTTGACATCTTGGATGTCCAAGGCAAGGAATACAAGAGGTGGGTCTCAGATGTTGAGAACACTTTCATTGGTAAAAGATTTACTGCCACCATCAACCCTCCTGAGGATGAAAGCTTACACGCTTCTCCTGAACAGAAAGCACAAGCCCTGATGTTTCTCAGGCGCCATATCCATCCAACGCTCAAGAAGCAATACCTGAGGAAAACTGATCCCAAAGAGCTATGGGATATCCTCAAGGACCGCTTCGACAATGTGCATGACGCACAACTCCCAGACCTCATGTCTGATTGGGAGCAAATCCGCTTACTGGATTTTGATTCCGTCCAGGAATATCATCAGACTATGCTAAACTTGCAATCTGATTTGAGCTTTTGTGGGGTCGAAAAGACCGATGATGATATGATGGAGAAGACTTTCACGACGTTCCCAGAATCTGCGTCCATGTTGTCGCATCAGTACCGCGATCTCCGCGAGAAAGGCACTATCAAAACCTTCAACGATTTGATGAATGTCCTTCAGAGAAAGGAGAGGTACCATGAGTTGATTCTTACCACCAATAAGAGGCCTCGAGGACCGAAATTCATTGCGGAATCTCATCAAGCCTGTGGTAAAGCTTTTAAGCAGAAGCATCAACCTCATGAACGTCAAGCACCGCCACCACGTACGCCAAGAGCAATACGTGGCGGACGAGGAGGGAGAAGAGGCGTCGGCCGTGGCCGACCGCTTTCTTGGACAAGGGATGATGGCAGAACCGCCGCTCCCAGAGGGAGGAACAGTTTTGGTTCCGGTCCCAGGCGTGGTGGCCATCCGCCGAACAATGCTTCGGCTCCTTGCTTCAAATGTGGTTCTAAGAATCATCTCCAACGCGATTGCATAGCAAGCAGAGATATTCAAGCCGCTTACAAGAAACACAAACAATACATAGAACAAGAAGCACACTATGTAGGAGACTTTGAGGAAGAAGTATACGATGAGGAAAATACGAACTTCGCCATCGATGACTTCCAACCTACCAAGAAACGTAGGACTCAGGAGTATGATACTCCAGACTATGAATAAGTATTTGACTTAGGTCATGAGATACGTGTTCAAGTTTGATTTTGATTGTTATTTTGACAGAATAGTCAATAAATCACGACTTTGTTCGATAAGTCGTTCTATTTAGAACAACCATGATGTATTTTTGAATTGTCATCAATAAAATCTATCTTATTCTACGAATAATTTGAGATTTTTACATCCCTGAAAGCAAAATTGGTTCAATGCGTCCAATTCTCAATAGCATAATCATTTTGAGTTCACCAAAATTCTGGTGATGTTAACTCATATCCGAAAAATCACAAAGACAAAAGGAGAGATCCGCGATACGCCATCCGCGAGCCACGATACGCGAGCCGCGATACGCGATACGCCATCCGCGAGCCACGATACGCGAGCCGCGATACGCGATACGCCATCCGCGAGCCGCGATGCACGATCCGCGATCCGAGATCCGCGATCCGTGATCCGCGATCCGCTATTCGCCAACTGATCTGAAATCCGCGATCCGCCAACTTGGCTGCGATCCGCCAAACCTCGCTCGCCAATGCCCCTAAGCGCTTGGCCGCGACTCGCTAGGCCTCACTCGCAATGGCCATTCGCCAGCTTGGCTCAGCACCGAATCCGGTTTTTGAAACCAACAATCGATAGCCTATCGAACAAATGCAACTTTTGCATCAATGGCTCGGCAACGAAGTGTCTTCGGACTCGCCATGCTTCGGATTTAGCTCAACCGTCGCATCGCATTGCCTCAATGCCTGACCGATTCTCACCACTCGCCTTGCTTCGGCTCGGCCTCTGGGTCGCTTTGGCCTTACCACAGCTTCGGCTTTGGCTTGGCTCCGGCCTTTGCCTTGGCCTCGGTCTTGGCTCGGCCACGCCACCTACGACGGTGTCCGGTCTCAATCTCTGACCTAGGCTATGATTATCAATGGTGATACTCGGTGATAAAAATGCGGCTTATCTCTTTCTCTCAAGTTTTGTCGTTGCCATGGCTATGTTATTGGCCTTAATGCACTTCATTTTGTGATGATATATTGTTTCAGTACACTTACTTTAAAGTGTTCGCCAAAGTCTAAAGTAGACTATTGATTCAATTTACATTGTTTTTGTAGATGTATCAAGGCGAGATTGAGTGTTTGTTGGATTGTGCAACAACTCACACGATTCTGAGAAATCGGCAATTGTTTTCGGATTTTACGCCAAGAGAATCGTCGTTATCTACGATGACAGGAACTGGACCCGTAATTAAGGGTCGCGGCACTGCTCAATTCTTACTGCCAAATGGCACTGAGATTCGGGTAGAGGACGCCCTATATGCGCCTAAGGCGCCAAGAACCTTGCTAGCTTTCAAGGATGTGCGTGACAATGACTATCACCTCAGCACTTATGTTGAAGATGGAACTGAATATCTGTTGATCACCTCCACTCAATCTATGCGCACTCGCATTGTGGAGAAGTGTAAGCGAGTTCGCAATGGCATGTATTTCACAACCATTCGAGCCAACGAATCTCATGTTGTTATATTATGTGATTCTGATGCTTATAAGCTTTGGCATGATAGACTCGGTCATCCGGGTCGTGATCTGATGATCCGTATTTTGAAATGCTCCCACGGTCATCCATTTTTCCGATCACAAAAGCACAGAGGGCGCCTCGGCCTCGGTTCGGCCGTGCCGTCGATAGCCGCCTCTCGGTTCCAAGGAGAGGTTCGGTCCCCTCCTGCTTCTCATGCTTCTGTAGCGATGTCTAATGCTCATCGTTCGTTTTGTAAAGCTTGTTCACTAGCAAAACTTCAAGCAAGACCATCTTTTGCTATTGATAATAAACAGAATATTCCGTTTCTACAACGAATACAAGGTGATATTTGTGGACCTATAACACCAGAATGCGGACCATTTCGATATTTCATGGTTCTGGTTGATGCATCAACGCGTTGGTCACACGTAGCGTTGTTGTCCACGAGGAATGCTGCATTCGCTAAACTCCTAGCTCAGATTATTAAGCTTCGGGCTCACCACCCGGACAATCCGATTAAGTCCATCAGACTGGATAATGCTGGAGAGTTTACCTCAAAGTGTTTTGATGACTATTGCATGTCAGTTGGGATTGAAGTTGAACATCCCGTACCCCACGTTCATTCTCAGAACGGTCTTGCAGAAGCCGCTATCAAGAGACTACAGCTTGTAGCTAGGTCTCTTGTCATGGCCACAAACTTGCCAGTTTCGGCATGGGGATATGCAATATTACATGCAGCTATGCTTATTCGTCTACGACCCACATATAGCCAACCATTTAGTGCGTACCAGTTGGTAACTGGTTACGAGCCTGATATTTCGCATCTGCGTACTTTTGGTTGTGCCGTATATGTGCCTATCACGCCTCCACTGCGTACCAAGATGGGTCCACAACGACGATCAGCTATTTATGTTGGATATGAAGCACCAACTATTGTCCGCTATATAGAGCCTATGACAGGTGATCTGTTTACTGCAAGATTTGCAGATTGTCACTTTGATGAGACATCCTTCCCGCCGTTAGGGGGAGATGGGGCCGCATCCGTCCCAAGTGAACGTCAGGAATTGACGTGGTTCTCTCCCACTATGTCTCATTATGATCCCCGTACGTCTCAGTGTGAGACTGAAATACAACGCATATTAGAACTACAAAAGGTGGCGGATACGATGCCCGACTCCTTTACTGATATTGCGAAAGTGACAAGATCAACCATACCTGCTGCGAATGTACCTGCAAGGCTTAACATTCCTCGCCATACGCGAGCACGCGCCGCCGGTCTCGGACCCGCAGCCCTAGGTGCCATCGGCAGCCTAGGCTCGGCACCTCCAAGTGGAGAGCCGGCGTCGACTTCGGATCCTCCTAGAAAGAGGGGGAGACCAATCGGTTCCAAAGACAATGTACCTAGAAAGAGGGCATGTGTCCAGGCACAAAGCGATCCGTTCATCATTGATACTGTGACGCCGTCACACGAGATTGTCTCCGACTATACCTATGTCCAAGAATCAACTCTGAATCATCTGGGGGACGCCTCAGACTCACTGTTGATGTTGGAGAACAAGGAAATCTCACTAAACTACTTATGCATGCACAATCTGATGGAAAGAAATTCCATGTATATCGATGATGCATTCGCTTACGCCGTTGCTCAAGAAGTTATTGACGACGACGATATGGAACCCCGCACTGTTGATGAATGTCAACGTAGGGCGGATTGGCCGAAGTGGGAAGAAGCAATCCAGGCTGAACTAGACTCCCTAAAGAAAAGGCAAGTATTCGGACCGGTTGTGCCTATACCGCCGAACGTGAAGCCTGTTGGACATAAATGGGTCTTTGTCAGAAAGCGCAATGAGAATGGCGAAGTCCAGCGATATAAAGCTCGACTCGTGGCGCAAGGTTTTTCTCAACGCCCTGGAATTGATTATGAGGAGACGTATTCTCCTGTCATGGATACTATTACCTTCCGATACTTAATAAGTTTGGTAGTCTCAGAGAGACTCAATATGCAGCTTATGGATGTTGTAACTGCGTATCTTTATGGGGACCTAGATACGGAGATGTACATGAAAGTGCCAGAAGGACTTTCGTTACCCAAGTCAAGTGAGCAAAAACCACGAAGTTCATTTGCTATCAGGTTGAGACGATCTCTATATGGACTCCGACAATCTGGTAGGATGTGGTACACACGGTTAAGTGATTACTTGATTGGGAAAGGATACAAGAATGATGAGTTGTGCCCTTGTGTGTTCATAAAGAGAACAAGTTCAGGATTTGCCATTATAGCCGTCTATGTCGATGATATGAACATCATTGGAACTCTGAATGAGATCAATGAGACCGCTAGCTATTTAAAATCCGAATTCGAGATGAAAGATCTGGGAAGGACTCGGTTTTGCCTAGGCTTAGAACTAGAGCACCGAAGTGGTGGAATTTTTATACACCAGTCTGCATATGTCCGAAAGATGCTCAGGCGATTTAACATGGACAAAGTTATGCATCCTACAGGCACTCCCATGGTCGTTAGAAGTCTGGATATCAACAAAGATCCCTTTCGTCCGAAAGAAGATGACGAAGAGGTCTTGGGAGCTGAATATCCATATCTTAGTGCGATTGGAGCTTTGTTATACTTAGCTCAGTGTACTAGACCAGACATCGCTTTCTCTGTGAACTTGTTAGCTAGATTTAGCTCTGCGCCAACACAACGTCATTGGGTTGGAATCAAGAACATCTTCCGATACCTTAAAGGAACCCTTGACATGGGCTTGTACTATCGATACACTCATCAGGATTCGACACCTAGTCGATCTCTTGCATCTAACAGCACAAACCATGGCTCGGATTGCCATCCGCCAGCCATATCCGCCAAGACTGGCTTTGGTTCATCCATCCGCCATCTTGCAGCCATATCCGCCAACTTATCCGGACCCGCGGATGCTAAGTCGTGGTCCCGATACGGCTTTGGCGATACCCCCTCCTACTCAGATACACCAAATGATGTGATGGTAGGATTTGCTGATGCTGGATATTTGTCAGATCCACACAAAGGACGTTCCCAAACAGGTTATGTTTTTACCATTGGGAATACGGCGATATCTTGGAGATCAACCAAGCAAACCCTTGTTGCTACCTCCTCGAACCATGCTGAAATTATTGCACTACATGAAGCAGTCAAAGAATGTATTTGGCTTCGCTCAGTTATATCTCACATTCGAGAGTCTAGTGGACTTGAGTCTACTACGATGGGACCAACTTGCATATTTGAAGATAATGCTGCATGCATCGAGCAGATGAAGTTGGGATACATTAAGGGTGACAATACTAAACACATTTCGCCTAAGTTCTTCTACAATCAGCAGCAGCAAGAGACTTTGAATATCCAGGTGAAGCAAGTCAGCTCAGAAGAAAATGCAGCGGATCTGTTCACCAAGTCTCTACCTAAATCTACATTTATGAAGCATGTAAAGCGCATTGGAATGTGTCGCTTATCCGAACTCGAAGACTGATTGACTATCAGGGGGAGTTCTCATCTAGACTTCAGGGGGAGCCTAGTTATGCATGTCTCACATACTTGTAGTTGGTGCGTTGTACTCTTTTTCCTTAGACCATGCTTTTATTTTTGCCCAAGAGGTTTTTGTTTGCTGGCAAAGGTTTTAACGAGGCAACAGCTCATGCACCATTGAGGACGCGACACAAGGGGGAGTGTTCAAGGAAGGTTAACTCCGTAACTTCCGTAGTGTGTCTTGTCCTAATAAGACTAGAAGTCTAGATACTCTATTAGATAGGGAATCCCTGTTCGCCAGGGATACTTGATGTAATGCCTATATAAAGGCCTCCTTATCAATGAATAAACACAGAGAGAGATTTATCAATCTATTTCTCCTACAACAATATAATATTTGTAACTACTTAAACATAAGCAGCTTCTGCTCTAGTGGTTTGGAGTGTGTTTGTGTTCTTCGAGGTCAGGGGTTCGAGTCCTCTTTTCTCCAACAAATTTTGATGATTTGTTTTCCAGGTAAAATGGGCCCGAAAAAGCCCGACCCGGCCCGAGCCCGTTATTTCGGGCTTTGGGTCGGTCTTGAGTTGTTGAAGAGCCCGAACCGGCCCGAGCCCGATATTTCGGGCTTTGGGTCGGGTTCACGAAATTCTTGGCCCGGCCCGGCCCGTGCCCAGCCCTAGGCGCCGCCGTGGTGGGGGTGCTCGTTCCTCCTGCGGTTGTCGCTGTTCGTCCGCGAGATTTTCTGTATTATAAGAACGAACATATAAACGCAAATATAAATTAGTAACTAAATTAAAATATTACGAACTAACCAAAATAAAATTATTAACTAATTTAGTTACTAACTAATTTAATTTAATTAGTAACTACTTAACTAACTAATTTAATTTAGTAACTAACTAACTTACTAACTACCTAATTTAATTTAATTTAGTAACGAACTAACTAACTACGTAACTAACCAACTAACTTAATTTAATAACTAATAACTAACTAACTAACTAATTAATTTAATTAAGTAACTACGTAATTTAATTATTAAATAACATTAAAAAGTTATATACTAGCAGGCTAAATTTTCTTACCGAGACCCTGTCGCTCCCGAAGTAGGCTACCAGCCATAGCCACTCGTACTCCCTGTACCGGAACTCGTGGGGGGTTGCACCTCGCCCCAAGCGCTGCTCCATATGGTACGTCCTGTAGTGCGTGGACAGCTCGTTCTTCCACTCGGAGTACCTATATTAACAAAACACAACTGTTAGATATATTCGTACACTGCCAATAAATATATTTATACAAAAAAAAGCAAAACACATAACCTGTTCTTCAGCTGCTCGTCTCTCCACCAGTCCAAGGTAGGATGGACTCTAAACCATTGCTGCAATATTATAAATTAATTAGAAAATATTTTTATATAGTTATAAGGACTGAATTCATAAATATTTATTTTCTATAATAAAAATCATATTTAACTCACCGACAGTGCATTGTACACTCGCGCCTTGATCTCATCGGGCACAGAGCCCCAGTCGGGCCACAACAGTGGGACCCTGTCCCGCACGAGCATGCCCGTCGCGTTGATGTACTTGGTGGTGGTGTCTCTCCGCTCAATCGGGCGTCCATCCTCACCGGGACCGGGCAGGATCTCTCTGATCCCACCGGCCAGCTCCCTCTCCAGGGTCGACATGTTCGCTGGCCCTCTGGTCCGTCTCGTCCCCGCGGGTTTATTGACGAGGACGCCTGTTTCATAATTAAAATGAATACATAGTTAAATAATTATTTAAACTAACTAATTAAATAATTAATTAAACAATCTAAATAATTAATTAAACTAATCAATTACCTGCGTCGTTGTACTGCTTGTCCTTCTCACGAACGGCCCACAGGCCGCGGCAGTCCTCTGAGTCGAAAGGACTGTAGAAGTAGGCCTCCTCCCAGGGAATCTCGTGGGGCCGGTCGTGCCTCCAAATCTGCCTCCCCCTGGCGTCGTACTCAGGGATGGCAGGGAGGAACTGGACCATGTACATCCCCGATGGCGGAGACATACGGGGCGTGGACCCTGAGGGGCCTGCTCCCCCTGACGGTGGGCCCCGTAGCTGTGGACGCTGTCGCTGTGGGGGGACAGGGAGCATCTCTGGAGGGTCCAGATCGGCGCGCGGTGGGGTCGGCTGCCGATCCTGTAACAGTGCTGAAGTGCACTGGGGTCTGGTGGCTCTGCGTCCTCCTCCGACACTCGAGTCAGGGCCCGCTCCCGTCGACTCATACGAGGAGCCCCCACGTGGATCGCTCGGGGTCAATCCCATCAACGTCTCCTCTCGTTGACTCATAGGCCGGCCTAGGCCCCGACGACCGCTGGATCCGCTCCCCCCACGGCTGGATCCTGCCTGAGCGTCGGGGTCGCTCTCGGTCCGTCTGCCAAGCCATCGGTCTACAAAGCGACGGTTTCCTGCACAATTAGTATATAAATTCCATAAATTGCACAAAAATTCCACAAAAAAATTAAAAACTTCATTCAATGATATATACCTAAATATATTTATACCTAATTATATATATATATATTCCGAAATATAACACAAAATTCCTTAAATTTCACAAAAAAATAAAAAACTTTTTTAAATATATATATATACCTAATTATATATATACATAACTATATTTATACCTAAAGGTATATATATATACCTAAAAATTCTTGTTAATTCCTCAAAATTAAACAAAATTCCACACAATTCCATAAATTTCACACAAAAATAAAAAACTTCATTAAATGTATATATACCTAATTATATATATACCTAAATATATTTATACCTAATTATATATATATATATTCCGAAATATATATATATATATATATATATATATATATATATATATATATATCCTCCTAAAAATTCCACAAAATTCCACAAAATTAACAAAAATTCCACAACATTAAAAAAATTTCCACAAACTTCCATATACCTAATTATATATATATATATATTCCGGAAAATATATATATATATATATATATATATATATATATCCTTCACAAAATTCCACATAATTCCAAAAAATTAACAACAATTCCACAACATTCCATAAATTGCACAACAACCCTAAATTCCACATAATTTCACAAAAACCATAAAATTTCACAAAAATACCTAAATTCCACAAAATCACAAAATTCCACAAAATTAACAAAAACCCTAAATGAGGGAGAGGGGAACTACCTGACATGGTGGTGCGGCTAGGGGACGAGGACGGCGGTGCGGTGCGGCGGCGACGGCGGCTAGGGAAGGACGGCGCCGATCGGTTCGACTTCGGGTCGGGGAGGGCTCGGGAAGGCCGGGGACAGGGTGGGGAGGGGTGGGGGAGGGCCGGGGAGGCTTGGTCGGCGTCGGGGAGGCTCGGACGGCGTCGGGGAGGCTCGGGGAGGGGTGGGCGGCGATTTAGGGGTTTAGGTTTTCTGCAGAAATGGGGGAGAGGCGCCTCTGTTTCAGTTTAAATCGAGGGACTATAGCCGACGATTTCATTTTAATTCGTCGGCTATGACTATAGCCGACGATTTCGTCGGCTATAGTCTCTAACTAAATCCGGGCCGGGCCTAAGTTGGGCTTTGCGGGCCGGTTATAGCCGACGAAGTATGCATATCGTCGCCTATAGTATGCATATCGTCGCCTATAGTATGAATCTCGTCGGCTATAGTCAAGGACCTCAGCAGCCGTCAGATCTCCCCCATCCAACGGCGGACAATGAAACGGCGCGGATCGCAACACTTTAGCCGACGAAGTTCTGTATGTCGTCGGCTATTCTTTGGTCAAACTTTCGGTCAAACCTCTAAACGCTTTAAAACGGCAATTGGCCCGTCTAAATGATGTTTTTTGACCTGACCTTCAACAGAGAATAGTTTCAAATCGATGCGACGCAACTAACCGTATAAAAATTTTCCTCCAAATATTTACCGACCGTCAGGCTACCCATAGGAAAACGGAAGTAAAAAACACCTAACCGCAACATTCGGCACACAGATTTTGTCGGAATCTTCCCATTTTTCAACCGTAGTCGTATTTCAATATTTCGGTCGTATCTTATTTCACGACACTTTTGCATTTGAACAGTCTACGTATGGTAACTATTTGAAACTATACATTCACTTAAACACTTAGTAAATAAGTTAAGGAACATTAGTGCATATGTTCCGATTTCGAATCTAAAAGTTTGGAAAATCTATTCCAACCGTCAGATATCACCGTTAAGATTAAATACATGTATGAAAAAAAATCCAACTACATCTGACAACGTTAAAGGCTCGATCGGGACGGTCAAACTTTTGGTCAAACCTCTAAACGCTTTGAAACGGCAATTGGCCCGTCTAAATGACGTGTTTTGGCCTGACCTTCAACAGAGAATAGTTTCAAATCGATGCGACGCAACTAACCGTATAAAAATTTTCCTCCAAATATTTACCGACCGTCATGCTACCCATAGGAAAACGGAAGTAAAAAACACCTAACCGCAACATTCGGCACACAGATTTTGTCGGAATCTTCCCATTTTTCAACCGTAGTCGTATTTCAATATTTCGGTCGTCTCTTATTTCACGACACTTTTGCATTTGAACGGTCTACGTATGGTTTCGGTCAATATACTTTAGCCGACGACTTGCAAGTCGTCGGCTACAGTATAGCCGACGAATTGTAAGTCGTCGGCTACAGTATGGGCATTATAGCCGACGAATTGTGGTCCATTTCGTCGGCTATAATGCTGATGTTTCTGAAAATTTGCCATTTAGGGCCTGAAAATTGCCTATTTCACCTGATAAATTCCTGAATATCGCACAAACAATTCAATACAATTTCCCAAAAATTCGGAAAACGGTAATTAAGGACAAATTTTTTTTTCATACATGCATGCACCTTTGTACACAAATACATACATAAATAGTATACTAAGGATGATAATCAGAATCATCCTCATCACTTGAGTCAGACGTAGTATAGTAGTTAATATCTGGCAACCGGTGCTCGTACTCGTCGTCTGAGTCATCGTCTGCCTGATATAGACGATTCGGATTAACATCATACATGGGCACCTGACCCCTAGGAAGTCGAACCACTCTGCCCGGCGTCACATTATTATCGCGGATGGTGGAGGATTCTGGAATATCGCCGGCGTCCGGCTCTTGGTATGCGGTCGCTTCTTGACACTCTGTGCTCACACCAAGTGTGGTAGCACTGTATATGTCTCGCTGAGACACATGGTTAACTACCTTCCACGTGCCTTTGTTCAAAGGATCGTCAAGATAAAAGACCTTTTTGGCCGCTGTGGCGAAAACAAAGGGGTCGTCTTCATACACACTAGTGGCGGTATTCACCGAAAGTATGCCGTACTGATCGATCCGTATGCGGTGCGGCCTAGTATCAAACCATCGACACTTGAACAAGTGGACTTTCATGCGGTTCCCATAAATGAGTTCAACAACTGACTGTAGGACACCGTAAAAATCCACGCCCCCCTCTGCACCATCCACCATCACCCCACAATTCTGTGTTTTGCGTTCCCCGTCTCTAGCTTCACATATATACTTAACGCCGTTGACATCACACATTGGGCGGACTGTGGAAGATATCGGCTTCATCGACAACAGCCTCAATTCCTCTGAGTAATTTGTATGACCACCACTCGCAGCCACTTGCATCAGCTGAAAAATATAACTCAAATCACTCGGTGTGTTTATGATTAAAGAATAGGGAACTGTAAAAGAAAGCCATCTAATATATATATTTATACACTTACCCATTGTGGAAAATAGTCTGCAAACGTCGTGTTGTGGTAGTCGACATCACCGCGAACTTCCTTGCAGTGAAGATGGTGACGTTTCCAATATTGTACCTCCGGACAGTTTATTAGAACCCACCAGTGGGCAATCCCTACCTCATGGTCAGGCAACTTGTCCACACCCTTTTTCTTGAAGCTTCCGTATGGTACAACAGAGTTGGCGACGATAGATAGGTTGAACTCGGGGTCATCTCGACTTGGATGTTGTGGGGGGTCCTCCATCGCTCCCAAGTACAACTTGGCGTACGTTACACACTCATGCGCAATGTAAGCTTCAGCAATACACCCCTCAGGCGCAGATTTATTGTGCACATATTTCTTGTAGTCTCCAAGTTGTCTGCAAGGTTAACAAGTGCATGTTAAGAGCATGCAACTTTTATTTAAAAACATGTATAAATCAAATTTATGAATAACATGTACCTTTCGATGGGATACATCCAAGTGTAGTGTACGGGACCGGTAAGCAACAATTGTTGGGGAAGATGGATCATCAGGTGAGGCATGATGTCAAAGAAGTTTGGGGGAAATATCCTCTCGAACTTGCACAAGATAAAAACGATTTCCTCATGCATTCTCATGAGGTCTGATTTTCTAACTTCTCTAGCGCATAACTTCTGGAAGAATCTTGACAACGCCACCAACGGCTCAACCACTTCATCCTCCAAGTACGCTCGAATGAAAATAGGGAAGAGGCGTTGAAGCAGTACATGGCAGTCGTGACTCTTCAATCCGTACATCTTGTTGTCTCGGTAGTTAACACACTTGCTTATGTTACCCGCATAGCCATAAGGATACCTGCATAGCCATTAACAACAATTAGATTTCATGCATATATAGTCGTCCAACAACAGATGGCGGATTCTTTAGGGAATACATGCCTAATAAAAAGTTACCTGACATTACTCAGCCATCCAAAGATTTCATGTTTCTGGTCCCTGGTGACGGTGTAAGGAGCTTGGGGCATTTTGCTCCTGCCCTCTCTCAACCACAAATGGTCCCGCAGTCCCATATTTCTCAGATCAACGCGTGCCTTGGGGGTGTCTTTTGTTTTCTTCTCCCAATTCAAAACTGTGCCAACCACGGCTTCACCCACGTTCTTCTCTATATGCATGACATCCAGGTAGTATCTGGTAGCCAACCTGGCCCAATAAGGAAGTTCCCATAAGATGCTCTTGTGTGACCAGAACCTATACCGATCCGGCCTCTCTGGAATCGTGCGCAACACATCGGGATGATTGCTAAGCGGACCAAAGTCATACTCATTCAACACTGCCAATATTTCCTCCCCTGTCCATTGCTCGGGTGCCCAGCCCCTTTCTTCAGTCCCATCAAAAGCCTGTGCATCGTCCCTAAATGGATGGTCATGCGGAAGCCAACGACGGTGACGCATCTGGACAATCTTGCTGCAATGAGGACTGGAGCAATCA
This sequence comes from Potentilla sterilis, assembly GCA_963682095.1. Taxonomy (NCBI): domain Eukaryota; kingdom Viridiplantae; phylum Streptophyta; class Magnoliopsida; order Rosales; family Rosaceae; genus Potentilla; species Potentilla sterilis. The sequence continues at coordinate 16,422,444 of OY821767.1, read as the reverse complement.
ACAGTCATGCACTCTGAACAAGCCCTGTAACCCCTGGTGACGCTGCCCGACAACATACCCCTCCCAGGAAAGTCACTGATCGTGCCAACAAGCATGGCATGCATCCGGAACATCTCATTTTTGAACCGGTCGTAGACCAGGTGGCCGTTCAGACTCAAGTACCGAAGCTCCTCAATTACGGGTCTCAAATACACATCGAGACACTTTCCCGGATAACCTGGGCCTGGAATCAACAATGTGAGCATGTTATATTCCTTCTTCATGCACATCCACGGTGGAAAGTTGTACGGAATCAAAATAACTGGCCACACACTGTACTGAAGCTCTTTCTTGCCAAAAGGGTTGAAACCGTCGGATGATAGCCCTAGCCAAACATTTCGAACCTCTGATGCAAATTCAGGAAACTCCAACACGTTCTTCTTCCAAGCCTCTCCGTCGGCGGGATGTCTAAGGGTGTCATCGTCAGGCACATTCCTCTCAGCCCACCATCTCATAGCTTCGGCCGTGAAAGCACACATGAACAACCGCTCAAGCCTATCAATCAGCGGGAAGTACCGAAGTATCTTCACAGCTTTCTTGTTCCCTTTAGGAGTGAACTTATACCGCTCTGTATTGCATAATGGGCAGTATTCAAGATCTGCAAGTCCTTCCCCGTAAAACAGAACGCAATCGTATCTGCATGCATGAATCTTGATGTAGGAAAGGCCGAGATCTTTAAGGATATGTCGCACCTTATGATGACTGGTAGGAAGCCGATGTCCGGGGGGCATCGCCCCACCCCATAGCCGAAGCCAATCATCAACCGATTTGACAGTGCCTTTGTTCTCCGTTTTGATCTTCATCACTCCCATGACAGATTCAAGGACAGTCTTACTGCATCCGGGGTACAACGGAGTCTGTTGCAATGCGATCAGGTTGTTGTACTTTTCCATACCACTTGTGTTGACCGGAGATCGGGGTAATGGCTCGAGTGGCTCAATATCAGGGAAACACTCCATCTCCGGAGGTGGGAGTTGCACATCTGGTGCTTCCTCAAAGACACCGCTCTCACGAGGAAACATATCGTTGATCCAGTTCGTTGTCGGATCATTGGAGGAACTCCCTCTCTCGGCAAATTGTCCATGATCATGACGACCCGCAAACTCTGGTTCACCGTGATAAATCCAATTAGTATATAGGACCCAAAATCCATATCTAGCCAGGTGTTGCTCCACTGTCTCTATGGAAAACCGGTGTCGTGGGGTGGCACACTTGCACTTTTTACACGGACAATAATGAAGTGTAGTGTCTCCACAGTTAGCCATCACAAAATCCAGGAAACTCCTAACTCCATCATGATACGCCTGATCCCATCTTCCAAGGGTAATCCAACTCTTGTCCATCCTGTAAATTCAAGAAATAAATATAGTTATATATAGATATGTATATATGCACGTACTACGTACGTACGCACGTACTAATTAATTAAAAAATTCATCATTACACACACACACACATATATATATATACACATGCATCCCTAAATTAATTAAAACATCGTCAATCTCCCTAATTAATTAAACACAATGTATTTTTTATATATACCAACAATATATTTTTAATTACAATTAAATTAATTAATATATATATACATTTTTTCATCAAATTCATCTAAAATCACCTATAAATCAACAATCAATCACTAATCTTCAACAAAACTTCAATTCTATCTAACCAATACAACATATATATCAACCCATTAATAATCTCATCTCAACACACATATATATATATATATATATCAAATTAATCACACATTTATTCTAATTAAACTCTAAATTAACACACCTCTGCATATAACCAACTAAATCAACACACACAGCAATATACGTACCTTTCAAGCTTATGGCCGAGGTTTTGGACGATTTCAGAGCGTTTTGGACGATTTCATCGACGAATGAGCTCCCTGATGCAGAAGGTCGATCTGATATAAGAGTTATAGCCGACGAATACCCTCCTCGTCGGCTATAACCAAAAACTTTTCGTCGGCTATAACTCTTATAGCCGACGAATACCATCCTCGTCGGCTATAACCAAAAACGTGTCGTCGGCTATAGTTATAGCCGACGAGTTGTCGGCAGTCGTCGGTTATAATATTATAGCCGACGATGTGGCCGACGAAATAGTAATTCGTCGGCTATAAGGGGTTATAGCCGACGAGATACTATTTCGTCGGCCGTTTTTTCCCATATCGTCGGCTATAACCCCTTTTCTGGTAGTGATATCAGATTTGCATCACCTTCGAGCTTGCCGTGAATTTTTTAAGTAGCACGTATTACAATAGAAGAGCATTATACAGTATCTATAATAGTAAAGATCTATAACTGTTAGCCAAATAAAAGTTGTGCAGAAAATGTACTCCTAATTACCAATTACCAACTCTACTTTTTCCAGATAAAATCATTACATTATGCTTTACAGTGGTCATCATTCCTACAATTGCAACTAAGTCTGCAGAAATATATACTTTCTTGGTGGATATATTGGGTGTAAATTAAAAGAAAAAAATGGTTGTGTTATTTTAGGGAGCTGTATTGTATTTAGATTCATGCATACATTTTTTAAAGTGATGGATTCATAAAGAGTTCTTCTAGATTTATACAGATTTATTTAATCTTTTAAATTTCCATAGATTTATAAGAGAGACTTTTAAGGATTTGTGAAAGTAAGATACAACTTTATGGGCTCTCATAGATTTTGACAAACTTTTTATCATTAATCACTTCATCAATATAAACATGTAACATAAGTAAATAAACAAAAATTTAATATAAAATATTTCTAAGTTAACTAGATTTATGTGTATCAAACTTTTAAACATGTATATTATGGAGGAAGAAGTGTAAGGATAAAAATGATGAAAAGAACAAATTTATAAATCTATGAAAATGACGAGATGTGAGAGAGAGAAAGACAGGTCGATAAAAATTGAGATTATATCGAGTTGGTGTCGCAAAGTTCATTGATAGAGTTACCTATGAAAGATGTGAGCTTTCCGATATATGCACGTACTCGTTGTACTTTTCTATTACCACCAATTTGTATAAATAACCCGTATTGTAAAATATGCATGAGAAAACTGCGATATGTTTAGAGTAATGGAGAGAGAGAGAGAGAGAGAGAGAGAGAGAGAGAGAGAGAGAGAGAGAGAGAGAGAGAGAGAGAGAGAGAGAGAGAGAGAGAGAGAGAGAGAGAAATATTATAAATTTACAGAAATCTTAAGTCTAGAGGTTAGATTTATGGAAGATTTTTTTTTTTAAAACAATTTACACGAAATAATCCATTCAAATCCATCATTCAATGAATCTATTAAAATTCGTAAAGTTTTTGAATACTCTTAAACTTCTAGGGTGTGTTTGGATGGAGGGGAAATCAAGGGAATTTAAAAGAAAATGAGGAATTCATAATTTATATACATTAATTACCTCATTTGGCATTCTAAACTAGAGAATTATAAACTTCTCAGTAGAAATAAATGAAGAAATTGCTCGTTTGAATTCCCTAGAGTATCTTTAACAGACTCTCTATTATAACTTCTTAGCTACTTTAGAGAGGATATTTAGTTTTTTGTGAAAAATAGCAGTTATACCAGACTCTTTATTATAACTCTATATTAACTTTTAGCTATCTCGCTAGTCGAATTTGGAGAGCGTAATAGCTAAAAGTTAAAACAATAATATTTAATACATTCCTTACATGTAATTATATATAATTTATATATACATTTAAACAACTTTTTATTCATTTAATAAATATTTTAAATTCAAGTCAAGTTAAAATAGAGAGAACTGATGCAGACGTATTTCTAAGAACATTTTCAACAAACTCCCTATTATAACTTCTTAGTTATTTTGGATAGCATATTTAGCTTTTTACGAAAAATAGCAGCTATATCAGACTCTATATTATAATTCTATGTTAACTTTTAGCGATCTCGCTAGTCAAATTTAGAGAGCGTGATAGCTAAAAGTTAAATTTTTTTTTTTTAAATTTAATACATTGCTTATATGTAATTATATATAATTTATAAATACATTTAAACCACTTTTTATTTATCTAATAAATATTTTAAATTCAAATCAAGCTAAAATAGAGAACTGATACAGACGTATTTCTAAAGTGGCTAGCCAAAATATGTCGGCTAACATTTAACTAAAATATGGCTAGCATTGCTGAAGATGCTCTAAAATGGTTAGCCAAAATAACTTTTTAGCTATTTAGACTAAAATTTAACTAAAGTATGGCTAACATTACTAAAGATGCTCTTAGTTCAATTCCTCTCAAAATAGGTGTCATTTTGATTTTCCCGCGTAAGTCTCTTTTTATCTCTTTATTAGTTTCAAAAACAATTTATTTTTTCTTTTCATATATTTTATTTTATTTAAAATTTTCTTTATCTATTACACATTCCAATTTCTTATTAAATATAACTAAACAATAGAACCTAGAATTAATGAAAATATTATTGATGAAGCTTTTGATTCCATCATTTCAGAATTTATCGAGAATTTAGAAAAGTCTCATCCAAACGCAGCATTATAGACTTTTAAAACATAATTAAAGTCATTATTTTTTTTTGCATCGCAAAGGGTATTCCAAAGGCTTCCTAGGCCCAAGGACTAATCCCTCGGTGGAGGTCATCCTACAGGGGCATTACAGCCCCTCCCTAGCCACTTTGCTTTCATGAAAATTAAAGTCATTATTGAATATCCTTAAACTCTAATAGATTTAAAATCTTTTTTTATAAATCCAAATTGAATATTCTAAAACTTCTAGAATTTCTAGTAATCTTTAAAACACAATGGAAATCTAAGTACAATACACTCTCCTTAGAGCATCTCTAACAGCTCCGGCATTTTAGAAAAAAAAAAAAAGATTTTAGAGAAAAATAAGCCCATTTTTTCACTCCAACAGATTATGTATCCCATTCTCTAAAATAGGAAATAAAAGAAAGAGAGTGATCCATTCTCCAAATTTACAGAATTGTCAGAGGATTTAGCCGATGGGAGCATTAATTTTTTTTTTTTTTTTTTGCAACTCCTCATGGCAAATAAGCAGTTAAGGACTTATGTCGGATATAAGTTGACACCTTTGTTCTCAAAAAATTGACGTCAAGTACTTTGACACCTACTCCTACTACTCTAAAGCTGCCGACGTCGGTCGCGGAGGAGATCGTCGGCGTCACAATCTTTAATTTGCCGCTACGTGTTTCTTCCCTTTCAACGGTCTCAACACCTGTTGCATGAACAACTCCAACGTTCTCACCGGAATTCGTCATTGTGATCTACAACACTCTCCAAACAATATGGGTTCAACACTCCCTCTAAACAATATGTCTGGCGTTGGAGTCGAATCCTGGCTAGAATAGATATATATATTTTTTTTCCGGCCAATTGCGTTAGAAGCTGCAAAGGTTGATTTGTATTTTAAATGAGGAGGTATTGTGGTCTTATTGTGCTGGGTTTGAGAAATTTGTATTTCTATTTTGTGTCTGTGCTAGTGTAATGATATATCCCACATTTCAGGGTTTTTGTTTTACAATCTAGATTTGTTGAATATGGAGATGAGAAATAAAACACGATAGTTATAATTTCGGAGCCTTGAATGATTCACAATTATAAGAAAGCATAATTTGGATGAGTGTGAATGATGATTATGTGTGTGAATTAAGTGGTCTGAGGCTTCCTATACTTAATCTCGATACATGTTTGTACTAATTGCTATCATTTTTTTTTTCACTATAAAGTCGTGTGCTTCATGCAATCTGATCATGAAATTGTAAATGCCATTGATAATGAGAAGTTGAAAACCATTCTGATTTGCTCATGCTGCATTAGCTATTGTTTCCATCACTGGTCTTGTGTGATGTGATCCTCCTTATTAAGTTTTAAGAATCACACCGGCCAAAGAAACGGAGGGACTCGGAAAGATAATTGGGTCAATGATGGTTTCACAGAACTGGGTATAGATTAATGAATTTTGTTTTAGTAGACCTTCATTTGTATATATGATTCTCTATTTGTTAGCTTTCGTTCAGTATGTGCTCTTCTTGTATTCAGTTTTGAGCAATGATCCGTCTCTGTCAAGATGAATGACATAAAAAAAAACTGCGGCTGTCAGTGAACTTGACTCGGGCGTCAAATGGTTTGGGTGGATGAGAATTTTGAAGGATTCAAAAATAAAAGAAACATAAATCTATTATAGAAAAATCAGAATTAGTCTACTTATTTCATTGATAATCTCATTTATATAGGATGAGTATTACAACGATAATAGTAAATACATTAATGACAATAATGACTACATAATTATCTCTCGTCAGTTACATTAACGAAGACACATAATGTGTTTTTCCTTCAACACTCTCCCTTGTGTCGAGTCAGAGATAAAATGGTGCATGTGGTGTTGCCTCATTAAAAACCTTGCCAAGTAACAAAAACTCAATGGGAGAAAATAAAACTTTGGTCGAAGGAGAAAATGAGCACAACGCACTTATTACATTTGAAAACAACATGTAAGTGCTAGACTCCCCCTGATGGCTGCACCTCCCCCTAATTTTTACATTAATCATGAGATTCTCCCTGATTCTTTTATTTGATCAAGGGAACTTCATTAACATTAGTATAGTTATGTATTTTCACACGTTTTTCCAAATATGACTTTGAGTAACGATAGTAACTAAATCTTGACACATCGTCCTCATATCCAACTTAATTTACTTTGATCTTGAAGATAAGGTTTTTCATGAACCGAACACATAGGTTCATATTGAACATTAGGTTCACTCGTGGTATGACCTTCATATAACAAAACAGTCATAACTTCGTCTAGAGTATGGATGAACCGATAAGAGATTTGAAATTGATCTGTAATAACACATTTTCTTATTTCACCTTTAATGCGTTTTTTCTTTACGCATAGTTAGCTATGACGTAGATAGTTTCTTTATCATGTCACATTTTTAAGTATTTGAAAGAACTATTTGCGTTGCCTGGGTGCAGAGCTACACATAGCTTTACAAATTTTCATCGAATGAGAGGTCGAGTCTTACATATTGTGTTTAAGTACAATCATGCGTGATTACACTTGTATATGAATTTCATTTCCCAACACTTCTTCATCATCTTCCATTAGATGATAAATGGATCGATTGTTAGAGTAAAGACTTCGACTGATCATGGGAGTATATGTAGGCCTCACTTTATTTTTTAGAGTGCCTAAGCCGATTGATGGATGGTCACCATCATTACAGTTCTTGAGTTCCATTTCAAGACTGTGCATTCCCAAGATCTTTTTCATTCTTAATTTAGGATTTACAATACATAGATTTTCTCTTAGTTCATTTAGAGTTCATGTATATCTATAATGAAAACGCATGGGCCTAATTCATCAATCTCTTTTCACTCAAATAGTCACTTTAGTGAACGTTTCAATTTCTTTTGCAAACGTACTCATGTGATCTAGAGCCACTTGATTTGGGTGGATGAAGTCCGTTTAGGATCCTCATGTATATCTCTTAATTTAGATCCTCATAGAGATATATATTTTGATCACTTTCGTAAGCTGCCTGTTCAGTTTTTCGGAAACTACCAAACTGATAAGGTAGTGGAGTGCAATGACATTTATTACGAGAGATTGTCTCATCGTAGTCCATTACGAGAGAATATCTCTTCGTAGTCGATTCCAGTGCGTTTTTGAGAGATCTTGTGCCATAAGGTGAGTCTACATACTCTTATTCTCATTACGCATTCTAACAAAGATATATTTGATAGGGTTTATATTTGCGGTGTCGGCGTCACCAGCCCAAAGGACCTATCTCTTTGTTTATACTAGATCGCTTTTTTTTATTTGGCCAATTTACTACGTTGACATTTTTCAACGAAGTATGGTTCGATATTAGTCTCATTATTCCATGTCCTCATGTACACTAGTGTAATGTGTTTATAGAAATCTCTATACTTTCAAGGATTGGTTCGAACATTTGAGGTGTCCCCCAATGATAACCACAATCCAGAAATATTCTCATGAGACGGATTTGAGTATCACTGATCAATAGATCATGTTGTGCCAAAACTCACTATCTTTCTTTGGGTGAGAATTTATCAAACCTAAGGTGGCATTCCCCTCTTTTTTGGAGAGCTACGGCCTGTGACACCATTTATGCTACTAATGACATCACCATGTCACTATCCATAGTGGTGGTGCAATGCTCAATTCCTCTTGGGTGGCACCATGTCCTCTTAATAGGACACAATCCTTGCAGGCATATTTGCAGTAGGTTTATGTGATCTCGTCACTTTAATGTATCATACATCTACGTACTTTATTTTGTGGATCAAGATGAGACACAGTGGGGACAAACCACGACAATTCATGTCGTTCCACTTGAACATACTTTTTCAATCTACTTTTTTAATAGATTATTTTACTTCTATAATAAATCCATAATTTGCAAAATAACGAAGCTGTTAGAGTTGGAGTATAAAAAATTTAGAGATTTTAACTTTTACTCCCTTATTTTACAGAAATTATAGAGAAAATGTCAGAGGTGCTCTTAAAAGGCACTAGGCCAATAAGTGCATAAGATAACACTTATACACTTACCGGTTTTGCAGCGCAATGTTGTGTGAGAAGAGCAAGTGAATCACATAACAGTTTTGAGAAAAATTCGTTGTGTGAGACCATAAAATTTTTGGAAGTTTATTTTACAAAAAGTTACTAAACAGTTTCAACTATATTTGTTGTGAGTATGATACAAAACCGGGCGGCATCCTCCCCTCAAGAGATTACTCAAATTTGGGTTTAGATTATACAACAGAGCATGAAAAATATGTTGTGTGAATGTAGGTCTTCAAATATTCCCACAACAAATTTTGATCATATTTTGTGTGGTAAATCTTCCATGTATGGTTGTACCGATCTTTTTCTCGATTTGGCACTCACATCCTCTCTAATTATAAAGTTTTGGGGAAGATATCATGTAGATTTATAATCTCACGTACAATATAGATACGAAAAATAATTTCATATTATTATATACTTGTGAAGTATTCGATCAAATCATTATACTGGTGTATTTCTATATGATCTGAAAATCATTTCATAAAATGATTATGCATCATTTTATTTGATCAATGTGGTTAATTAACTTATGTGCAATCAATATTTCAGGAGGTGTCTACCACCAATCACATATGTTTTCCAATTAGTAATAGAACTCTTGTCATAGATTTCTGGAGCTTCATATGAGAAAGGTTTTAGTCTATTCATACTATGAACCTCTAAACACCTCTCATGATACCGAGGATGACCAGACTATTGCAACTATCTTGGCTGAATAGGAAATACTGTACAGTGATGGAACGTTAGGAAGAGACCCACCCACTTAGTTCTAATTTATTGTCATAGTACTAGATTGATCATTTTACTTTTGGATTGGTTAGTGAACACCTGCCACTTTGGCTTATAGGTTTCATGATCTTATTGGATCCAATACATAGATATATTACCTTTTGATTTCTCAATTAAGATTAATATAGTGGTTTGGATGTTTTTGATAAAAATTTTGTTTGAATGAAATTGTTTATTTGTTAAATTAGTATAACAAATCATACAACAGTTTAATGACAATCCAACATTATTTGAACAAAGTGATCATACAATGAAATTATATTGTAAGGTAACGTTGTGTGAGTAACCAATCACACAGTGACAATAAGAAAAGAAAAAATATGTTGTGTGATAAAAAATCACATAACAATTCTCCATCGTTGTGTGACTAAAATACCACATAACAGTTTTTCTACTATTGTGTGACTGTGGACAGATTTTTGGAAAGTCGCTCGACAACTGTGCAGCAGATGCTGTCTACACAGCTCGAACACTGCCGAGTGAATTCCAAAATTCTGTTGAGAATCAGTGGAAATCTCGGTTTTATAAGACAACACTCGTATATACAACGGTTTCGAGTCATGGCCAGACAATGATTTTTCACCGTTATCTGATTCACTTATTGGTGTAGTGTGAGAGTACTGCTATATATTCTTATTAATCATTTATATCATCATCTTCTTCTTTTTAGGATCTCGATCATATTCAACATGCAGGTCACAAATTTCAAGATTTATGCATTAGAATGCATTGGCGATACTCTCCAAGAGCCCATTTCGGGAAGATACACTACAACAATGGAAATCTTAGGCGACGAAAAATTTTCGTCACCTAAGAGTAATTTTCGTCTCCTAAGTACTTAGGAGACGAAAATTTCGTCACCTAAGTTTCGTCGTCTAAAGTTTGTTGCCTAAGAAAGTAGACGACGAAAATTATAAATTTCGTCGCCTAAGAAAGTACTTAGACGACGAATAAAATTCGTTGTCTAAGCGCAATTGGTGACGAAAAAAATTCTTAGAGGACGATGTTTTTCGTCGGCTATGGACTTACTTAGGCGACGAAAATTCTTGTTTCGTCGACTAAGTGATTTACTTAGTCGACGAAACTAATATTTTTCGTCGACTAAGTAAATAACTTAGTCGACGAAACAAAAATTTTCGTCGCTTAAGTAAATCACTTAGTCGACGAAAAAAAAATTTCGTCGCTTAAGTTATTTACTTAGGCGACGAAAATAATATATTCGTCGTCTAAGAAGATCACTTAGGCGAGGAAAATGATATATTCGTCGTCTAAGAAAATCACTTAGGCGAGGAAAATGATAGTTTCGTCGCCTAAGTAAGAATTTATATTAAAAAAAAAAAAACCGAAATTGAGACAAAATATTAATTAATAAATTGAGACAAAATTTATTAATACAAATCAAATACTTACATCATCAGATTATTTGAAGTTAATAAAGGACATGTATAAAAATTCACAAAATCATATACATACTCCCCTACAGAAGCTTAAGAGGAAAATCCACATTTTCATCTTCAAAATGTATCAACTTTGTGAACTATTTCGTACCCGTAGAAGTGGTGTGTGACGCTTCCTGACCTGCACAGCAGTCGAAAATTGAATCCCTAAGCAGAATCACACAGCAGAATCCATTCTATACATCTGCTTCTCAGATTATGTTCACTATGTTATATCGATACTTCTTATAGGCTTAACAGTTAAGACACGACAAAATCCACATGCAAGGTGACTTTGTATGTAGATTCTTATCTAGAGAGAGTAATATTGAATCAAAACCAACCACCCGCAGACTACCATGATTAAAAAAGAAGAGAAAAAATGTGAAATGATCAATAACAGAATGTCCTAGAGTCCTAGAGAACATACCTTATCAACCTTGTTTCCAACAAGCATTTTGATGCAATCTGGGCTTGTGGAATACAGGTCAATTTCTTTAGCCCATATATCAGATAAATTTGTAAATGTGTCCCGTCGAGTTACATCATACACTGCATCATATAAATAACTAATCAACTAAACACATCCATTGATTAACCAAGAACATCTGACATACAAATATAAAATACATATAGCAATAGACAAAGAGAACAAACATACCCATGATTATGCCTTGAGCTCCTCTATAATACGAACTAGTGAGAGTTCTAAACCTCTCCTGCCCAGCTGCATCACAAACAGTTTATCTCAATATATAACCAACTCAAAAGTTCTACATTAACCAGCCCGATATCCCATCTTCTCAAAACACATAACTAACAACACAACAAACTACTCCAAACACTTGCACAACCAGACATAGATTTACTTCAACTGATTACCTGTGTCCCATATCGCCAGCTTCAGCTTTTTACCGCCACGAGTAACATGCTTCACTTTAAAGTCCACACCTACAAAGTAGCAAAGCAAACAAAGTAATTTCTGTTTGTTCTTTCCATAATGTAATTGAAGCCAGACTTTAAGCACGAAAATTGAATCTCCATCCAAAACACATCTCAATTTCTTTAACCAATAACAGACTTCAAGCATGAAGATTATCAATTCAAATCCAGCATGTAATTGAAGCCATAAAACAACAAGAATGGCCGCTATCACTACTTAACAGTTCATATCATGCAATTCTAATTTCCAAGAACCAAAATCAGTATACAACAACTCCATAAGTCCAACTGTTGCTAATGCCGACGAAAACAGGAATCCAAATATATCAACACCATTCTCACACTCCAACATTACTACTTCACCAGCAAATAACAATGAAATCAAAATCTCTCCAAGAACAGGAAACACAAGCTGAGCAGTAAACCCATAACTTCAATTCTTCAATTCCCAACCAAAATCAAAACCAAGCTTATCAACATCTAGAGCTCGATAAGAGAATTAAGTCTAATACCTGAATTGAATTCATAAGTCGCCAGACAAGAACAGAGAATCACCAAAAATCACAGAGCTTCAATTAATCGAATCCCCCTCTAGGCTGTTGGTCTGGGCAAACAAATACCATGGAGAGGTTCCTGAAGTCGAGACGAAGCTCCCAACGCCGGTGACACACCTTGACTTGATCGGAATCGGAAACCCGAACGGAAAAGTCGCCCCCTTTTTGCTCCTTCTTCTCTCCCTCTCTAGAGCTTGTCTCTGAAAACCAAAGCTATAGTGATGACCACGATGCCGATACGAAGCTGTGACCACCACTTCCACGCCAAGAGACGGCCGGACGACGGAGAAAGGAGCAGAGCTCCGTCGCGCGCAGAACACGACCTCGGCCCGACTTTTGGGTCTGGGTTTGTTCTGATGGTCAGGGAGAGTAAACCAAAGATGAATTGGGGAGGTTGGGGCGGGGGCCACAAGGCGGAGGAGGGAGCGGCCAGTGAGGAACCAAAGATGAATTGGGGAGATCGACTGAACTAAAGTGTTAAAGGGAGTGCAGACTCATATTCAATTAACTTAGGCGACGAAACTTCCCCTTTCGTCTACTAAGATAACAACCTAGACCACGAATATCCAAATTTCGCCTCCTAATATAATTTCGAATTTTTCCCAATTTATTGGCGCAAAATTTGAAAATTAGGCCGCCAATTTATTAAATAAAAAAAAATATAAAGTTACTTAGACGACGAAAATTATATTTTCGTGGCCTAAGTTATTACTTAGACGACGAAACTAGGTATTTCGTCGTCTAAGTAAAATCTTAGGCCACAAAAATCTAATTTTCGTCGTCTAAGTAAATTTATATTTATTAAATGAAAAAAAATATAAATTTACTTAGACGACGAAAATTAAATTTCGTGGCCTAAGTAAATTTATATTTTTTTTCATTTAATAAATATAAATTTACTTAGACGACGAAAATTAGATTTTCGTGGCCTAAGATTTTACTTAGACGACGAAATACCTAGTTTCGTCATCTAAGTAATAACTTAGGCCACGAAAATCTAATTTTCGTCGTCTAAGTAACTTTATATTTTTTTTCATTTAATAAATTGGCGGCCTAATTTTTATTTAATGTGTTAAAACATTTACGACGAGTTCATAGAAAAACAATTAGGTTTAGAACGTTTATATACTAAGTATCTGTCAGTCGGATCCCCGAATGGTTCAATGCGCATATATTAACAGTCGAAGTACGTACGTACAGACCATTTTATAATTGTAATTATACATCAAAACGCTATTACGTACCTTTACATGACCTTGTTTGGTCAACTCTTCTAAACATATGAGACGTAATTATCCATGTAAAAATTTGAAAACTTTTACCTCCCGATACTATGACTCCCCATAGAGAGAGATAAGTTTAAATAAGGTTGACCGCATCGATCGGGGCTCTAATTTTGTTGGATTTAAGTGATTTTTTTACCATCACCATATTTCATCATAACGATTAAATGCTATTTCACAGCATTTTTCAAAATTTGACTTCTTATATATAGTTGTTTCGAAAAGTCGTACACTTCAGTATAATCTACTAATCAAGTTATGCCGGATTAGTAAATATGTTGTCATTATAATGGCTAAATTTACAAAATGAAAATTTTGACCGTCTGATATGATTGTTATAGTTGACTATGAGTAGAGTATAAAAATCAACTCGTTTCGTGAACGGTCGATGCTCGATCGAATCAATCAACCATATTTTCATAAAACTTATCACATGAAAACGTTATTACGTACCTTTAGATGATCTTGTTTGGTCGACTCTTCCAAACATTAAACTCTCATATAGATGAAACCTATTTATCCATGTAAAAATTTAGAAACTTTTACCTCCCGATACTATGGCTCCCCATAGAGAGAGATAAGTTTAAATAAGGTTGACCGTATCGATCGAGGCTCTAACTTTGTTGGATTTAAATGATTTTTGTACCATTACCGTATTTCATCATAACGATTAATTGCTATTTCACAGCGTTTTTCAAAATTTCACCAGTTTCTATATAGTTGTTTCGAAAAGTTGTACACTCGAGTATAATCTACTAATCAAGTTATACCGCATTAGTAAATATGTTGTCATTATAATGGCTAAATTCACAAAATGAAAATTTTACTATATATATAGTCTGAGTTTACTTAGGCGACGAAAATTAATTTTTCGTATTCACAAAATGAAAATTTTACTATATAGTCTGGGTTTACTTAGGCGACGAAACTTAATTTTTCGTCATATAAGAAGAAAACCTACCGACGAAAAAAAATTCGTCGTGCTCGTCATTTCTTAGACCACGAAAAAAAAAGTTCGTCGTCTAAGATTTTTTCTTAGGCGACGAATTTTCAATTTTCGTCTCCTAAGTACAAATCTTAGGCGACGAATTTTTTTTTCGTAGTCTAAGATAATGCACGGACGACGAATATTTTTTTCGTCGGTAGGTTTTTGTCTTAGACCACGAAAATAATAATTCGTCGCCTAAGACTGTTTTTAGGCGACGAAAATTTTTTCTTAGGTGAGGAAAGTTTTTTCGTCTCCTAAGCTATCTTAGGCGAGGAATTTTTTTAAGTTTCGTCGCCTAAGGTTTTTTTTCCTTGTAGTGATATTTCGATTTGAAGAGTAGTTTAGTGTACAATTTCTAAAAAATACTCCAGTAATTTCCTGTGTTCATGCAGATACGTTAGCTAGGTGTATATATTTGTAAATAAACGAATACAAATAAGAAACAAAATATTAGATTAATATAAATAGTATATATGATTAAGGGCAACTAGCTAAGTAATAACTTAGGCCACGAAAATCTAATTTTCGTCGTCTAAGTAACTTTATATTTTTTTTCATTTAATAAATTGGCGGCCTAATTTTTATTTAATGTGTTAAAACATTTACGACGAGTTCATAGAAAAACAATTAGGTTTAGAACGTTTATATACTAAGTATCTGTCAGTCGGATCCCCGAATGGTTCAATGCGCATATATTAACAGTCGAAGTACGTACGTACAGACCATTTTATAATTGTAATTATACATCAAAACGCTATTACGTACCTTTACATGACCTTGTTTGGTCAACTCTTCTAAACATATGAGACGTAATTATCCATGTAAAAATTTGAAAACTTTTACCTCCCGATACTATGACTCCCCATAGAGAGAGATAAGTTTAAATAAGGTTGACCGCATCGATCGGGGCTCTAATTTTGTTGGATTTAAGTGATTTTTTTACCATCACCATATTTCATCATAACGATTAAATGCTATTTCACAGCATTTTTCAAAATTTGACTTCTTATATATAGTTGTTTCGAAAAGTCGTACACTTCAGTATAATCTACTAATCAAGTTATGCCGGATTAGTAAATATGTTGTCATTATAATGGCTAAATTTACAAAATGAAAATTTTGACCGTCTGATATGATTGTTATAGTTGACTATGAGTAGAGTATAAAAATCAACTCGTTTCGTGAACGGTCGATGCTCGATCGAATCAATCAACCATATTTTCATAAAACTTATCACATGAAAACGTTATTACGTACCTTTAGATGATCTTGTTTGGTCGACTCTTCCAAACATTAAACTCTCATATAGATGAAACCTATTTATCCATGTAAAAATTTAGAAACTTTTACCTCCCGATACTATGGCTCCCCATAGAGAGAGATAAGTTTAAATAAGGTTGACCGTATCGATCGAGGCTCTAACTTTGTTGGATTTAAATGATTTTTGTACCATTACCGTATTTCATCATAACGATTAATTGCTATTTCACAGCGTTTTTCAAAATTTCACCAGTTTCTATATAGTTGTTTCGAAAAGTTGTACACTCGAGTATAATCTACTAATCAAGTTATACCGCATTAGTAAATATGTTGTCATTATAATGGCTAAATTCACAAAATGAAAATTTTACTATATATATAGTCTGAGTTTACTTAGGCGACGAAAATTAATTTTTCGTATTCACAAAATGAAAATTTTACTATATAGTCTGGGTTTACTTAGGCGACGAAACTTAATTTTTCGTCATATAAGAAGAAAACCTACCGACGAAAAAAAATTCGTCGTGCTCGTCATTTCTTAGACCACGAAAAAAAAAGTTCGTCGTCTAAGATTTTTTCTTAGGCGACGAATTTTCAATTTTCGTCTCCTAAGTACAAATCTTAGGCGACGAATTTTTTTTTCGTAGTCTAAGATAATGCACGGACGACGAATATTTTTTTCGTCGGTAGGTTTTTGTCTTAGACCACGAAAATAATAATTCGTCGCCTAAGACTGTTTTTAGGCGACGAAAATTTTTTCTTAGGTGAGGAAAGTTTTTTCGTCTCCTAAGCTATCTTAGGCGAGGAATTTTTTTAAGTTTCGTCGCCTAAGGTTTTTTTTCCTTGTAGTGATATTTCGATTTGAAGAGTAGTTTAGTGTACAATTTCTAAAAAATACTCCAGTAATTTCCTGTGTTCATGCAGATACGTTAGCTAGGTGTATATATTTGTAAATAAACGAATACAAATAAGAAACAAAATATTAGATTAATATAAATAGTATATATGATTAAGGGCAAATGTAATAAAAAGTCCTTGTGGTTTGGGGTCATGTCTCCCTCGTGGTTTAAAAATGTCTAATTTTGATCTTTGTGTTTCATAAATCACTTAATTTTGTTCATATTTTAAAATGAACCATAATATCAATTTAGCATTAGGTTCTAGTACTAATGCATGTGCTAATTTGTTATGCAAAAAAAAACCTATTTCATTAATTAAAATAGTTATGATGTATAGTTGTATACAAATTAAAGGTTTTATAAAATAATTGTTTATCACAACGTTATGTATTTACTCATATATATTCAAACTGAAGGTAATTATATGTTGATTCATTCTAATGATGAGATTCCTGATGACTTGCTCTCTCAAATTCCAGATGAATTGTTCAACTAAGTATTAAAATCACAGACTTCCTTGTGAATTTGAACACAAATTGAATGAAGAAAAGAAAATAAGGACAAAAAATAGGTGAGTTATGAAACACAAGGACTAAAATCAGACATTTTTAAACCACAAAGGCAAACATAACTATAACTCTATAAGGTCCATATATAACATTTGCCTTATCTATGATTAATTCATCATGTACCTGTTGAGGGAAGTCACCATCCTCCATTTGTGAATTGATCAAAACCTTTACTCCACGATGAATGGGAGTTGGATCTACGTCACCCTGAATTTGATCACCAAAGTTCAGACTAATTAGGTCTAAATTAAGATATCTGGTACGTGGTAAAAGAAAATTAGTATATAAACTGACCTGCCCGGCTTCGATGAGGGACAGTAAAGCCCATGCAGTGTGTACCAGATTAGCGCGGTTGCCTTGTAGATTTGTATAAACCTGAAAACATATATATATACATCGCCATACATAATTTAGAGCTTGTTACCTTGCGCAAGCTTAAGTATACGTGCTGTTTGGATTATATTTTGGCTTAATTAGTACGTTAATTAATCACCTTATTTTGACTGAAAGGTAACTCTCTCCCCAACCACCATTTGGTAGCTGCTTTGAGAGCAAAAATGCACAGGCTTTGCATTAGCAATATGGAACTATTCTGGTACTTCTTCCCGCAGGCTGCTAGTGCCCCGACACCAAACCAGGTACCGTATGTGTAGCAAATACCCCAGCACCCGTACCTATATATGAATCAATCAGGAAACTAATGAAGTTAGTTGACTGTGTGCTTACCTACGGATAGCAAGGATTACACACACATATATAGCCTGTGTTGGCTGTGTATAACGTAATATCGGAAATAGTCTAAAGGAAAAAACGTAAAACTAGTTTATATATATGTACCATGAACCATCAGGGTTTTGTGTTTCTTCAATGTAACTAATTGCTCTTGATATGCAACTGTCTATTTCCTGCCTTCGGTGGCTGGGATACAATCTTCTAAAGAGTGCTAGACCTTGAACTGCTGATGAACTGCATTCTACGTACCTATAGTTATTAGTTCAATGCATTAGAAATTATATATATATATATATATATATATATATATATATATATATTGAAATATTTAAAGGAAATTAGTGATAATGTACGTACTCTCGTTCGATAAGAGTATCTTCAAATAACTCTGTTGGGTTGAATTTCTGTAGAAGGACAAGTATTTACGAATATATAAAAAATATCTGTTCAAATACTTATACATTAATAACTAGATGTGTAGATCAATAGCAAATTACGGCAATAAGCATTACTGATTAGTGATTACCTCCAACCAACGGAATGCTCGCTCTTTGAGGCTCCCAAGCAGGGAAACCACCACTGATGCTCTGAAATCAATTAATATTGTTAAGAAGGTACTAGTTAATGAAATTAAGGCATAATACTTGTAGTTAATTAAAGATAATATTGGTTCTTACTTGTAGAGAAAGAATGACATTCACGGCATCATAAAAACATTCTGTTTTCATTCCTTCTCCAACTAGTTTCTCTGGCATTTGCGAGAGCAAGAGTGCAACCTGAAATGGATGAATAATACCAGAAATTTCTTAAAGAATCTCGATATCGATCATGGCCGTCTTATTTTGGGTAGTATGTAGAAGATATTATTTTGGGTAGTATGTAGAAGATCTAGTTGGAGTATTAGCTAGCTAAAAACCTTTAGTCCTTCTGAAGTGCAGTCGGAGACTTGCCAACCATGGTCCTGTATTGAGAATGTCCATGCACCTTTTTAGATATGTGTCTGTACATAGCTGCGAAGTTGCCTCCAGGGTTTTCTCGAATCTTTTGTTTTGATCGATTGGCATCGGTTCAAAATAAATATAAATTAGTAGTGTTATATATATATATATATATATATATATATATATATATGAATGTACTCATCACGGATATATATATATATATATACAGTATGTATATATATATATACGTATCTGATCACAGATATTAAACGATCAATGCATGTAGATCTTACCTGTGAAGCCTTCACAAAGTCGTGCGCTTTTCGAAGTGTATCCGCATACTCTTCATTTAGGTCACAAGAGAGTATTGCTTGAATTGCAAAGGCTGCATCCCACAGTTGGCTACCGAAACCCTGCAGTACGTACGTGTAGCGCATAATAAAGACTATGATATATAAAAGCAATAGCTAGCAGGGGATTTTGTAGAGTGAAATTTTATGGTTTATATTGAATAATGAAGGCGGGTCTCTTTTAATATCTATGTAATATACAGACTACACTCGTATGTATGTTAAAAGGACCGTGAGTAACCTGAAATTTCAAGCCATCAAATCTGGTATTCTAGCCAGGTGAAGCTTGTACGCTTCCGAATTTGGATCTTCAACCCAACAAGCCATCAAACATAACACCTACGCGTGCGTGAACACAAATAGCTATCTAGGATTAATTTCATTTACATTATGAATTAACCAAGCTGTTATATATGTAATTAAGGGTTGGTTCTTAATAATTTGCACAGGGGTACCTTTTCTACAATCCCAATGCAAAGATATCTGCTGTTCTCGTCTTCATAGTGTACGTGATCAATTGCTAGTTTTATGGCCTTCTCTCTCAGGATAGAAAAGGGCCAACGAGCAAGAATTGGTTCAGCAATATGGTGAAGAAATCCTCACAGCATATCTTGCACTAGGGGGTGTGGATAATATAGGTCTTCCTGAAATATATATATATATATATATATATATATATATATATATATATATATATATATATATATATATATATATATATATATATATATATATAAACAATTTGGTTTTGTAAATAATATTGGTATGATATTGCATATATATAATTGAGATAAATATTAACTTGAATTTAGAAATAAAAATTCTAGAAAATAAACAAGAAGGTATGAAGCGATACACAACCAATACCGAACGAGTTTTCAAGGTGGATTTGCACAAGTCAAGTCGTGTGTGTCACACACTCTCCTTAAGATAACTACGCCGCCTCTACGGGTGCACAAAGTCTGTTGGCGCTCGTCTCCCAGGATACAATGACTAACAAATTCTTGTAGCTGCACTGCTGCAAGAAAGTCTGCGAACCGGAGCAAGTACCTCTTTCTATCACCAAAAAGTGAAACAAGAACACAAGAGTAGAAGAGAGAGTTTGAGAGGAGAAGAGCTGATGCTTTTTGTTGGTGTATCTAACTAAGGAATATGAGGCCCTTTTTATAGTGTGAGGAATGGTTTGGCTTTTAAAATCAGCAATGAATACAGGGAACTCAATGGCCAAGAAACAACACAAAATTAATCACCATGAATGGCTGAATAATTATGTGTTATAATACTGGAATTTCAACAGGTTTTCCAGCAGCTGAAGAGTCCAAAAAGAATCCAGGCTGGGTGTAAAAGGAGCCTGCGTTCTGGAGCCCAAATCGGTGTTGCATTCGTGTCCGCAGGTCGCGCGGGCACACCCAAGTTTTTGGTGCTCCAAGCCGATATTTGCACCCCCCCTGCGCGTGAGAGTGTATAGTTTGTGTTTACACAACTATACCTCATAGGAGGATGATTCTATATAAACTCTCTTTACTTTTCCCTATATCCAATGTGGGACAAACTTTGTTTTCCCCATTTCAAATAGCCAACGTTCGATGACAATTTTTCATTCATCCCAAAACCAAATTAGGCATATGAACACATGATCTTGTAGTCCTCATTATGGAGAATACAAATCCAAGTTCATTTCTCATTAATCATAAGTGTAACACACTTTAATTAATCTATTTAAATTTGGTTTTTATAAATGGGTTTTAACCCATTTTTTCCAACAATTCCCCACATGAATAAAATTGGCCACCAAAGACTCGATAGAATTGGTGATAGATTTTTATGGTCGAAACCTGCATAGGATAGATAGGTTTTACCCTTTGAACCTTCCCTTGTGAAAGTATGATTACGTTACTAACTAAACAGTAGACGCGATGTCCTTGAACTATTCGTTATTTTGTGTAACTGATAGCATACCTCACACATGAGTCTTCCTGGTACATTCCAGTTCTCACTATTGTGCCCATTTTGGCCATGGACACACGCCTGGTTCTGCAAGTAGTTTGATAAGAGTAATGCCATAAATAACTCTCCTAGAAGCGGCCCCACTTCTCTCTTGCATAGGTGATCTCTTATATAAGAGTAACCCGTATTACTCCGCTCGGTTTTACCCGATGCATAAGAATCATTAAAAGCTTGGCTTAACCTTACTCTTACGGGTATCACTGTTTTTCATCATAGGAATGGATTTGGGTTCTCCCCACAGTGATCCAATTTCATCTCCACAATTTAGTTTTCCCATTTGAACCTAGCTCTTGGGATCTCCAATCTACTAGGTTGGGTATCCACTGTAGAAATTTATTTTCCAATGGGCTTTAATCCCATTCCCCTCGATGATTTATCAACCAACTCTCTGTTTAACCCTTTGGTTAGCGGATCCACAATATTATCCTTAGACCTCACATAGTCTATAGAGATAACTCCAGTAGAGAGTAGTTGTTTAATGGTATTATGTCTTCGACGAATGTGTCTAGACTTACCATTGTACATCTTGCTCTGTGCCCTGCCAATCGCGGATTGACTATCACAATGTATGCAAATTGCAGGCACAGGTCTTGTCCATCTAGGAATATCCTCTATGAATTGGCGTAGCCATTCTGCTTCCTCCCCACATTTGTCTAGTGCAACAAACTCAGATTCCATCGTGGATCTAGTTATGATTGTTTGCTTTGAGGACTTCCAGGATACCGCTGCACCTCCCAGGGTGAATACATATCCACTAGTAGACATTGAGTCTTTCATGTCAGATATCCAGTTTGCATCACTGAATCCTTCTATAACAGCTGGATATGTCGTGTAGTGCAGCCCATAGGTACGAGTATACCTTAAGTACTTTAGTACTCTTGCAATTGCTTGTCAATGCACAGCTCCAGGATTACTCGTATACCTACTTAGCTTACTCACTGCATAAGCTATATCCGGTCTAATACAACTCATTAAGTAGATTAGACTTCCAATGACTCTCGAATATTCTAATTGAGAAACACTTTCTCTTTTATTCTTCGACAGGTGCAGAGTCATGTCTACAAGAGTTCTGGCAATTCCAGATCCTTCCTTGTCAAATTTCCCCAGGATATTGTCCACATAATGTGTTTGATCTAGTACAAGTCCTTCTGATGTTCTTGTGATTTTTATCCCTAAGATCACATCAGCAAGGCCCATATCCTTCATGTCAAATATTGAATTTAACATGTTTTTAGTGGAGTTGATCATTTTATCATTACTCCCGACGATGAGCATATCATCCACATATAGGCACAGAATGACATAACCATTTTATGTATCCTTGACATATACACACTTATCACATTCATTAATTTTAAAACCATTGGTGATCATGGCGTTGTCAAATTTTTCATGCCATTGCTTTGGTGCTTGTTTTAAGCCATATAATGACTTTACCAATTTGCACACTTTCCTGTCTTGTCCAGGAGCTGAGAAACCCTCAGGTTGTTCCATGTAGATTTCTTCATCTACATCACCATTCAAAAATGCCGTTTTCACATCCATTTGATGTACTTCAAGATTGCGTAAAGCTGCAATTGCAAGTACCATCCGGATAGACGTTATTCTCGTCACAGGAGAATAGGTGTCAAAGTAATCCACACCTTCTTTTTGCCTATAGCCTCTAATAACAAGTCTTGCCTTGTACTTGTCTATTGATCCATCTGCTTTCAACTTCCTTTTGAAAATCCACTTGGACGTCAAAGGTTTACAACCTGGTGGCAGATCCACAAGTTCTCAAATGTGATTTTGCAGAATGGAATCAATTTCACTTTTGATTGCATCTTTCCACAGAGGACTATCAGTAGAGCTTACTGCCTTTTTAAACGTACGCGGTTCACCTTCAACCACATAAGTCAAAAAGTCAGAACCAAAGGATTTTTTCCATCCTTGCCCTTTTGCTTCGTCTAGGTTCAATCTCAACCTCAGCCTCCGACTCAGACTCGGCTTGTTGATCCTGATCATTATCAGTAACAGCTTGACTGTCTTCACGTGTCCGTTTAGAAGAATTAGATTCATCTATGGACTTTCTTGGAAATACATTTTCGAAAAATGATGCATTTCTCGATTCCATTATCGTGTCCTTATGAATATCAAGAACTTTTGATTCATGTACAAGAAAACGATAAGCCGAACTGTTATGTGCATATCCAATAAAAATGCAATCAACTGTTTTAGGCCCATTCTTTACCCTTTTGGGTTTAGGAATTTCCACTTTAGCTAAACATCCCCATACTCGCAAGTATTTATAGGATGGCTTTTTCCCTTTCCATAATTCATATGGAGTTTTCTTCTCTTTCTTTTTGGGCACCTTATTTAAAAGGTAATTAGCCGTGAGAATTGCGTCTCCCCACATGTTGGGGGGCATCCCAGAACTGAGTAGCATGGCATTCATCATATCCTTCAAGGTACGATTTTTCCGTTCTGCCACACCATTCGATTGTGGTGAGTAAGGTGCAGTTCTTTGATGTATAATCCCATGCTGAGCACAAATATCAGCAAATGGCGATTCATACTCACCTCCACGATCACTTCTCAGTACCTTTATTTTCTTGTTGAGTTGATTCTCAACCTCATTCTTATAGAGCACAAATTTCTCTATAGCCTCATCTTTGCTCTTTAGCAAGTATACATAGCAGTACTTCGTACTATCATCAATAAAGGTGATAAAGTACTTATTACCGCCTCTCGATTGTGTTGATTTCAAATCACACACATCTGAATGAATCAGATCAAGGGGTTCATTATTTCTTTCAACATTTTGGAATGATGATCTCGTTAATTTTGCCTCTACACAAGTTTCACACTTATGTTTTGTGTCAATTTGGAATTTTGGTAAGTGGTCCATGTTAATTAATTTCCGCAAAGTATCGTAATTAACATGTCCTAGTCTACCATGCCATAAATTGGAAGACTCAAGCATATAAGTGGAAGATGAAGCTTCATTCATTTTCTTGACTATAGTCATTACATTCATTTTGATCATTCCACCGGTTACATAACCCTTACCCACAAACATTCCATTTTTGGACAAAACGAGCTTGTCAGACTCTATCACTATGCGGAACCCATGAGTGTTCAGTAGTGCACCAGAAATCAGATTCTTCCGGATCTCTGGAACATACAGAACATTGTTCAGAGTCAGCTCCTTCCCAGAGGTCATCTTCAGAATCACCTTCCCTTTCCCCTTGATGGCAGAGGTGGCAGAATTCCCCATGTACAAGATCTCCCCTTCCTCAGATAGTTCAAAGGTGGAGAACATCTTCTTATCAGCACAGACATGTTTGGTGGCTCCAGTGTCCATCCACCATTCCTTGGGGTTTGAATCCACCAAGTTCAGCTCAGATATCATAGCACAGAGGTTCATCTCAGCAACTTCTTGAGTGACATCATCAACCAAGTTGGCCTCCTTCTTCTTGTACCTCCTTGGTTTGTTGCAATCCATAGACTTGTGACCAGCCTTGTCACAGTTGTAGCACTTGCCTTCAAACCTCTGTTTCTTGGAGACACCACCTTTTGGTCCTAGCTTGGACCGTTGATTCTTGAACTTCTTGTTCTTGGAACTCTGGCCATGTTCCATGACATTTGCCTTGGCAGAATATCCACTGCCCCAGGTCTTCTTCTCAGATCCTCGGTTGTCCTCTTCAATGCGAAGCTTGACCTCCAGATCTTCCATGCTCATTTCCTTTCGCTTGTGCTTCAGGTAGTTCTTGAAGTCTTTCCAAGCGGGTGGCAGCTTCTCAATAGCACATGCCACTTGAAAGCTCTCACCAAGCACCATCCCTTCAGCATGAATCTCATGCAGGATCAGCTGGATTTCTGAGAATTGACTCATCACAGTCTTAGAATCCACCATCTTATACTCAAGGAAGCGGCCCACGATAAATTTCTTGGCGCCGGCATCCTCATTTTTATATTTCTTTTCAAGAGATTCCCATAGCTCCTTGGTCGTTCCCATGTTGATGTACACATTGTACAATGAGTCAGACAGACCGTTCATGATGTAGTTCTTGCACAGATAGTCAGAACTATTCCATGCATTCACAGCAGCAATCTTTGCTTGATCAGCTTGGTCTCCTTCGTTGAATTCAGGAGCATTCTCAGTGAGAAACTTAGCCAGGGCAAGAGTGGTAAGATAGAACATCATCTTTTGTTGCCATCTCTTGAAGTGCAGCCCGTTGAACTTCTCAGGCTTTTCCCCATGGAAAACTGAGACAGGTACAGGCGCGGCAGGTGCTTGCATGATTGGAATTTGAGCTGATCCCTTGCCAGCAATCACAGCATCAAAATTTTCTCTGTTAGTCATGTTTTCTCAAACTGAAACACACACACAAGTTGTAAGAATCTTGAAACTCGAACGTAACGAGTATTCACAAATTATATAAGCAATATCAATATAATAGTTGTCTTAAGATTGTAAATAATATTGGTATGATATTGCATATATATAATTGAGATAAATATTAACTTGAATTTAGAAATAAAAATTCTAGAAAATAAACAAGAAGGTATGAAGCGATACACAACCAATACCGAACGAGTTTTCAAGGTGGATTTGCATAAGTCAAGTCGTGTGTGTCACACACTCTCCTTAAGACAACTACGCCGCCTCTACGGGTGCACAAGGTCGGTTGGCGCTCGTCTCCCAGGATACAATGACTAACAAATTCTTGTAGCTGCACTGCTGCAAGAAAGTCTGCGAACCGGAGCAAGTACCTCTTTCTATCACCAGAAAGTGAAACAAGAACACAAGAGCAGAAGAGAGAGTTTGAGAGGAGAAGAGCTGATGCTTTTTGTTGGTGTATCTAACTAAGGAATAGGAGGCCCTTTTTATAGTGTGAGGAATGGTTTGGCTTTTAAAATCAGCAATGAATACAGGGAACTCAATGGCCAAGAAACAACACAAAATTAATCACCATGAATGGCTGAATAATTATGTGTTATAATACTGGAATTTCAACAAGTTTTCCAGCAGCTGAAGAGTCCAAAAAGAATCCAGGCTGGGTGTAAAAGGAGCCTGCGTTCTGGAGCCCAAATCGGTGTTGCATTCGTGTCCGCAGGTCGCGCGGGCACACCCAAGTTTTTGGTGCTCCAAGCCGATATTTGCACCCCCTGCGCGAAGAGCTAGCTAGCACGATCTGAACTACAAAAGGTAATTATTAATAACTAAGAACAGTCGCACATCTATATATTTTCATAGCGAGCTAGACTGTAATATATATATTTAGTCCGTGATCATTTCCTCTAATTAATAAAATTTCAAACTGCTGGGGCTGGACCATATCTTTGGACGTTTGTTGGGCTGCCTCCCCTGTTATTATATCAAGTATTTTATTTTATTTTATTTATCGTTTGCATTTGTTTTTGTTGCTTTATTTTCAATAAATTCTTATCATTGTATGGACAGTAAGGTAGATTGATTTGCTTTTGTTGCTTTATTTTCAATAAATTTTTATCATTGTATGGACAGTAAGGTAGATGGATTTGTTTTTGTTGCTTTATTTTCAATAAATTCTTATCATTGTATGGACAGTAAGGTAGATGGATGGTAAGGTGCACACACTTTGCCATATTGACTTTAATGAGCGGACAAATGAAGAGATTCGGTAAATGGTTGCAGCCTTCTCTTCGCATCATGAAAGTTAGTATCACTGATAATATTTTACAATAGCAATATAGTGGGAAAACTGATAGACATAATAATTTATAGCTATGCGTGAGTATTATTTTTCTAATATGTAGCTAAAATTATTTTTCTAATATGTAGCTAAAATTATAAAACAAATAGGAGAGTCAATGATTTACTATTCACTATATGGTGTTTGTTAGAATGCATATGTTCTGTAGAAACTCCTAATTTAGATATTATTAAATGGAGTTTAGACGGAATGTCCTTCACGTATTATGCGGTTTCGTTAATGATTATGGTGTGAGAGTTGCCGTTTTATAAAAGAAAAAAAAAATCAAATTGGAAAATTAATGGCCTTAATTAATAAAGGATCGTTGTTTGGTATGGTATAATTAAGGGGAGTTTGTCCAGGATGCATGATCTAATTCTGGCCGGTACGTCTAATGCTTGAGCTAGCTGGTTCTAGCAATCTAACATTCATCATATTTTATTTGTTCATTACGTTCAAATCTAACATGTTTTAGTTCATTCAGTGAGCCATTCATTTTATTAGCTACCATGCCGACGGCGATTAATTTCATATCAATGTTCACGTTAGTATATCACACCAATAAGTACATCAGATAACACTATATACTTAACGGTTTTGCAGTACAACGTTTTGTGAGAAGAGCAAATGAATTACGTAACCGTTTTTGAAAAAAATTCATTGACCATAAAAATTTTGAAAGTTCATTTTACAAAAAAGTTACCCCACGGTTTCAACTATATTTATTGTGAGTATGATACAAAACCGGGCGGCACCCTCTCCTCAAGAGATTGCTCAAATCTGGGTTAGATTATACAACAGAGCATGAAAAATACGTTGTGTGAATGTAGGTCTTCAGATATTTCCACAACAGTTTTCGATCATATGTTGTATGGTAAATCTTCTATGTAAGGTTGTACTAATCTTTTCCTCGATTTGGCACTCACATCCTCCCTAACTATAAACTTTTAGGGAAGATAACATGTAAGTTTATAATTCCACGTAAAATATAGCTACGAATAAAGTGATGTGTGACTGAAGGAGAGAAAATCAGACACACAACGGTTTTTATTTCTCTGTTGTAGATACAGCTCTCATGTTAGAATAATCAAAGCCTTTTCTCATTTGGCACTCACATTCCCCATAACCAAAAAGTTTTGTGTCAGATAGCCTCAATGTGTTTAATCACCCAATATGTTTTTCCTAATACTGTTGTATGAATATGAAGTAAAAACATAGTCAACTATAATTAAGGTTTTGCTCCACTATGGGTAGCTAACATATTGAGGGATAAACGACTCAATCTCTTTGCATGGTTTCATACACCTCATCTTTGTGAGAGTGTGAGTGTTGACTGATCGAAAAAAGGTACAAGAATGAAGTTAAGAGCGTTTTTCTTTTAAATACGTACCTTTGATTTACAGTTGACCCATGCGATCGAGATCCAAATGTTACCGAAAATAGGAGAATTTTGTACCATAGCCTTATTTCAATACGATGATCACATCCAATGGTCGAATATTATTTTATCAAATTTAGTCAAGTTTAGTCATTTGAATTATGTTGTACCTACTAATGTCATATAACTTATTTACTAGGTTATACATAAGTGTGTATCTTTCTAAACCAACTATATCGAGGAAATGAAAAATACAAAAAACAGAGCATACGATATGATCATGATAGTATAATATGGATATAGTACGAAATTCACCAATTTTCGATAAAGTTTGAGTATCAATTGCATGGGTCAACTCTAATTACGTATATTTAATTGACTGTAATTAATATCAAAATTCGGAGCAAGGGTGGAACAAAGGGGTGACTACCCTGAGCTATAACCTATGTGATACTATGGTATAAATTAATCCTCTTGAGTTTCTTATATATGTTCGTATCATGGAACTTCCTAGCCCATGCCATCTGGAAACTAATCGGCTTATCTTTCTTATATATGTACAGCAACACTTGAAGGTGGAATCATGCCATTTTTGTTAAACATATCATTTCCTGCTGCTTATAATATACTAATGAAACGGCCACTACTTAACCATTTAAATAAACACACTTCGCATCTTGGTGCTTTTGATTTTTACTTCTCATTGCCTCTTTGCATTTCATCAAGGTCCTTTGATTTAGGATTGACAGTTTAATTATTTTTCAAGTGCTAAATAGAGGTCTCAATATTGCTTCTCAGGATTGGGGTTCAAGTCAATTTCTTGCTTATTTGAGTTTGGATTTTGGTCAGCTTTCCTTCACCTTCAATGTACTCAGATAAAGAAAGCGTCCATTGATTTTATAGTGGCTTTAAAGAAAACAGAGAAAACTTTGCTTTCATCTTCTTGATTTGGCTTAATATGACTGAGCTTTGATTTCTATTTTATTTTTGCTATTGCATGCCATCAGAATACACAATTGGAGGGATAACTGTAGCTGGCCGAAAATTAGAGATAGTGAATGTAAATATCAGCTCAATAGTATGGTGAAATAATTGAATAATTGAATTCATCGTGCATGAAAGACATACTATTGGTTGATAGTGTTCTTAAAATTCATTTTAATTGTACAGTGACATGCTGACTTCAGAATAAAACTTCTTGGAGCAGATGAATGGCTTTTCCAGGTCTCTATAGGTTTCTGCATATGGCACTTCTAACTTTTTCCTATTATTTGCATAGTTAGGGATTGGTTAAGAAAAAAAAAAGTTAACCACATAAGATTATCGTTTCAATTGAGGATTGACTAAAAGGGAAGTGGTTTGAGTTAATGGATTCCAATCATAAATACAGTCAACAGAAAGGGACACTATGAGAGAGACATCGATTGTGAAATGTTGGTTTGGCCTACTTAACATTATTATGGTGAAGACAAGAACGAAAGAGAGTGGATGATAGATAGATAGATGATTCAAGCACATATTTTACTTGTTTAGTGAGTTGGTTCCTATATGTGAAGGCCTGCAGTTGTGGTATATGCAGATTACTACTGATGACCCCTATTATGAGATGCACAAATGGAAGAAAGATCAATGCTAGATAGGAAGTGTAATAACCCGATTTTTATTACTAATTTCTTGTAATTTAATCGTGAATTATTTGGAGAATGATTTTTGAGGATTTGTGTTTCGGACGTTTTAATTAGTTGTTGTGTGACGTCGGAAGTGAGTTTCGAGAGTTAAAGATTTGAAAAACGTTGAATTTCGAGGGGCTAAAAGTTGACTTTCTGATCCGTCATGAATTTCGACAAGTTTTCTTCATGACAGTCGTAGAGCTTGACGATATGAGTTCGTAAACACGTGGCACGCTTGAAACGGACGTCGTATGAAAAAGTTACGACCTGTTGAAGTTATTCCAAAAATATGAAATTTCTATAAATAGTAATTTAATTTCAGAAAAATCAGAAAATTCTGAAATTATCCGGAATTATCGCGATTTACTGTTCATCGTCTCCAATTCGAATCCGGAGCTTCTTTCACGTAGATCTCCCTCATCCGGCCACCAATCGAGTCGTGCGACCTGTCAAAGTGTTCATCTCGACGTCCTCTTCCGTTTGAGCTAAGGATCGGCACCGGAGAGTGGCTGTGTTCGGCGCAGCAAGCGGAGGAAGCCACTGCTGCCGTACACGGCGGAGCTGCGACCACGTGCGGCGGAACCGGAGCTCGTGCCACCCACCAATCGGGTCGTCTTCTCCTTGCGGTCCTCTTGGTGTAGGTGGTTGTCGCCGTTTCAAGCCGCTGTGACCGGATCGAGAAACGTCTCTGATCGGGTCGACCCGACCCATTTCAGCAGTTCAGATCCGGTTCGACCCGACCCGCTTCAGACCCGACCCGGAGTTGACCGTTGACCGTTGACTGACGTTGACCGTTGACTGGCGTTAACCGACGTTGACCGTTGACCGGTACTGTAGCGATCCGACCCGACGCTATTTCAGCCCGATTCGACCCGTTCTCTCCGAGGCCCGACGCGAAACGGATATTTACCATTTCTGGTGAATTAAGGTGAGTAAACCTCAGTGTATTCGTATTAAATACGAGTTGATTATGAATTAATTGTAGTATATGGATCGTTATATGCAAAATGATTTTATGGAATTGATATTTGTTTTAAATTGAATGAACTTGATCGACTACGGTTCATTGGTAAGTAAAATGATTTTAATATAAAAATGATTTTCAAAGGGTTTTACGATCAATGACTATAGTTGGTATTAGTGGACTATTCCTGAGTGGATGTCTACGTATATATATATTTACGTGAAATATATAATGTGAGTGTGCAATTGGGTGAATGTATTATGTTATGAAATTATCATATATGTGATTATGTGAGTGGTGTGATGTGTGGTTGTGTTGGTATAGAAACCAACGGTTGAAGTAAGATCTCACCAATAGTGGTGAAAGATCTTACATGTGTGGGGAGAGGATCTCGCCTAAGTGGTGAAAGGGATCCTTCTGGCAAGTATGTCGGAATCAAGCCTTTGGCCGGGTGATTGGTTACGATCTTAGAGCTCTAGTCTGTTTGCCTTGTGAGATTTGTAGGGGAATGACGTTGGTCAGTGCGCCCCTAGTCTTACTCTTTTGGTTGATTGTGCATAGTGAATTTTATAATATACGTGTTTTCCTTTGTTGATTTAATTATTTTTTATCATGAACTTGTTTGTTTTACTCACACGAGCTTTGAAAGCTTACCGGGTTCGTTGTTTACAACCCGGTGCACCAATTGATGGTGTAGGGGTTAGACCTGCAGGTGAGGACCAGAAGCTAGGGAGCGGCATCTGAGTCGCACGGCTAGTAGGTGTAGGCCTTGGTCTAGCTTGTAATTATCTTTTTGGGTTAGAGAGTAATAGTGAGAGACTCTTTTCTTACATCTATTTTGTTAATGATGTAATATTTTGAATGTATCGAGCCACACACTTAAACTCTGTTGTTTTACTTGGTTATTGTATGATAACTTTCAAGTGATTGAGTTTATTTATAAATTTTAACATTGTCGAATTTGAATTTTATTATTCAAAATTCGGAGTGTTACAGGAAGGTTGGGAGTTTTGATAAATGGAAGCGAGCAGTGATAGCTGTTATTGTTGCTGTAAACCTTTTTTTTTTGTCAA
The DNA here is from genome assembly GCA_963682095.1 of Potentilla sterilis. Lineage (NCBI taxonomy): Eukaryota > Viridiplantae > Streptophyta > Magnoliopsida > Rosales > Rosaceae > Potentilla > Potentilla sterilis. The sequence continues at coordinate 16,390,231 of OY821767.1, read as the reverse complement.
ATATAACAAGTGATTCCTCATGTTGTTTTTTATGTACAGGAGAAATAACACCAACTGGGACAAATCACGCATGCATCATCTTCAATCCAAATATCCCACAAGCAACAGATCTACTAACATGCAGAGTAAGTATTGTTAAGTTTATTGAGTGCAATCTTGAATTCTCTTTCTTTTTTCAATATATATGGGTTGGGAGAGCACTGTGCTCTTCCCAGCTCCTACTCAAAACCAAAAAAAAAAAAAAAGAAAAAAAAAACCAGTTCTTGCAATGAAACAAGTGATGAAAATTATTGTTCAAATTAAACTACAGGTTCAATAAACCAGGAAACAACGAAAGAGTAAGCGGATCATATAAGGAAACAAAAACAGATCAATCAAGGAAACAGTTTATGATTTGTGCATCCAGAATCCATCAAGGTATAAAAACAGAAAAGTTTGGTATTCTGTTTTGAATTTATTTACAATTTAATCTCTCTGTATTATTTTACTTTAAATTTTGATTAACCACATAGTAATAATGCAAATTAGCATGACAGTACGACACATTTCTTTGTTGTGCAAAGGTTGGAAGGTTCCCAACTCACAGCGGTTGGTAGTACAGAACAATGTTTTAAAAGGCGAGCCTGAGGCGCGCCTCAAGGCGTAAAAGGCGCAAGGCGCATCAGGAAAAGCCTCAGCCTTGGCTGTCTAGGCGCCGAGGCGTCCAAGGCGTTGAAGGAGGCGTTGAAGGCGTTGAAGGCGTTGAAGGAGGCGTTGAAGGCGTAGGCTTCATGTTTTTTTTTTTTTTTTTGCTGAGAAGAATATGTGGGATTGTGGGGTATAATAGAAATTTCGCCAACAAAACACAAAATGAATCAGGAGCCAGCACTAGGTCTTCATTCGCCGTCCTCCTTCGCAGAGACGCAGAGAGAGGCATCGCAGAGAGAGGCATCGCCATCATCAAGGTAAATATACTGTTTAGGCATACATACGAGCTGGTCTGATATGTCGTTCACTGTTCACCCTAGGTTGTTTTGAAATCGCTTGTCAAATCATGACGACTGTTGAATTGGTGGGCTTCTTGATTCACCATCATGTTTCTCTGTTTGTATAAATCAAGTATTGACAAGTTTAGCATTTGAGTTTTCTTCCAAATTTCCCCATTCTGCTTCTTTCCAAAAATTAGAAAAGTATCTCTATGTTTATGTATAGGTAGACTTAACCTTCTGTTTTCGTTTTTGACTTTGAACAATTCATGTCATGTTTATGTATATGACCTGATACGTTGGTTCTATTAGACTTCATTTATTATCTAGCTGATATAACGGATTCAATGCTGTTTCGATTTGTTGCAAAGTTTAACGGATCTGTTGGATCTGAGTTGCTTCCTTTAAGTGACACTTTGAGGTAGTTGCATTAATCTGCTTGCCTTGGCGTCCTGAGACACCAAGTTCTATATTCTGAACAGCAGTAAGTGCAGGCCCCTTAGTTGCATTTTCAGCTTGCACATGTATGTATGTCAGACAATTGATTCTGGCTTTTTGGGTCGGCCGTTGAGGCTCTTCCATATTCAGTTACGCATATTATGTATTGTTTTCTGAGTTGCTTCCAAATTGGTGTGGTGCAGGTTTCGCATAAGAGGAAGGTGACGGTTGCAGTTCATCAAGGGAGTTCTTTAGTAAAGAAGGCAAGGAGATTCTTACATCCAAACTCCAAAGGTATACCCTACTTAAGTGTCCTATTGTTACTACTCATGTGCTTTTGTAAAGCTAAAAAGTCAATGTGGTTCCTGGATGAATGAAGGTTTGCGCTACTTGACTGGCATACAATTTGTATAAGTTCAAATGACAATATTTGATTGTTGAATTAATTCTTTGTAACGGGTATCAATGAGTCTCAGTGGAAGGGTTCATCCCAGTATATGTTAAGGATTTTAGATTAATTTGATTAGATGTGAGAGCTGCTTAAAAAATAAATTACTTAGTTGAAAAACTTTTTAGAATTGTTTATAGCTCTTGATTCTACTTAATTAGTCTTCCCTCACATATTTGATCACTTTTTGCAATCACTCTCTTTTTGTGTATATGCTGTAGAAGTGTGTTTGTCATATTAATTTCATGGTACGAAGGGACTTCTTTAGATCTTTATCACTTATCAAGTTATCATTAGTATGTTTGATGGGCGTTGGGATCTTGTCTATCCACTTATCCATCGGCAGAATATTGAACCTTGTCTATCCACTTTTCCGTTGGATCTTGTTTTATAATGCAGGCCGCACAATGAGTACTAGTAGTGAGACACAAAGTACTAGTGGGACACAAAAGAAAGATTATGCTTGGCGATGGACTAAACCAATTGCCGGGGAATTGATTTACTTTCTCTGCGGATTTTGTGATCATAAGTGTACCGGTGGCATTTTTAGATTCAAGCAACATTTAGTTGGCACCCATAAAGGAATCAAACCTTGTCTTAAAGTTCCACCAAATGTGAAAGATTGGTGTACTAAAGCACTTGTGAAAAATGATGAAGAGAAACGAGCAAGAATTCGGGTGCGGCGGGAGATAGGAGGATTGGAAATTCTAGAAGAGGATGCGGATGTTCAAGAAGTGGCAAATATAGGGGGAAGTGAGAGTGGTAGTGGTAGTGCTCCAACTCCTTATGGTGGTAGTGGTCAACCAAGGGCTAGAGGACCAATGGATAACTTTGTAACCTCTAAAGTTCGGCAAGTTACATTGAATACCTCATACAAGAAAGAAGAGAGACATGATGTGTGTAGGGCAATTGGACGCTTGTTTTATACGAGTGGGTTGGCTTTTAATGTAGCGAATAGTCCTTACTATTTTGCGGCAATAGAGATGATTGCCAAATATGGTCCCGGATTTCAACCTCCAACAAGTCATGAGTTAAGGACTTGGATTTTGAAAGAAGAAGTTCAAGATGTTCAAAAGTTGATGGAAGAACATAAAAAGGATTGGAGGAAGTATGGATGCACTATTATGTCCGATGGTTGGACGGATGGCAAGAGTAGGGTCATACTAAATTTTCTAGTAAATAGCCCTAAGGGTACATGGTTCTTGAAATCGGTTGATGCATCGGATACAATAAAAAATGGAGAGTTGATGCTAAACTACTTGGATAGTGTTGTGGATGAGGTTGGGGAAGATAATGTTATCCAAATAGTCACGGATAATGCCTCTAATTACAAGTGGGCGGGAAAGGAATTGATGACCTATAGAACCAATCTGTGGTGGACACCTTGTGCTGCTCATTGTATTGATTTGATGCTAGAGGATATTAGCAAGTTGAAAGTCTTTGAAACCACCATTCAAAGAGCTAAGCAAGTTGTGAAATTCATTTATGGCCATACACAAGTTCTTGCTATTTTGAGGAAATTCACCGGTAACAAGGAGATTGTTCGGCCAGCGGTTACAAGGTTTGCTACATCTTTTCTCACTCTTCAAAGTTTATATAAGCAAAAAGAAAAGCTTATTAGTATGTTTCAATCAAAAGATTGGTTGGAATGTGGGTCTACAAAACATAAGGACGCTAATGATGTGAGGAAGTGGATCCTTCATGATGGGAACTTTTGGAACCATGTTGCTTATTGCATAAAGAGTGTGATGCCACTTGTTTGTGTCTTGAGAGAGGTTGATTCGGAAGTGAGACCCGCTATGGGATTTATTTATGAGTTGATGGATGCCGCAAAAGACAAGATTGCAAGTAATCTTGGAAATGTAGAAGCAAAGTATCTTCCCATTTGGAGGAGAATAGATAGTAGGTGGACACCACAACTTCATCAACCATTACATGCGGCGGGTTATTACTTGAATCCTAAATTCCGATATGAAGAAAACTTTAAAGACACCGAGATGGTGAAGAAGGGGTTGGAAGAGTGCATGGATAGGATGATAAGTGGTGAGGCTCGTGTCAACGCCGATTTACAATTGGACTTCTATGATAGAAAGCTTGGCAAGTTTGGAAGTTTAATGGCCGAATCTACTAGAAAAATCCGATCTCCCGGTAAGTTATTATTTGCTTTAACTTCTAATACTTTTAAATGCAATTCTGTTAAATGTTTATATTAATTTGATTTATTGATATTTATTTATTACATGTTCTTAGTGTTTTGGTGGGAAAAATACGGGACAGAAACACCAGAGTTGATGAATTTTGCTACTAGGGTCCTTTCCCTTACTTGTAGTGCTTCGGGGTGTGAGAGGAATTGGAGCACTTTTGAAATGGTAAGTCTTTCTTTTCATCACATTTAAGTTTAATAGTTATTAGTTCACAATTGCTAGCCTATTGAATTGTTGCATTTGGATGTTGAATGTTGATTGTAGATTCATACCAAAAAGAGAAATAGACTTGAGCACAAGAGGTTGCATGCTTTAGTTTATGTGAAATATAATATTGCCTTAAGAGATAGGACCTTGAAAAGAAATGCTACAAAGATCGATCCTATAGTTGTGGAAGAAATTGAATCGGATGATGAATGGATAACCGAGATAGAGGATCCGGTTCTTCCAACCGATCCAAATTGGATTGAGGAAAATGTGGAAGATCTATTATTAGATGATGAGGCGGTAAGGAATGTGCCAAGTGGTACATATGAAGGTAGCATTATTAATAGGGAGCCTCGTCGTCATGAGCTTTCTCCTCCTCCTCTTGAGCCTACTTCTCCTCATGAGCCAACTCCTCATCGTGCACCAACTCCTCCTCGTGCGCCTACTCCTCGTGAGCCTACTCTTTCTCTTAATGAACCTATCCTTTCGTACAAAAGGAAAGCTAGTGAACGACCAAGTTCAAGTAAGTTCATTAAAATATCTATGTTTAACTAATTGTGTAACAAAGTATTCAAATAGGTCATCTACTCTTATGTTTAATTGGTTATCATATTAAATTTTTGTGTAGGTAAGAGAAAGCCTCTAAGGAAATCAATGCGTCTTGATGACATTGTAGATGACGAGACTAGAGTTAATCCATATGATGACACCAATCCCCTCTTCCAAAAACATGTAGATGAAGATGTTGGTGTTGGAGGTGAAAGTGATGGTGGTGATAGTTTGGATGGTGATATTCTAATTGATGATGATGATGATTTTGAAGCATGAAGTTGGTCCAATTATTGTTTGTGTTCTTTGATCTTTAAAGCATTAACTAGTACTTTGATCTATGGATTTAGTTTATGTAAGGAGATTTGGTTAAATTACATGGTTTAAGTGTGTACTAGTTAAGAATAAATGACAATTTATCATATTTGTGTTGGATGTCAATTATACAATGCATGTTTTATGTATAACACCGATAAATGCATAAATACAGGGCTTTTATTCTCAAGGCTTACGCCTTTTGCCTCAAGGCTTACGCCTTGGTGAGGCTCTCCCGCCAACGCCTTGGCTACGCCTTAGCCTTTTAAAACATTGGTACAGAAACAGTTCAAAACAACGGTGCCCTAAACAACTCAAGGAAAAAGAAGGCAGTAATGAGTGCATTTTCCCAGTACATGGATTCCAGGCACCTCTACCAGTAACTTTCTGTATTACTGATTGTCTTGCGTTTCTTCTTTTTTTTTCTTTTCTTTTTGCATGTCTTTCTTTTGTTTTACTTCATGTGAAAATAAAATAAAATAATAGAAAGCTCATTAATAATGAGGAATATAGAAACCAATAACTGTTTGGCATTTTAGCTCTAGTAGTTCATTCTGTCGATGGCTGTAATTTACTGTCAATTGCTTCCAAAATCTTTAATTTTTGTAGGTGCGATCAATATTTTTAGAGGTCTATTACCTTCCTCAATTACTGAGAATAATGTTTATGTGCAGTCACTTTGCTTCATACCAAAAGATTTTCTGATTTCTTCTTCTTAAAATAATGAATTTGTGCAGGAACATAACTCCAATGTTGTTTGCCCATAATATCCTACATGTGCATATGATGTTTGCTTCAAGTTTTCGCTGCTCAAGATTTTGGTCTAAGTAACTTCAGCTTCGGAGGTGAAAGAAAAAAATAATTGTTTGTGCTAAAAGACTTTCTGATTATAATGCAGCAAAGATTTTCTTTTTGTAGTTGCAATTTTATTTGCTTTGTAGAATGCCAAAGTATTATTCATTGCTTCATATTTTTCTAATTTATGCAGTCTTACATGTCATTGTAAACTTTTCATTGCTATAATTGAAACAGTTACAGTGTACAACCTGATAGCTGTCGAGCGACGCTGACACTAATGGGGGAAACAGGCAGAAAACTTCTTTGGATATAGGTTATTTCCCAGAGTTGCTGAACAAGAGAACGAGATAACAGAAATGAAGAATATTTCCCTGAGGAGGTAACTGCTAAGGCTGAAGCAGTGATTAACGTTATTTTGAAGGAGCTTCACTGTCCGCTACATTATCCACCCACTCCACATCGATCTAACCGTGAAGCAAATTGTAGATGAAATGTACGAGTAATGTGTTTCTTCACTACAAATTACAGCTGTAACAAAACCATCTACTTTTTGAATAGTATTGGCAGCTGTATGTGAACATTTTGTAACTACGTAAACCATGTATATTGTGTAATGTAGTAGTATATCGATCTTAATACTGCCTTCTGTAATTAGGTCGCTTATCTATAGAATCCTCTTATCTTCTCAGTACAACTTTTACAACACAAGACCTTAAATGCACGCCCAAACTTGCAAAGCGCGGGCCAATAAGCTAGTAAATATAATAGAGCTGCATTACAACACTAACAGCTACCGAGTTGTGAACTTCACTAGCTACATGTTTCATAATATATATCCTGAAGAGCTCAGTGGTAGTAGCTCAAGATGGGAACAGTTGAGGACGTACTTGATACGATATCTTGGTTTAGGCTATGTACATACTAGAAAACCAACCTTCTTGTCTCCTCAGATACTGACCATCTTACGCGACAAGTTCTTTGCTACTTTGATGTGCTTCCTTGACTCTCTTTCACACAAGTTGTTTGAGACCTTTTGGTGTGAAACACTCGTCTTCTTGACCTCATCCTTTGCATCACCATCTTCTCCTCCTCCCCGGCCACAACCTCGAATCAATCGGGAAACTGGGGGAGGAATATTTTTGGCTTCATCCACTATCTTCATGATGTCTTCAGCACATTGGAGGGAAGAGGAGGTTTGGTTCTCTTTCCTGTAGTGCACGATTTTAGCTTCTTCTGTGAGCTCCCCCGGCAAGCCCTTCAAGAACCATGTGTGGTTCTTGATTTCTTCAATGGTGATCCTTCTTGCCGGATCTGCAACAAAGATGCTAGAGAGGAGATGCCTAGAATCTTGAGAAATCTGAACATGGTCGATCCGGGATCTCGTACTCAACGGCCAATATTCTAAAATTCATAGAATCTTTTTGGTCTTGAAATGGCTGTGCTCCCATCAGCATAACATAGAGGCTCACCCCACAAGACCACGCATCCGCCAACTTGCCGTCGTATTCTCTTCGAGAAAGCACCTCGGGTGCCACGTACTTCGGAGTTCCCACAATGGAGTTTGTTCTTGAATGCGGCAACGATGACTTAGAAGCACCGAAATCACAAATCTTGAGGCGCGGAGCGTAGCTGCTCCAATCCAGCAAGGTATTCTCCAGCTTCAAATCTCGGTGGCAGATTTGCTGAGAATGACAATAGCTAACACCTGAGATAAGCTGCTGGAAGAAGTATCTAGCTTGGCCTTCGCTAAACTTTCCTTCTTTGCGAACCAGATCAAATAGCTCTCCATTTGGGGCATATTCCATAGCAATAGCAAGATGCGTACGAGTCAAGAAAACCTCTCGAAAACGAATGATGTTCGGATGGCGAAGTGATCTGTGGTTGATGATTTCTCTGGTAACCTTCTCATTAATCTTGTCGCCTCGGTTGATGTATTTGACGGCGACGAGCTCTTTTGTCTCTTTGTTCCTCATGAGCTTGGCCACGCCGTGCGAGCCAGATCCTATATCTCTAACAGCCTCATACTTCTCCATTGTTCTCCTGATTAGGAAAACCAGACCTTTCCCTTAAATCTTGGTCTTGATCTTCAACAGAACCTAACCAAAAATTGAAACCCTAACTGAGATCACTCTCACGCTCCACTTAGACTCATTTGAGTGTACCCTAAATTCTATTTATAATTCCACTCCCTTTTCCAACTCACCAGCGGAGTCCTGTTATAATCAGGTCACGGCAAGGACACTTTAGTCATTTAGTTGGCTTTGTTGCGTGAGCTCAAAGTTTGCTGAATAACACGTACTCCTGGTCTCACAAGCATCTGAGACATCGAAGGTTTCAGAGTTTTCTACAAAGCGACACCGTTTTTCAAACTCAACAACAACCGGTCTTCATCATTTGCCCCATACGAAGATTATCGCATTGATCTTGTGCTTTCTGTGAACACATAAAGAGAGTTCTGAGCAAAAATGTCTTGTAGAAATCAAAGACATTGGCGAGAGAGAGGATCCAAACTTCCAAAAAGCGATCGGCCATATATCCACGATCGGCGAACTGGCCAGATATGGTTGACGTCTATCGTAGGCAAAATCATTGTATTGCAATGAATTTCAAATCTTATAATTGGTTGTGACCTGGTGATCGACCATCCGCGATCACTAAGCATCCACATTTCCCATAATACAATCAGCAATGACTTCAATAGGCACTAATTAAGCAAAATATGTATGAATCAGCATATCTGGATGAACTGAGCAAATGTCATATTATTATGAACATCAATCATATAGCCGTATCAATTATTAAAATCCCGGGGAAAATACATATAAATGGTGGATCTGCCACTTAATCCAGCCTTAGTACTGTCCATCTCCGATCCACACTGATATCCAAGATCATCAGCGTTCCGGTAACCAGGATTCTTTTGGCTTTTCTATCTAATGGAAGAAAGGTTTCCTTGGCTCCTTTCCGTTCTTCAACAGAACCAATGACTTGCGAACAGCTTCGCGTGCCAGATCCCTGTGCAGCTGCATTATAATGCATGATATCCATAAATATTGCATATCAGATGTTAAATTGTCTGAGGTGAGTATATGATGATCTATCAGAAAAGGGATGTTCAAAAAGACCACTAACAAACTTCACTCTCAGTATATTCTCTTAAAAGCATCATCTATCCTGGACATTGGTATATCCCCATGCCATGTTCCACTAGATATAGTAAATCATCCAGAAAATTTTTAAATCTGAAAGGCACCATAACCTGCATTCCTTGTCAATTAGACAAATACTAAAAATCACCGAAAAGAACATAATAATATAATTCAATATCTACCAGGTCAATTCCAGCATTGATGGCAGATAAAATGCAAATACGATAGTTTGACCCTTGAGGCTCACTAATTGTTTCAGGTCCATCCCAGTCAGAAATCACAATCACCACTGAATATCATGAATGAAGCGACGACTTTTTTTTGTCGATTCAGCAAAAAACTTGTCGCTTCAGTATTTAAGAGACAAGAAGTCGTCGCTTGGAAGTCATCGCTTCATTCTGGTCGCTTCGATTCTACGTGACTATTTTTGCTACAATTGTCGTCGCTTGGATATTTCAAGCGACGACATTAAAGTTCGTTGCCAAATACTGAGCGACGAAGTTTGGGTCGTCTCTTCGAATTCTAGGCGACGAAGTTTGAGTCGTCGCGTCGTGTTTCTAGCGACCAATTTTGGTTCTTCTCTTGGAGTTTTGGGCGACGAAGTTTGGGTCGTCGTTTTAAAGTTTTCAGCAACAAACTTTGGTTCAATGTTCGTCGCTTCACTGAGCGTTACATATAAGAAAACATGGGAAAATAAAATTGAAGCGACGAAACATTGATCAATATTCGTCGCTTCATGCTTTGTTACAAAGAAGAAAAACAGATTCCTGGTCTAGTTTCAACCAATTTCATTCGCATCCAAATAACACAAAACCTGCATTCAAATCACATATCACACATATCCAACATAACACAAGCACACTACATTTTATAAATACGTAGATTTCATCCAAAACTACAATATGTTCCCTAACAACAATGTACATGTCTTCCAATTACAAGGAAAAGAAAGGGTCCTAATCAAGGTCTTCCTCGGGAATACCTAATAAACCACATGAGGATTTATCGGCGAGTATCGGAGTTGTTGCGGCGACATTGACACCCAGATTGCCTGAGATGAAATCATTGAGGGTAGCCTCCATCCTTGCCCGACGTTGCTGCATCTTTTCTTTCTCGATTCTGCTCCGCGCAGTGATGGCTGCTAGTTGGCTCCTCAAATCCTCAACCTCTGAATTGTTGCGGGACACGCGTGCACCACCTCTTGGTTTTGGCGGACGTCTTAATGCACCCCTTAGCCCTGCAAAAATGGTAAAAAAAAAAAATCAAATTAAAAACCATTTCGTATCTAAAATAAGAAAACACAATACAACACAAAATGTAAAAGATGTTTAAAAAAAATATACCTCGGACCCTCATCCTCGGCTTCCCACCCAGCTCCTTCTCGACTACAGTTATCTGCTCTTCGATAGTAATGGGGCCCATCAAGTGATTGCCGCCCGCTTCATCACTCACTCGACAAGTACAGAGCTCATCCATCTTCCTCTTCACCGCTGCCTGTAAAAAAAAAAGTCCATTGATTTGTGTTATTATACTTTTTAATTCTAAAAAACCGAAATCGTTAGACTAATAGGGAAGTCACTCACCACTTTCTCCTGCGCATTCGGCGATGACTGATAAACATCACAGACTATCTGCAGTATAAGCGCTAGATGTCATTTCTCCTCATTCGCAGCGACCCGATAGGTGTAGGGAGTGGTTCCAGAGTAATGGTTGATTGCATACCCCTTCTCCTTTCTCTTGTTCCGGTTAGCGGTAATCTGGGCACACATCCTTTGCAAAAAGAAGCTATTATATGAAATGCAAAAAGCTCTAATTAATTTACATTACCTTATAATTGTCGTCCTCAAAGTGAACTTTCAGATACTCCCACTGCTCAGGTCGGAGGATGAACTATACAGGCGTCGCCTTTGATACTTCAACGTAGGGAGTATGACAGTCGTATTTCCAATTCTTGTAAATCTTTGCAGCCGTCTCATCGATGTATTTCCACATGCCTATCTCGGTGGGAGGGAGGTCATATAACATCTAGTAAAAACCAATTCAAAAAAATCATAAGAAAGATCATATTTCAATATAATGTAATTGAAAAATAGTTTTACGAAATTATGAATGAAGCGATGTTTTACCTCCATAGAAGTGGTCAATGCATCTTGGTGCTCCTCATCCAGCTCAGCAAAGGAAGACGCAAGCATTGGCACTTTGCTCCGGATTGAGCTCTTGATGTCTCGGGACATCAAAGTCCTCCACTTCAAGAGGTGCGGACCCTTGTGCTCTTCGGCGTACTCAACCTTTAGAGGCTGGTTGTTGTTCATCATCTTCAAATATTGGGTCTTTGTGCCCGTTACGATGCCAAACTTCTCAGGGTTCCATCCCTTCAGCTTCTTCCCCGTTGCCATATCAACCACCTCTGCCATATGAGGAGCAAGTAGTAAGAACCAAATCCAATTAAAGACAACTTACATGCAGATATATTAGAGGCAGATATATAAGAGGCAGCTGCATTACATATAAGAGGCTTTGTTAATTATGAATAATGGATAGTAGAAACAACCTATAAGAGTTAGGATAATAGAATTATCCTTTGTTAAGACTATGCATAGCTAGATTGACTGTTAAACCACCTCTGCCATATTAGTTGAACCAAATTAAGACAATGCATAGCTAGATTGACTGTTAAACCAGCTATGATTAAGACCACATTTGAGAAAGCAAATGCACAGTCTATGTTAAACCAGCTGGCTGTGACACAAATCATGGGATACCAATTTTACTAAACCAGCTGCCTGTGACACGGTCCGTATAGCAAGCAGCAAGCAGCAAGTGAAAAAAGTATTAGGACCAAGAATTGGAATCTGTAACAAACAGTACTCTTAGTACATTTTGTTATACTGATTTGATCCAAGGTTAATAAATATAGTAAATGAAAAGCATTTGAAAATCATGCATATACATTTCAACAAATAATTCCAAATCAAGTTAAACTCGTTGAGGGCAGATCAACTATTGATCTATGTTCAACAAATGCAATTAGAAGATATTAATTAAGCTCATCTCCTATTCCATATACAAAGTATGCAACTCTGAGACTAAAACTTCAATCGTCTAGTACTAAAACTTCAATTCTTTTGTTATACTGATTTTTCATTCTAATGTGGGTCTGTTTTATAATGAACTACAAGACACCATGATGTAGTGCTAGCTCCATTTATCAAAGTATCATGTCGGCAACAACAACAAAAAACAAGTAATTATAACAAACAATTTCAACTTTCTTTCTTTAACAAAACTTAATCCAGTTTGTGATTTCTATGTTCTGTCTTTCGTGCATGAAGAAAATAGGCAGCATGTTTGGTATCCTTCCAAAATTTATTTCTAAGCAACAAACTGCCTTCCAATTAGATGACAACCCCTTTATAAGATTAACAATAATAAAGTAGAGATTAGAGACCTAATAACAATACAAGAAGTAACTGTCACACCCCGAATTTCGGATAAAAAGAATTCAAATTCGACCATGTGAAAATTCACAAATAAACTCAAATACATAAAGTTATTAAACAAATAACTTTGTACAACAACAGAGTTTAAGTGCGTGACTCTAAACACTCAAAATATTACACCAATAAAAAAAATAGATGTAAAATAGAGTCTCACGCTAACACTCTCTAACCCAAAAACAAAAACAAGCTAGGCCACTAGATCACACCTACTAGCCGCGTGACTCAGGAGTCTCCCTCTGGCCACTGGTCCTCACGTGCAGGTCTAACCCCTACACCATTGATTGGTGTACCGGGTTGTAAACAACAAACCCGGTAAGCTTTCAAAGCTCGTGTGAGTAAAACAAACAAATTCATAAGACATAGTTAAAACACACAAAAATAATACCAGGTAAGATTCATACATTCCTGCTTGAAAATATAGTTCAAGAAGGCACAAATCTTACACAATTAAAACTGTGACTCCTGCATAAAGCTTAGTTCATGAAGTCACGGACAAATAAATAACAAATAAAGAATAAAAGAAGGTATATAATAGATCCGCCAACCCCAAAATGAGGTCAAGATGTTGCCATCTTAACCCCAGAAAAACAACACACACTTTGTTTTCTTTTAAAACTCATCCCTTTTAAAACATAGGAAAAATACATATAATTTACTTTTTTAAAACATGCATGCATGAGACCCAAATAACCCCACACGGTTATCCCTCATGTCTTGCAAAGTAGAAATCACATTTCCCTAACAACCAAAAGAATAAAACCCAGGGCACGATGACCACTGTCATTCCCCTCCAACTCAGACAATGGCACAGACTAGAGCTCTAACTGATCTGAACCAATCACCCGGCCAAAAGCTTGGTTCCCGATATAATTGCCAAATGATCCCCTTACTCCACACAGGAGGGATCCGCCACGCATGTAAGATCCCTTACTCCACATAGGAGGATCTTACATTGGCCGTCGGTTTTCCAACCGACCCATTCTCACAACGCACAACTCACACAAATTCAATTATGACAATTTTATATCCAAAATAAGTTCACCAAAATGCACACTCTCAATATATATATCACGTAAATATATATATACGTAGACATTCGCTCAGGAATAATCCACTAAAACCAACTATAGTCATTGATCGTAAAACCCCTTAAAAATCATATTTTTATAACAAAATCATTTTACTTACCAATGAACCGTAGTCGATCAAGTTCATTTAATTTAAAACAAATATCATTCCGTAAATTCATTTTGCATAAAGCGATCCATATACTATAATTAACTCGTATTAAATATGATCAACGTGAGGTTTACTCACCTTAATTTACCTTTCAAAGGTAAATATCCGATGCGGGTCAAAACTGGAAGGAAAACGGTTCGTATCAGGTCGGACCGCTACAGTAACGGGTCGGGTCAAACCGGGTCAGAACAGGTCAACGCCCGGTCAACAGTCAACGTGGACTGGGCCGGGTCGGTCAACTCGTGCTGGGCCGGGTCGGGTCGACGTGTGCTGGAAACGGGTCGTGGAGATCGGAATGCCTCGATTCCGATCCGCTCGACTTGGCTTGATTCGGCTTGTTCCACCTACATAGGAAGGAGCGCACGGAGGAGAGGAGTCGATCGATGGGTGGCTCGAGCGTCGGCGACGCCTGGTGCGGCTGCAGCTCCGCCGTGAACAGTAGTAGGAACTTTCGATCTCCGCTGCGTCTCGCTTCGGCATCGGTTCCGGCCAATCCTTGGCTAGAAAGAAAGAGGAAGGAAAACCCAACTGACCGGTGGGTGACGCTTGCGCCGAGGCGGCCGGACGGCGGAGATCGGAGGTGGTTTGACCGAATCGGGCGGAGGAACAGTAAATTTCAGGAGAGGTAAAAATAAACAGTAACTTTGCTACAGTAAAAAGGTAAATAGACGAAATGCGAAAGCTTGACTTTTTCTCGAAAATTCCAGGCTTTATAGTAAATTTTCTGAATATGAAATAACTTCGACAGGTCGTAACTTTTTCATACGACATCCGATTCACGCGTACCGCATGTCTACGAACTCGTATCGTTGAGCTCTACGACTTTCGTGAACAAAAATTTTCAAAAATCACGGCGGGTCAGAAAGTCAACTTTAATCCCTCGAAAATAAACGTTTTTTGGATTTTAATATTCGGAATTTCTTCCAATAATCTCGAGAGATTTACAAGAAATTGATTTATAAAATCGGGGTTACTACAGTAACTCACGTACATGTTCACAGAATAGTTAACGCAGCTTTGGAAAGTAACTCACTACCCATTTTTACCCATCACATCTTATACTTGGGCTTTCCTTCGGCATCTTAACTCATGTCTTATTATCTCAAGCAAACTAATTACGTAGTTCACTGCACACTATTAATTGATAAAAAAGTAACCTAGTCTATTAAAAAAATAACTATTAGTCTCAGTTTTCATCATTCAGAGCATTGGACTCAATTTCAACCCTCTCAAATCTAATAGAAGTGATCAGTATTCATGCCCCATAAGAATCAACCCAAGAAAGAGTATCTATAACAAGCACAGTAGCACAAATAATTTAGAGGGAGTAGTTTCACTTCAAATATGCACAAGCACACAGAAAAAACATGCAATTTTTTCACTTCTGTGCATTCAGCGGAAACAAAGTCAGTAGCTCGAGGAACAAGAATAGGAAACAAGAATGGCCAAAGAGAGCACTCAAACCTATCAAAGTATTCATCTAACCACAAACAACATGCGCAAGTCTGAAATCGTAGACATAATAAGAATCGAAAAAACTAAAATTTTCAAGAAATTACCCAGCTCCTTAGGACCTCTCTTGGTCCTAATACTTAATGGAGGACCATCCTCGCCTTCCACAGCGGCAGCTCCAGCGGCACCACCACCGCCACTACCGCTCCCGATGTCAGCGCCACCTCCAGCAGCCCCCAAGCCCGAAGGATTGGTTTCTTCCAGAGATGGGATTGGTACCAGCGTGCCCGCCTCTGGCGCCATCCTTGCCGACTCCACTGCCGCCTCTGGTCTCACTGTCGTCTCCGCCGCCATGGCAGCCAATCTCGCTACAACTTCGGCCGCCTTCCTTTCCCTTCTCTCCTCGAGCTCCTTCTTCCTCTTCTGGGCACTATAACCTGGTGCCATTGATGATTCGAAGGGGTTAGAGTTTGGAATTTTGGGTTCAGGAGTTTTGAATTTAGGGGTGAATTTCTTGAAATCGAAGGAGAGAGATTATGGGTTTTCGATTAGGGGGTTTTTGGTGAAAAGCTTAAAGGGTTTCGGGGCTGAATCGGATGGATTGGCTTTTAGAGTTTTTTCGCGTCTGGGTACGAAGAACAGTGAGCCTCGCACAAATGAGGAAGAAGAAGCCTCGACTTTGTTCATATTTGATTTAACTGAAGCGACGAACTTTGTCAAAACTCGTCGCTTGGTATTTACGTTAGCGACGATAACTCCAACTTCGTCGCTTCATATACTCTGAAGCAACGAAGTTGAAACTCCCAGGGTAACCAAGTGAGGTCCAACTTCGTCGCTTCAGAGTATATGAAGCAACGAAGTTCAGTTTCTCAGGGTAACCAAGATAATCTAAAGCGACGAAGTTAAAACTCACAAGATAACCAAGTGAAGTCCAACTACGTCGCTTCAGATTATATGAAGCGACGAAGTTAAACTAACTTGGTCGGTTAGACTTGTGAAAGGACAAATATTGGGTAATATTCGTCGCTTAAAACTAAGTTAACAGATTACACATATTTGATTTTAGTTTCTAGATTTTAAATATTGTTCAAAAGTTCAACATGAAATAATAACTAGTAGTCTTCCTCTTCATCATCATCATCATATTACAACATATGAAATAATAACTAGTAGTCTTCATCTTCGTCGTCTTCGCCATCATCGTCTTCATCTTCCTTTTCCTCATCGAATTCTTTATCTTCCTCTTCCTCATCAAATTCTTCATTCTGTTTGTGTACATCTAAATCGAGTTGGAGATTAGATGCATCAATATGGTAAAATTGTATTGAACTTAGTATGTCCTCTTGGTAAGGCTCTGTGATTTGATTCCCTGAAGAAGGCATATTATGATACGACTCGAACCTCGAGTTACCTTTTGACAGCCTATCTTTTATTTTTATGCTCCGGTAATTATTTTTATGATTCGAAAATTCTAATGGTTGACTTTTTATAAGTTAACTAAACCGAGAATTTTATTTCTCGACGAGATAGAGGTCGTTGAAATGAGTTCGTGGACATGTGGCACGTTTAATTTGGAGTTCTTGTGAAAAAGTTACGACGTAAAAATCAGAAATTTGCCCTTTTTGGACAAGTATAAATAGCCGGGTTTAATTTTCCAAAAAGGCGAGTTTTCTTTTCCTTTTTCTTTCTTTCTTTTTTCTTTCTCCTTTTATTTTTCTCTCTCCCCGACTCGGCCCGAGCTGCACTGACCGAGTCGCCGCCTTTGGTTCTCCGCCGTCCAGCCACCGATCGGCGCGCCACCGGTCGGGCTGGACTCGTCTCCTACCCCTAGTCACGTCTGCGGTGGTGGTTTGAGACGAATCACCGCTGTTTGGGCGAACGAAGGTGGAGACCGTTCGACACAGTCGAACCAGAACTCTTTACTCCAGCCACCGATAGGCCCGATTCCAAGGGGAAAGAGAGACTTCGGGCTGCACGTCAATTTCATGAGGGGAATTGATCCGAATTAGCCAAGGTAAAAGGAAATTAGGATTTGAAATTTGTAGGTTTTTTATGAATTTTGGTGGAGGTTGTGATTTTGATGTTTTTGAGGCAATTGGATGCTACAATTGAGTTCAGGACATTGCTTAGAGTCGATTAGGTGTAATTTGGTATTCGATTGGTGGAAATTGGGAAAAATTGGAGGCGGAGGAGGTCCAGCCGCTGTCTGTGGCGGCTGAGGTTGATTTTGGCAACAGAGGTAGTGGAAACGGAACCCTAAGGTGGTGGTGGTCTTGTTGGGTTGGTTTGGAGGACTGTGGTGGTGTTTCTGGCCACTGTGGTGGGGCTGCCGGCGGCGAGAGGTAGAAGAAGATAAAAAGTGAAAAGTAAAACGGTAAAAAGTAAATCAGTAAATGGTAAATAGTAAAAGTAAAAGGTAAACAGTAAATGTAAATGGTAAATAGTAATTTAGACTTTGACCATTTACTGTTGACTTTCAAAATTTACTGTTTGACCAGTAAATGTTACTGTTGACTTACTGTAAAAAGGGTAAATGCTGACAAAAAGGGTTTTTCGACGAAATAATCAGTAAAAGAATGGATCGGACTCGGGATGGGTGTCCTGAGTAATTTTGGACGTAAATTATTTTGGTATTCGAGATGTAATTCTAATACCGATAACAAGAATTTAAAATTGGGTTATTCGGGCTAGTGAGGACGTCTGTTGATTTAATTTTTATAATCCAATTCCGAGTTTTGAAATATGTTTTAAATACGTCTTTGTTACAGGTCGAGGGGTTACTCGATATGACAAGAGCTCGGAATAGCGGCGCACTCGGCCGTATAGTGAGTAGATTTTATTTAAATAAATACATGCATTAATATTTTAATAAAATGCCGTTTATTTTAAATGAATGGTTTCTGAAGTATGATAATTCATAAGATTTTATGATATTGATATTTAAGTAAATTATGGATTTGGGTTATATATTTACTACTATTTTAAGTAGTACATAATTTCACCCGGAAATGAGATTTCCGGAAATAGTATGTATTAATCATTCATATTTGACCTTTCCGAATAAGTTTATTTTATATATTTAAATGTAAAGACCGGAAATGAGATTTCCGGGGATTTCATATTTTCGTATTTGTGATTTTACGACATGTGACACATGTCGATGTGATGTTTATCTTTTTCAATATTATTTTACGACATGTTGGATATGTCGGATATATATATATATATATATATATATATATATATATATATATATATATATATAAATATATTTTGAGGCTTTTATACTATTTATGATTATTATACGCTTCAGACATGCTGTCGAGGACCGTACTGATTATAATATATAAGGGGAAGCGTGTTTTTGGTTTTGTTTTCGGATTTTCACCATATCAGGTTCTAGATATATATTGATGCTAGCTAGCTTAGTCACCTGATCCCATGCGAGGTGACGACTTAACCATATAGGTCAGATTCACGCTCGGTGGTCGACGTGTACAGGTTTAGCGTGGGATGCTACAGAGTCTTGGAGGCTCGACCCTTAGCCTGTGAGGCTTAATAGTAAATGGTGGTAATAACGTTCCACTGTTTATTATATGACCAATGAGATTGGTCATGATTTTATACTATTTGGTTTTCGGGAATATTTTCTCTATGAGACTTTCTGTTATTTAATAAATTCCCGAACCAGTGGGGCTGGGTTTTTATATGACCAATGGGATTGGTCGTGAAATATTATTAATTGATTTTCGAAAATATTTCGTTTTGAATATGTATATAAACAAAAATATTATTTGTTTATTTGATATATCAGCGGGGCTGATTTTTAAATAAGATTTTCTTAAACGTGGGACGTTTTATTAAAATGCATGTATTGTGGTTTTTATTTCTAAAACATTGGGAAAGTAATATGATACTTTTATTTAAAGTACTATATTAAATCATTTTATTTTTATCCACTCACTCTAACATTTTTAATTTACTTTCCCTTGGGCTCTTCGTTTTAAACCGCCCAGTGTGCAGACTAGTTTATCGAGGTCAAGAGTACTCTGAGTTGAGACATAGTCATTACCGTTGTTGCTTCCGCTAGGTGGGATTTGTTGACCTCTTATTTCTATATTTCTTATTCTTTTCTAGTTCTTTGTTTTAGATTGCTCTAATTACCTGTGAGCCTTTTTAAATATTAGTTGAGTTTGAGTTGTGTTTTTAGTGGAAGTTGTTTGATTTTGGGGGAGCAGGTGGCTCCTGGAGTCATGATGGTTATTGTTGAAGTGTTCTGTGTTTTGTTGCAGGTTTAGGGTTGGCTATCTTAAGATTGGCTTATCGATTTATCGAGAGTTAATCTTAAGGTCGTCCTCGCAGGGCCTTATCCGGGTTTCAGATAGAAATCCGGTTCTGGTCTTGTCATGTTATCTTCTGTTGCGACATTTCTTGCACCACCTTTCAAGTACCACCCGCTGCAGGATCGTTCAAATAGAACACTTGTTTTGTCTTGATATCAAGACAAAATGGTGAATTCTCATAGTAACTAGTGTTTGTATCCATTGATATATATCAGACCATGATCTACCTTGACGGTGTCAATTTCTTCGACATTCAGCTTGTCAGTGGTGTTGTGCCATATAATTTTCAACAACACGACATACAAATTTTCTGGATAACATACCTCGACTACATAGTCAATATGGCCATAGAAGTGTTGGCACATGTTTCCAACGTTCGTGCTTAACATCACCCCGGTATTTTGAGTCACCAGCTTTTGATCTCTATCGAATGAGACATACTTGATACCGTTCACATAGCACGTCTTATAAATCCGGGTGAATTGTGGACCTCGAGCCAATGATGACCATATTGCCCTTTTAAAATTAGGGTCTTCAGCATCATTTCTTCTCTTGGCCTGAAAAATAGATGATGTTAGTTTTATACTATTTAGGGTTTAGGATCTTTGTACAAGAAAAAAAAAATTCAATTTTCGTACAAATTTTAAGAACCATCGATGGAAACTCCTCCTCATGGGGCTCTTGTCGTTATCATCACCATGTTTCGCTATGTACATCTGCAAATGAGCGTCCATGTAATATTGAGCTTCTTCTGTATCAGTCAAAATTTGCCAGTAAGCCTCAGCCGTTTCCTCCTCTGTTAACCTGATATTTCCGGTGGTATCTATAATACACGGCTGAACTAACTGAGAAACACAACTAATATTCCATATTTGGGGATTGGGCTCTTCATGTTCTTCCAATTGCATATACGACTTACAGTACGTCACCGACTCCCATGATATATACCTTTCTGCAATACTCTCCTCCGGGTAACGTGTATTACTCATTGACT
Organism: Potentilla sterilis; assembly: GCA_963682095.1. NCBI lineage: Eukaryota > Viridiplantae > Streptophyta > Magnoliopsida > Rosales > Rosaceae > Potentilla > Potentilla sterilis. The sequence continues at coordinate 16,369,630 of OY821767.1, read as the reverse complement.
GTTTATAATCACCTAATTGCCTATAAAATGATGAATATGATTAGTGCATATATAAAGTTAGTGTAAATTTAGTTTTAACAAAAAAAACATATTTGGTTAGTGCATATACCTTTCCGTCGGATACATCCATATAAAATGTACTGGGCATGTAAACATAACTTGTTCGAGAAGGTGAACGATGAGATGAACCATAAAGGTGAAGAAATGTGGAGGAAAAATCAACTCTAAATTGCAGAGAATGATCAACTAGATGAGTTGTTGATTCTCAAACGGGAGTTCTAAGCTGATAAACACCACAATTATATATAATATGAAACCATAAATTTACACACGGCACCACACTCTCTCACTAAGTCACTCGCATGTTTCAGAAACCCTAACTACCACAATCCACAAACAACACAAACCAATTACATCATTAATTAATAATTTCAACCTAATCTACCATAAAATTCTAATTTCACTAAATTCCACTATTTCACAAAATTTCATTTTCACTAAATCTCCCAATTTCACTAAATTACACTAAAATTCAATTTCACTAAATTTCACAATTTCACAAACTAACCTAATCTCAATTTCACTAAATTTCACCAAAATTCTAACATTTTCAATGAACCCATTCCATGGTTCATCACAATTTCCATATTCTAACACTAAAACAACAACAAATAACAAAAGTCAACACCTTAAATCCAACTTCCATTAACCAACATAAATTAATAATTAATACATAATATGCTCACGAAAAGGGATAAATAGAAGGAAATTTCACTAACCTTACTTAAGAATCAAATAATTGGCAACACAAGTCCAACAATGTACACTTTCTTCTAATTTCTCCCTCTTCTTCTTTTTCTCCTCCAAGAACAGATACAGAAACCCGAGTTCTGCCTTTTCTAAATTTTTTTTTACCTATATATACAGTTGTCATTTAAGATGAAGTACAATTGATGAAAAAAAACTAGGCGACGAAGATTGGCCAACATTCGTCGCTTCGTTTATAATACAGCGACGAAGTTTATGAAGTTTGTCGCTTCAATAATTATCTAGCGACGAAGATTGAATGTTCGTCGGTAAATTTTCCAAAACCTGGTTCTTTGAAAAGCGGAGGCGACAAACCACCAATATTCATCGCTTCAATAATTTGTGAGCGACGAATTGAAAGAAAAATGCGTCGCTTCAACACATCCAAGCGACGAGTCCAATATTTGTCGCTTAGATGTGTTGAAGCGACTAAGTGTTTTTTCCCTTTTGATTCTTTGTCGCTTTAGACCTTTCCTGCAGTAGTGAATTCCCTGCAGCAGCATACCCTAATAATTAAGTATCCAGACGTAACTCGCAGTGCTTTCTATTAATGTCTCATTTATATTTATTTATGCTTACTATTTGTATGACACATCAAATACATTTACTGTTGTAGTTTAATGTAAAGAAACTAAATTATAATATACTCTTAGAATGTAATTTCTTGTACAATATATGGCATGGGTGATCGATTTCCTGGGTTCATATTGTTGACCAAGAAAAAAAAATTCATATTATCTAGTTGCTAATCTTGAATTCTAGCTTTCCTTTCAAGATTTCAGTCGGGAGAAAATAATCTGCATGCATCACTACCAGAAAAGGGGTTATAGCCGACGATATGAAAAAAAACGGCTGACGAAACAGCACTTCGTCGGCTATAATTGGTTATAGACGACGAATTACTATTTCGTCGGCCACATCGTCGGCTATAATATTATAGCCGACGAGTTGTCGGCTATAATATTATAGCCGACGAGTTGTCGGCCGTCGTCGGCTATAACTATAGCCGACGAAATTTTTTTGGTTATAGCCGACGAGGAGGGTATTCGTCGGCTATAAGAGTTATAGCCGATGAAAAGTTTTTGGTTATAGCCGACGAGGAGGGTATTCGTCGGCTATAACTCTTATATCAGATCTATTCTGCAGCAGCGAGCTCATTCGTCGAAAACATTTCGAAAACGCTCTGAAATCGTCCAAAACCTCGGCCATAAGCTTGAAAAGTACGTATATTGCTGTGTGTGTTGATTTAGTTGGTTATATGCAGAGGTGTGTTAATTTAGAGTTTAATTACAATAAATGTGTGATTAATTTGATATATATATATATATGTGTGTGTTGAGATGAGATTATTAATGGGTTGATATGTTGGTTAGATAGAATTGAAGTTTTGTTAAAGATCAGTGATTGATTGTTGATTTAGAGGTGATTTTAGATGAATTTGATGAAAAAATATATATATTAATTAATTTAATTGTAATTAAAAATATATTGTTGGTATATATGAAAAATATATTGTGTTTAATTAATTAGGGAGATTGACGATGTTTTAATTAATTTAGGGATGTGTATATACATATATATATATATATATATATGTGTGTGTGTGTGTAATGATGAAATTTTTAATTAATTAGTACGTACGTACGTACGTAGTACGTGCATATATACATATCTATATATAGTTACATTTATTTATTGAATTTACTGGATGGACAGGAGTTGGATTACCCGGGGAAGATGGGATCAGGCATATCATGATGGAGTTAGGAGTTTCCTGGAATTTGTGATGGCTAACTGTGGAGACACTACACTTCATTATTGCCCGTGTAAAAAGTGCAAGTGTGCCAGCCCACGACAACGTTTTTCCATAGAGACCGTGGAGCAACACCTGGCTAGATATGGATTTTGGGTCCTATACACTAATTGGATTTATCACGGTGAACCAGAGTTTCCGGGTCCTCATGATCATGGACAATTTGCCGAGAGAGGGAGTTCGTCCAATGATCCAACAACGAACTGGATCAACGATATGTTTCCTCGTGAGAGCGGTGTCTTTGATGAAGCACCAGATGTGCAACTCCCTCCTCCGGAGATGGAGTGTTTCCCTGATATTGAGCCACTCGAGCCATTACCCCGATCACCGGTCAACACAAGTGGTATGGAAAAGTACAACAACCTGATCGCATTGCAACAGACTCCGTTGTACCCCGGATGCAGTAAGACTGTCCTTGAATCTGTCATGGGAGTGATGAAGATCAAAACGGAGAACAAAGGCACTGTCAAATCGGTTGATGATTGGCTGAAGATATGGGGTGGGGCGATGCCCCCCGGACATCGGCTTCCTACTAGTCATCATAAGGTGCGACATATCCTTAAAGATCTCGGCCTTTCCTACATCAAGATTCATGCATGCAGATACGATTGCGTTCTGTTTTACGGGGAAGGACTTGCAGATCTTGAATACTGCCCAGTATGCAATACAGAGCGGTATAAGTTCACTCCTAAAGGGAACAAGAAAGCTGTGAAGATACTTCGGTACTTCCCGCTGATTGATAGGCTTGAGCGGTTGTTCATGTGTGCTTTCACGGCCAAAGCTATGAGATGGTGGGCTGAGAGGAATGTGCCTGACGATGACACCCTTAGACATCCCGCCGACGGAGAGGCTTGGAAGAAGAATGTGTTGGAGTTTCCTGAATTTGCATCAGAGGTTCGAAATGTTTGGCTAGGGCTATCATCCGACGGTTTCAACCCTTTTGACAAGAAAGAGCTTCAGTACAGTGTGTGGCCAGTTATTTTGATTCCGTACAACCTTCCACCGTGGATGTGCATGAAGAAGGAATATAACATGCTCACATTGTTGATTCCAGGCCCAGGTTATCCGGGAAAGTGTCTCGATGTGTATTTGAGACCCGTAATTGAGGAGCTTCGGTACTTGAGTCTGAAAGGCCACCTGGTCTACGACCGGTTCAAAAATGAGATGTTCCGGATGCGTGCCATGCTTGTTGGCACGATCAGTGACTTTCCTGGGAGGGGTATGTTGTCCGGCAGCGTCACCAGGGGTTACAGGGCTTGTTCAGAGTGCATGACTGTTGATTGCTCCAGTCCTGATTGCAGCAAGATTGTCCAGATGCGTCACCATTGTTGGCTTCCGCATGACCATCCATTTAGGGACGATGCACAGGCTTTTGATGGGACTGAAGGAAGGGGCTGGGCACCGGAGCGATGGACAGGGGAGGAAATATTGGCAGTGTTGAATGAGTATGACTTTGGTCCGCTTAGCAATCATCCCGATGTGTTGCGCACGATTCCAGAGAGGCCCGATCGGTATAGGTTCTGGTCACACAAGAGCATCTTATGGGAACTTCCTTATTGGGCCAGGTTGGCTATCAGATACTACTTGGATGTCATGCATATAGAGAAGAACGTGGGTGAAGCCGTGGTTGGCACAGTTTTGAATTGGGAGAAGAAAACAAAAGACACCCCCAAGGCACGCGTTGATCTGAGAAATATGGGACTGCGAGACCATTTGTGGTTGAGAGAGGGCAGGAGCAAAATGCCCCAAGCTCCTTACACCGTCACCAGGGACCAGAAACATGAAATCTTTGGATGGCTGAGTAATGTCAGGTAACTTTTTATTAGGCATGTATTCCCTAAATAATCCATCTATTGTTGGACGACTATATATGCATGAAATCTAATTGTTGTTAATGGCTATGCAGGTATCCTTATGGCTATGCGGGTAACATAAGCAAGTGTGTTAACTATCGAGACAACAAGATGTACGGATTGAAGAGTCACGACTGCCATATACTGCTTCAACGCCTCTTCCCTATTTTCATTCGAGCCTACTTGGAGGATGAAGTGGTTGAGCCGTTGGTGGCGTTGTCAAGATTCTTCCAGAAGTTATGCGCTAGAGAAGTTAGAAAATCAGACCTCATGAGAATGCATGAGAAAATCGTTTTTATCTTGTGCAAGTTCGAGAGGATATTTCCCCCAAACTTCTTTGACATCATGCCTCACCTGATGATCCATCTTCCCCAACAATTGTTGCTTACCGGTCTCGTACACTACACTTGGATGTATCCCATCAAAAGGTACATGTTATTCATAAATTTGATTTATACATGTTTTTAAATAAAAGTTGCATGCTCTTAACATGCACTTGTTAACCTTGCAGACAACTTGGAGACTACAAGAAATATGTGCACAATAAATCTGCGCCTGAGGGGTGTATTGCTGAAGCTTACATTGCGCATGAGTGTGTAACGTACGCCAAGTTGTACTTGGGAGCGATGGAGGACCCCCCACAACATCCAAGTCGAGATGACCCCGAGTTCAACCTATCTATCGTCGCCAACGATGTTGTACCATACGGAAGCTTCAAGAAGAAGGGTGTGGACAAGTTGCCTGACCATGAGGTAGGGATTGCCCACTGGTGGGTTCTAATAAACTGTCCGGAGGTACAATATTGGAAACGAACCCATCTTACCTGCAAGGAAGTTCGCGGTGATCTCGAGTACCACAACACGACGTTTGCAGACTATTTTCCACAATGGGTAAGTGTATAAATATATATATTTGATGGCTTTCTTTTACAGTTCCCTATTCTTTAACAAGTGCACACCAAGTGATTTGAGTTATATTTTTCAGCTTATGCAAGTGGCTGCGAAGGGTGGTCATAGAAATTACTCAGAGGAATTGAGGTTGTTGTCGATGAAGCCGATATCTTCCACAGTCCGCCCAATGTGTGATGTCAACGGCGTTAAATATATATGTGAAGCTAGAGACGGGGAACGCAAAACACAGAATTGTGGGGTGATGGTCGATGGTGCAGAGGGGGGCGTTGATTATTACGGTGTCCTACAGTCAGTTGTTGAACTCATTTATGGGAACCGCATGAAAGTCCACTTGTTCAAGTGTCGATGGTTTGATACTAGGCCGCACCGCATAAGGATCGATCAGTACGGCATACTTTCGGTGAATACCGCCACTAGTGTGTATGAAGATGACCCCTTTGTTTTCGCCACAGCGGCCAAAAAGGTCTTTTATCTTGATGATCCATTGAACAAAGGCACGTGGAAGGTAGTTAACCATGTGTCTCAGCGAGACATATACAGTGCTACCACACTCGGTGTGAGCACAGAGTGTCAAGAAGCGACCGCTTACCAAGAGCCGGACGCCGTCGATATTCCGGAATCCTCCACCATCCGCGATAATAATGTGACGCCGGGCAGAGTGGTTCGACTTCCTAGGGGTCAGGTGCCCATGTATGATGTTAATCCGAATCGTCTATCTCAGGCAGACGATGACTCAGACGACGAGTACGAGCACCGGTTGCCAGATATTAACTACTATACTACGTCTGACTCAAGTGATGAGGATGATTCTGATTATCATCCTTAATATACTATGTATGTATTTGTGTACGATGGTGCATGCATGTATGAATACATTTTTTGTCCTTAATTACCGTTTTCGGAGGTTATGGGAAATTGTATTAAATTGTTTGTGCGATGTTCAGGAATTTATCAGATGAAATAGGCAATTTTCAGGCCCTAAATGGCAAATTTTCAGAAAGATCAGCATTATAGCCGATGAAATGGACCAGACTTCATCGGCTATAATGCCCATTCTGGTAATTTAATATGCAAGTCGTCGGCTAACGACCAAACGCTGAAGGTCGTCTGCTAAAGTATAGCTGACGACTTGAAATTCGTCGGCTAAAGTATAGCCGACGACTTGCATTTCGTCGGCTAAAGTATATTGACCGAAACCCAATCTTCATCCTTCAAATGCAAATGTGTCGTGAAATAAGATATGACCGAAATATTGAAATACGTCTGCGGTTGAAAAATGAGAAGATTCTGACAAAATCTGTGTGCCGAATGTTGCGGTTAGCTGTTTTTTACTTCCGTTTTCCTATGGGTAGCCTGACGGTCGGTAAATATTTTGAGAAATTTTTTTTTACGATTAGTTGCGTCGCATCGATTTGAAACTATTCTCTGTTGAAGGTCAGGCCAAAAAACGTCATTTAGACGGGCCAATTGCCGTTTTAAAGTGTTTAGAGGTTTGACTTTGCAGTTTGACCAAGGAATAGCCGACGAAATACTGAAATTCGTCGGCTAAACTCTTGCGATCCGCGCCGTTTCATTGTCCGCCGTTGGATGGGGGAGATCTGACGGCTGCTGAGCGCGTGAAGTATAGCCGACGATATTCATACTATAGGCGACGAAATTCATACTTCGTCGGCTATAACAGGCCCGCAAACCCCAACTTCGGCCCGGCCCGGATTTAGGGTCAGAGTATAGCCGACGAATTTCGTCGGCTATACTATAGCCGACGAATGAAAATTAAATCGTCGGCTATAGTCCTTCGATTTTCACACTATAGGCGACGAAATTCATTCTTCGTCGGCTATAACAGGCCCCCAAAGCCCAACTTCGGCCCGACCCGGATTTAGGGTCAGAGTATAGCCGACGAAATTCGTCGGCTATACTATAGCCGACGAATTAAAATTAAATCGTCGGCTATAGTCCTTCGATTTAAACCGAAACAGAGGCACCTCTCCCTCATTTCTGCATAAACCCTAAATTCCCAATCGCCGCCCACCCCTCCCCGACGCCGACCTACCGCCGATCTGGAACCTCCCGACGCCGACCGACCCACCCCGGCCCTACCCGACCACTCCCCGCCCCCTCCCCGTCCTTCCCGACCCGTCCCGGACCCGAACGCAGACGAAATTCATTCCTCGTCCCCTAGCCGCCGTTGCCGCCGCACCGCACCACCGGTCCTCGTCCCCGTCGCACCACCATGTCAGGTAGTCCCCTGCCCCTCTTGCAATTTTTGATTTATGATTTTTCCGGAATTTTTGTGATTTATGATTTTTGTGGAATTTTTGTGGAATTAGGCATCAATTTATGATTTTTGTGGAATTTTAGGAGGTTACCGAAATATTTATATTTATATATATATATATATATATTTCAGAATATATATATATATATATATATAATTAGGTATAAATATATTTAGGTATATATATAATTAGGTATATATATATTTAATGAAGTTTTTTAGTTTTTTGTGGAATTTATGGAATTGTGTGGAATATTTTTTAATTTTGTGGAATTAACAAGAATTTTTAGGAGGATATATATATCTATATATATATATATTTCGGAATATATATATATATATATATATAATTAGGTATAAATATATTTAGGTATATATATAATTAGGTATATATACATTTAATGAAGTTTTTAATTTTTTTGTGGAAATTTTGTGAAATTTATGGTTTTTGTGAAATTTTGTGGAATTTAGGGTTGTTGTGCAATTTATGGAATGTTGTGGAATTTTTGTTAATTTTGTGAAATTTTTAGGAGGATATATATATATATATATTGTTGTAGGAAAATGAGAATTGGTCTACTCATTTCATTGATAATCCCCTTTATATAGGGTGAGTATTACAACGGTAATAGGAAATACATTAATGACAATAATGACTACATAATTATCTATCGTCAGTTACATTGACGAAGGCACATAATACGTTTTTCCTTCAACACTCCCCCTTCTGCCGAGTCAGAGATAGAATGGTGCATGTGGTGTTGCCTCATTAAAAACCTTGCCAAGTAACAAAAACCCAATGGGAGAAAATAAAACTTTGGTCGAAGGACAAAAAGAGCGCAACGCACCTATTACATTTGAAAACAACATGTATGTGCTAGACTCCCCCTGATGTCTGCACCTCCCCCTGATTTTTACATTAATCGTTGGATTCTCCCTGATTCTTTCATTTGATCAAGGGAGCTTCAGTAACATTAGCATAATTATGCATTTTCACACGTTTTTCCAAATATGACTTTGAGCAATGATTTAGTAACTAAATCTTGCCACATCGTCCTCAGATCCAACTTGATTTTCTTTGATCTTGAGGATAAGGTTGTTCATGAACTGAATGCATAGGTTCATATTGAACATCAGGTTCACTCGTGGTATGACCTTCATATAACAAAATAGTCATAACTTCGTCTAAAGTATGAGTGAACCATTAAGAGATTTGAAATTGATCTGTGATAACAGATTTTCTTATCTCACCTTTAATGCGTTTTTCTTTACGCATAGTTAGCTATGACGTGGATAATTTCTTTATCATGTCACATTCTATGTAGAGATTGAATAAGCCCAAATCTTTCATATCTTTAATGAAAGAACGATTTGCGTTGCGTAGGCGCAGAGCTAAATATAGCTTTACAAATTTACATCGAATGAGAGGTCGAGTCTTACATATTATGTTTAAGTACAATCATGCGTCATTGCACTTGTATAGGAATTTCATTTCCCAATACTTCTTCGTCATCTTCCTTTAGATGAAAAACGGATCTATTGTTAGAGTAAAAACTTCGACTGATCATGGGAATATCTGTAGGCCTCACTTTATTCTTTAGAGTGCCTAAGCCGATTGATGGATGATCACCATCATTACAGTCCTTGAGTTCCATTTCAAGACTGTGTATTCCCAAAATCTTTTTCATTCTCAACTTAGGATTTACAATACACTGAGTTTCTCTTATTTCATTTAGAGTTCATATATATCCATAATGAAAACGCAAGGGCATAATTCATCAATCCCTTTCCAATCAAGTAGTCACTTTAGTGAACGTTTCAATTTCTTTTGCAAACGTACTCATGTGATCTAGAGTCACTTGATTTGGGTGGATCAAGTCCGTTTAGGATCCTCATGTATATCTCTTAATTTAGATCCCCATAGAGATATATGTTTTGATAACTTTTCGTAAGCTGCATGTTCAGTTTTTCGGAAACAACCAAACTGACAAGGTAGTGGAGTGCAATGACATCCATTACGAGAGTTTGTCTCATCGTAGTCCATTACGAGAGAATATCTCCTCGTAGTCGATTCCAGTGCGTTTTTGAGAGACCTTGCGCCATAAGGTGAGTTTGCATACTCTTATTCTCATAACGCATTCTAACAAAGATATATTTGATAGGGTTTATATTTGCGGTGTCGGCGTCACCTGCCCAAAAGACCTATCTCTTTGTTTATACTGGATCGCTTTTTTCCATTAGGCCAGTTTACTAAGTTGACATTTTTCAACGAAGTATGGTTCGATAGTAGACTCATTATTCCACGTCCTCATGTACACTAGTGTAATGTGTTTGTAGAGATCTCTATACTTTAAGGATTGGTTCTAACATTTGAGGCGTCCCCCAATGATAACCACAATCCATAAATATTCTCATGAGACGGATTTGAGTATCACTGATCAATAGATCAGGCTGTGCCAAACTTGTTTTCTTCCTTTACACAAGTATGTATCGAACTTAAGGTGACCTCCCCCTCTTCCTTAGAGAGCCACGGCCTGTGACACCATTTATGCCACTTATGGCGTCACCATGCCACCATGGATGGTGGCAGTGCAATACCCAATTCCACTTGGGTGGTACCATGTCCTTTTGATAAAACACAATCCTTGCAGGTATATTTGCAGCAGGTTTATATGATCTCGTTACTTTAATGTATAAGACATCTGCACACTTTACTTTGTGTGATTTTGGGGATCGAGATGAGACACAGTGGGGACAAACCACGACAATTCCTGTCGTTCCACTTGAACATGCTTGTTCTTATCTCCCCCTAACGACGGGAAGACTGTCTCATCAAAGTGACACACCGCAAATCTAGCGGTGAGGAGATCGCCTGTCAAGGTTTCGACATAGCGGACTATAGCTGGAAGTTCATATCCAGCATAAATATTTATTCATCTCAAGTAACCCATCATTGTGCGCTGTGGCGGCGCAATTTTGGCACATAAAACATTTAATGGAGCTCAAGGATTGTAGATCCGTGTCGATCCAAAAGAGCTCAAGGATTACAAGTTCGTTTGAAATCCTTTAAAATCCTCACACATAGTCACTAGCTATGGTGTAAATTGGTTCAATGATGTTGGCCATGGATGAAAAAGTAACGCTGCATGCAAAAATTGCATAACCCAAAACGGAAGTATTGGTGTGCTTTACCAATATTAAGACTATTACTGTAGTCGTTTTCCGTGAGACCAATTGGGTTCTTATATAAGAATATGATGTCCATTACAAATCCCATATAATAAGCCATAGAATCATCACACCTACGGAAATTAACCCGGCCTAGGTGCTTTGACTTTCTAGCATAAGCAGTAGAAATTTTAATTGTGGATGGTGTCATGACACGTGACCAGCGTGTCGACACTACAACCAACACCATAAAATATCTAAGGTGTCCGCAAGTCGGTTGAATCAGTCCACTGAATCATCTTTGGATTCAATATAAGTACATAATGAGAACACATGTTTCCTTTGCATATGATGGTGTCAATCATAATTTTATGAGTAGGCTTTGAATGATGTACTTTTATTCATAAAGTCACGATGGATATCAGAAGCATAATAGGGTATAAGTGCATGTACTTTGTGCATCAATCATAATGCCACCTTAGGGGAGCAGTGGAATCTAGGGTTTGAACACACGTCTTCAACCCTACATGGATTGTATCGAAATAATATTTGAGGATAAAATGTTCTTTGATCGTCCTCAGTTTCGTGTGCGAACCATATTCTTCTGGTGTTTGCTTCTATTCATCCAAAATATGGGTGTCCATAGTAATTTCTTTAATGTTCGGATCACCAGATCAAAGCCAATGTATGTCAGATTTCCAAAAATATCATTTTCTTTTGACTTTGGGTGCAATTAGTGGTTACATATAACCCACTAAGTTGACATATAAATTTCTCTAATACGCGTTTACATCCGTAGTCATTAGAGGTAATGCAAAGGAGCTCAAATGAATTCTCACTTCTGTCTTTTTACATGAACATCGTGGCATAAATTTCTTTAAAATGTTGAACAAATTCAATTTTCTCTTATCGCATAAATTGTCAATTTGACATATGCTCAATATATACATCAAAATGTAACTCAAGTTATTTAGAGTAAGTCGATGGGGATTGTAAAAAAGGTATTGTAATCCCAGTTAGGCAAGTGCATTATGAATCCCAAAGGAACAGATATTTAGATCCTTATCACTTTCATTATAGTACTACAGTTCTTCAGTACTATTGTGCTATTTTTGTGATATATTAGTACTATTGTTCTTCAGTACTATTATTCTAGGGATTACATGGTGCGTTTCTTTGCATACGGTTCTTTGTGTCATGCCTATATTATGATATGTTACTTTACTTTATGCAATACTTTGCAAAGTTATATGCAGAAAATTGAATCATGTATATCATGAATAAAATTTGAATAATCTCAATTCCTTTAGAGAAAATTCAAAAAAATTAACATGCCAACGATTATATTTAGTCTTGTCCAATTTAGAGATAGAAACTTTAAGACTAAAAGTCTAATTTAGGCGTGATAGCCTTTATAAGGATATCTTAGAAATTTAAAAATAGACTAATCAAAGTCTATCTTGGATGGAGCCAAATCCTTTTTGCTCTTTTAATAGCTGCAATGATGAGATATGTCATTGACATCTTCTTCCCATATGGTATGCCTTTAGTTGTAAACTCATTTTCAATGTTTATTGTTGGATATTGAAGATACTTTTCCAAAATCCGCGTACTCATATGATTCTTCATATTTATTGAAAGTCGTAGCTAATTCTTTGCTAGCTTATAATGTATGTATCAATACTTCATTGATTTACAACAGAGTGCTTCACTGCACATGACATGTCCCCAATGTCAGCTTTTCAAATGTTATATTGTTTCCACTTACTTTTGGATGATTATATGAATTTTACGTCCATGGTAATTACCCTTTGTTTTAGGGTTGTTGCATTACTTTAATTTGTTCAAGAATATATATATATTTTTCTAAGACCTTACATCGTCATTACCTTTTGATTTAGGGTTGTTGCATTACTTTGCATAATTTTTTTCAGGATATTTATTTTTCTCAGACCTTACATTGTCATTGAAGATATTATAATTATTTCTTAGCTATTTACATAAAGCAGTTTGCATAAATATACCATGCTCGAGCCTTAGTTGGCTCAATAGGGGAATTTGGTACTCATGTTCTTCAGAGTCCAATGTGTGATGGTTAAACCATCTGTAAAATATAGAAAGAATAAAATGTATTAATTTCGTGGTCTAAATGACATGCACGACGACTAATATAAACCAATATGCATTATGGTAAATCCGATGCTTCGTGAAATTTCGTTATCACAATAAAATTTTCTCTATTTTCATTGCATGTGAAGCTAATGAAATTCCATTATCGTTTCTTTCTACACAATTAATAAGATATCCATCTTGAAAATTTTTTCAAGAAATAAAAATTGGATCTCAAGACCGAAATTTGTAATGGTCATATTTTTCTTACTTCGTGAAAATGCTTTTTCACAATATAGGTTTGTCACTTTTTCTTTATATTACAAAGGTCATGAAATTACATTATCAGGGCAATGTTCAAACTAAATAATATGTTAAATAAAACAATTATTTAACACTAATAAAATAAACATATAACGCTTCATGTTTCTCATTTATATAAAATACTAATGCAATCAAATTTAATAGAGCATTATATCATATAAATAACTGAAACAAAATATAATGAAAGCAGAGCGTCAATGTAAATATTACTTGTAAGTTTGCCAAATAAACTGCATATGAATCGATTGCTCGATCTCCGACTCCAAATTTGTCGTCGCATGCCGCATCATTAAATTGATACGTCACATAAAAAAAATATTCATATGATTAGTCACTTTAATCATACATTTACCATATCAATTAAATAATTTAATATTTACCATTAAATTCTTAAAACAGTAAATACGGTATATAAAAATAACAATGCCGTAATTTTAAATTTATCTTTAAATTATATTTTCAAAAAAAAACTGTTTTTTTTTCGCGGGTTGGATCAGGCAAATCCGGGTCAGGCCCAACATACCGGGTCGGGTCGAGACCCGGCCCAAAGAAGCCGGGTCGGATTAGGCCCCAAAATCTGGGTTTGTGGCAGATCGGAGCGGACGGCGTCGCGGGGAGGGCAGCGCCAGATTCGTCGGCGCGGAGGCGAGGACGGCTGGATCAGGGACGAAGCACTGAGCAGTGTCCCTCTACACACTGGATCGGGTGGCTGTTCCGACGCGCAAGGCTCCTGCATCGGCGGCGCGGAGCTGCGTGCAGGGCTGGATCGGGATCGACAATGGGTGCCCAAAGCAGATTTTCTTGTTGCTAGGTCTTGGGCGTGGCGTCGAGGTTGGATCGTCGACGTGAATGGCAGGAATCGATGCAGGTCGTCGACGGGGATGAAAGGGTCGCCTGCGTCGTAGGGCTAGGGTGTCATGACGACGATCGGGGACGACTGCGTCGTTTGTCGTCGAGGACGACTAGATCAGGGGGGGATCGAACGGAGGCCGGTTGGAGCGACTGGGTCGAGGCGCTGGAGCGCAGGGTCGAGGCGCCGATCGAGCAGTGGTGCCGGGACGTGACGTGGTCGGCTGCGCGGGTCCGATCTGCAAATCTCGATCGGTTGGGTGCCCAGAGAAACTTTCTGGGTGAGCTGAGATTTTCAAGCTTTTTCCGACAAACTGTTGTCGGTAGAGTGAATTTCTGGGGATTTTCCGACAAGCTGTTGCCGGCAGAAAAGAATATTAGGGTTTTGATTTTCTTTTCAGAGACAAAACCAAGACTTTTTTTTTTTTTTTCTGGCTAAAGCAAAGTGCTGATAATTGTAGGAAAATGAGAATTGGTCTACTCATTTCATTGATAATCCCCTTTATATAGGGTGAGTATTACAACGGTAATAGGAAATACATTAATGACAATAATGACTACATAATTATCTATCGTCAGTTACATTGACGAAGGCACATAATACGTTTTTCCTTCAACATATATATATATATATATATATATATATATATATATATATTTCGGAATATATATATAATTAGGTATAAATATATTTATGTATATATATAATTAGGTATATATATATTTAATGAAGTTTTTTATTTTTTTGTGAAATTTATGGAATTTTGTGGAATTTTTTTTAATTTTGTTGAATTAACAAGAATTTTTAGGAGGATATATATAATATATATATATATATATATATATATAATTAGGTATAAATATATTTAGGTATATATATAATTAGGTATATATACATTTAATGAAGTTTTTAATTTTTTTGTGGAATTTTTGTGAAATTTATGGAATTTATATACTAATTGTGCAGGAAGCCGCCGCGCTGTAGACCGATGGCTTGTCAGACCGACCGAGAGCGACCCCGAAGCTCAGGCAGGACACAGCAGTGGGGGGGGGGGCGGATCCAGCGGTCGTCGGGGCCTCCGCCGGCCACTGAACAGGCGCGAGGAGACGTTGATGGGATTGACCTCGAGCGATCCACGTGGGGGCTCATCCTATGAGTCGACGGGAGAGGGCCCAAGCCCGAGCGTCAGAGGAGGACGCACAGCCGCACCCTCCAGACCCCAGTGCACTTCGGCACTGTTCCAGGATCGGCAGCCGACCCCACCGCGCGCCGATCTGGACCCTCCAGAGATGCTCCCTGTCCCCCCACAGCGACAGCGTCCACAGCTACAGGGCCCACCGTCAGGGGGATCAGGCCCCTCAGGGTCCACGCCCCGTATGTCTCCGCCATCGGGGATGTACATGGTCCAGTTCCTCCCTGCCATCCCCGAGTACGACGCTAGGGGGAGGCAGATTTGGAGGCACGACCGGCCGCACGAGATTCCCTGGGAGGAGGCCTACGTCCACAGGCCATTCGACTCAGAGGACTGCCGCGGCCTGTGGTGTGTTCGTGAGAAGGACAAGCAGTACAACGACGCAGGTAATTAGTTAGTTTAATTAATTATTTAGATTGTTTAATTAATTATTTAATTAGTTAGTTTAATTAATTATTTAACTATGTATTCATTTTAATTATGAAACAGGCGTCCTCGTAAATAAACCCGCGGGGACGAGACGGACCAGAGGGCCAGCGAACATGTCGACCCTGGAGAGGGAGCTCGCCGGTGGGATCAGGGAGATCCTGCCCGGTCCCGGTGAGGATGGACGCCCGATCGAGAGGAGAGACACCACCACCAAGTATATCAACGCGACGGGCATGCTCGTGCGGGACAGGGTCCCACTGTTGTGGCCCGACTGGGGCTCTGTGCCCGATGAGATCAAGGCGCGAGTGTACAATGCACTGTCGGTGAGTTAAATCGTATTTTTATTATAGAAAATAAACATTTATGAATTCAGTCCTTATAACTATATAAAAATATTTTCTAATTAATTTATAATATTACAGCAATGGTTTAGAGTCCATCCTACCTTGGACTGGTGGAGAGACGAGCAGCTGAAGAACAGGTTATGTGTTTCGCGTTATTTTACTATCATTCGAGTTAGATTGAAGACGATTAAAGATGTACGAATATATCTAACAGTTGTGTTTTGTTAATATAGGTACTCCGAGTGGAAGAACGAGTTGTCGACGCACTACAGGACGTACCATGTGGAGCAGGGCTTGGGGCGAGGTGCAACCCCCCACGAGTTCCGGTACAGAGAGTATGAGTGGCTATGGCTGGTAGCCTACTTCGGGAGCGACAGGGTCTCGGTAAGAAAATTTAGCCTGCTAGTATATAACTTTTTAATGTTATTTAATAATTAAATTATGTAGTTACTTAATTAAATTAATTAGTTAGTTAGTTATTAGTTATTAAATTAAGTTAGTTAGTTAGTTACATAGTTAGTTAGTTCGTTACTAAATTAAATTAAATTAAATTAAATTAAATTAGGTAGTTAGTAAGTTAGTTAGTTACTAAATTAAATTAGTTAGTTAGGTAGTTACTAATTAAATTAAATTACTTAGTAACTAAATTAGTTAATAATTTTGTTTTGGTTAGTTCCTAATATTTTAATTTAGTTACTAATTTATATTTGCGTTTATATGTTCGTTCTTATAATAAAGAAAATCTCGAAGACAAACAGCGACAACCGCAAGAGGAACGAGCACCCCCACCACGGCGGCGCCCGCTCCTGGAGGCAGTGGGCAGAGATTGCAAGGAGGGACCGACCGCTGAGGCCGTTGTCGTGGATTCATGCGCAGATGTATCCGGGGCGTCCCGACCAAGTGGTAAGTATTCGCCCATTTTCAATAAAAGTGTTTCATTAAATTAATTTATATATATTTTTTTATAAATTCGTTTATTATATTTTCTTGTCAATTAGGCGGGGATAGATGCGGAGACCGACGCGATCACCTTGGGGATCGCGCGAGATACGCTGGGGGAGGGGGCGTCTGACGAGGCGATCGCGGAGTTTGCCTCCATGATCGACACCCTTGAGCCGCGCTTGGCCTCTCAGATCATGCACGCAGCGGTAGGGACTGGCAACAACTACTTCTACCAGAGAGGCCTAGGCGCGGCGGGAGATGGGGTTCTGAAGTACACGCCGGCCAATCCCAGAACGCAACGTGCGGCTTCGACGAGCAGAGACTTGCAGACACAGCTGCAGAGGACGCAGGCGGAGTTGGCGAGGGCGGTGGAGGCGCTCCAGCAGCAGGCCAGAGACGCGTCTGTGGCGGAGATGTACCGATGGATGCAGCAATCTTGGGAGGCCCAGCGAGCTGGACAGGAGCCCCCGCCTCCGCCACAGATGCCCGAGTTCGTCGCCCCCACTCCCCCCCCCCCCCCCCCCCCCCCCCCGCATCGGAGTACGCCAGGCGATCAGGATAGCCACAGCCACCGGAACTCGAACGATCCCGTCGACGACGCTACGCGTTTAGGGGTTGATGAGTAGATGACTAGTTAGGGGGTTAATTTGTACAGTACGTAGGATATTACGGATGGATTGATGTGGATATTTGTTGGATATTTGGATGTTTGTTTGTGAATTTTCTGCAGCCAAACCGAAGACGAAGTGAAATTGGGCCCGAACAAAATTTTTAATTTTTTTTAAATATTTAGGGGTTATAGCCGACGAAATGGACCATATTTCGTCGGCTATACCCTCGCCGGCGAATGTTATGGCCGACAAGTAATTCGTCGGCTATGCGTGACTTATAGCCGACGATAGCGTCGTCGGCTATACTTCCCATTAGGGAGAGTTGAAGCCGACGATTCTATCGTCGGCAATGTTCGAAGTATAGCCGACGATTTTATCGTCGGCATTGTTCGAAGTATAGCCGACGACGCTTTATTCGTAGAATCGTCGGCAATGTTCGAAGTATAGCCGACGACGCTTAATTCGTCGGCTATACTTCGTGGTTTATCAGTCGACGACTTACCCTCGGTGTCGTCGGCTATACTATAGCCGACGGAGCATTCCTGACGAGAGAATAGCCGACGATACTTCGTCGGCTATGACTATAGCCGACGATTTAACGAGATGGTGTCGTCGGCTATAATGCCTTTTCTGGTAGTGCATGTAGTCTATTTCCATTCCAGCTTGATTAAGTTACCATAATAGTAGAAACTCCTTGAGATCGAAATGCAGTCCAGATCGATAAGGTGCCAGATGAATCCTCTCTAAGTCATAGTAAGATGGTATGGTATTTCCCTCATTTACACCACCATCGATCACCAACAAAATGTTTGAATTGGCATGCACATGCAATAGTATTGTTTCTGGAATCAAACAATGTAAAATTGATTAACTATTTCTCACAGTATGGAACTTGGATTGAAATACAATATCAAAATGCTTATTAGAGAAGAAACATGACGACATAATTTTACAGACATCGATCATCTTGGTAGAAGTAGTCAAATAGGGAGATCAATAATTTTCTTTCAAAGCCCCAAAAAGTATTTGGTTTATATAGTTTTCTCCCATAATTAGCAGCACGACATAGTATTTGGAAATTCAAATTTCATAATATTACCTTTCAAACAAGATAGTTAAATGGCAATAGAAGATCAAACAAGCAATCCTCTCTGCCTTCTCATTATAAAAAGTAATGTTAGGTGAACCATATTTTGGCATCTCACTTAAAACTCAACTTTTGCGTCAGCTTATGTGGCACAACCACGTTATTTAATAAAATATTCTGATTAGGTGGTCAGGGTGGTCACACATTATGTACATGCCACATAAGTTGACACATAAGATGGGCACTAAGTGAGATGTTAGAATGTGGTTCATCTAACATTATTTCATTATAAAAGGGTAGCCATTCTCATGGCCTTGGAGTGGCTTCCCCACCTGAGATAATGTTGACACATAAGATGGGCACTAAGTGAGATGTTAGAATGTGGTTCATCTAACATTATTATATTATAAAAGGATAACCATTCTCATGGCCTTGGGGTGGCTTCCCCTGCAAACTTGAAATAATATTGACACATAAGATGGGCACTAGGTGAGGTGTTATAATGTGGTTTATCTAACATTATTCCATTATAAAAGGGTAGCCATTCTCATGGCCTCGGGGTGGCTTCCCCTACAAACCTGAGATAATGGATGCCATCTTTCTAACAATTTCAGTGTCTTCGCCCTAACTCTCATAGCATCGTCTCCACCTGGGATCTCTGCATACCTGCCAAAACTCATTCACTCAGACACTCAGTACAGTACTGATAATGTGATCACCCACACATGTTGCACAACTATCATAAGAGCATACCAACTGCAATCTTTTCGAGATAAAGAAATATTGTATGAAATGGCATCCAAATCTGATGACAGTAGTTCAAGTAAATGAACAGATAAACATAAATTGAACTCAGTATCAATAATCACAATGACTCACACCTACACTGGGAGCAAAATTGTAATGCATTCGAGTTCAGGAGTACGTGAGACTAGTGAGATATACATATAAAACTTCATCTCTTGTGTTTGTAGTTCATGTTTAGGAGATTGTGATTGTGGTTGTGGTTCCATTTGTTGTTGAGCACTGATCCATCAAGCATCTCGACCTCCACAGTGGAACCGAGATTGTTCGCCGGCTGTTGTGCCTCTTGAGGCTGCTCCGGCTGCAACGAAGGAGATTTACTTTGTAGGTCATGGGTGAAGTAGACGACGAAATTGGGTTCGTTTGCAATTAATGTCCTTCCGTTTCCTCCTATTACAGTGCGTTACTTATTGTAATTTGAGAGCCTAAATCTCCTTCATTAATAGGACAGCCTAAACCTAAACCAATGTTCCCCTTGTTTCGATGTTTCATTAATCAAAGTTTAATTAGGACATGAAGCCGCACCGATCTTTCTTCAAAAAACATTATTTGGACCAACATTAAAAAGCTTTCTTTCTAGGGAAAAAGACCATTTGCACAAAAAAAAGTTAAAACTTGACCATTCCAATGTTTATATCCCAAACCAATGAATCTTGGGAAAATACACAACTACCCTAGTAAATAAAATTCAGTCATTTACCCTACCCTAACCAATACTAAAACTCTCTCTCTACCCTCATACGCCCACCGCCGACTCCAACCACAACCCAAGCGCGGCCACATCTGCCACGTCAGCCCTACTCCAACCTCCGCCGCGCTCTCTCCATCGACCTTGGGCAACTGTGTGGAGGAGCAGACGCCGTGGGCACCGGGATGCTGGGTCGAGGCGTTGGCCTGGGTAGGAATCAGAGCAATCGAGGTCGAGATCGGGAGGGAGGCCGAGATCGATGGGTGCCCAGATCAATCTGGGACTCAGTTGATAGAGGGATGCAGAGATTGATGGCCTCGGGTCCGGCTGGAGCGTCGTCGGCCAAGGCTAGGGTGAGAATCCGGTTGGTGCAGGCCTAGCGATGCTAGGCTGGATGGTTGCGGGGCTGCTGCTAGCGAGGCTAGCGGCAACAGCGACGGAAAGAAAAAAAACTAGGGTTTTTTTTTCTGTTTGTTTTTTTTTTCTCTTGGTTAGGGTCAGTAATCGATTACTGGGGGTCAGTAACCTGATTACTTCATGAAATCTGTAGAGTTTCATTGTATTGTATGTGCAAGTTCTTTATGTTATTGTCAAGTTATTAATGAAATCTTAGTACCAGTATAGTGTGGATGTTTTGTGATTAAAGTTTTGCAATTTCATGAACTCTGCTTATGGATTACTGGGGGTCAGTAATCGATTATTGGGGGTCAGTAACATGGTTACTGGAAAATATGGAATCTGTAACCTGATTACTGGGGGTCAGTAATTGATTACTGGGGGTCAGTAACCTGATTACTGACCGATTATTGGGGGTCAGTAATCTGATTACTGGGGGTCAATAATCGATTATTGGGGGTCAGTAACATAGTTACTGGAAAATATGGAATCTGTAACCTGATTACTAGGGGTCAGTAATCGATTACTGGGGGTCAGTAACTTGATTACTGGAAATTTGTAATAATCTGTAAATTGTTTACTGGGAGTCAGTAACCATCGTCCAATAACCTGATTATAAAAAATAAAAAAATTAAAAAAACCGGCAAAAAAAAAAAAATTCCTGCAAAAAAAAATTTTGGTGACTGGAATCCGCCGACTTCGGCGACCAGGCTCCGGCGACCGCCCATGGGAGGCCGGAGGAGTTGAGTGATATTTCGGCAAAGTTTGTTTTTTTATTTTCCACTTTCTCAGCAAATTATAATTCAAAAATATGTTAGATAAGACAAAAGGACAAAAAAGAAAGAAAAAAAATTAAATTTGTTCAAATGGGCAATAGAGTTGTTACCTTATGTTCAAATGGGCAATAGAGTTGTTACCTTATGTTGAATAAGGAAAAAAAATAAGATTGTCATTGAAATGGGTAATGAGGGGGTATTTTTTATACTAAATGAGCATTTTTCCTTCTTTCTAACTTATATGTACCATGGGGAATGGGAAAGAGAAATTCGATGTGCCCTTTTGCTTGGTTTGACTCAAGGATAAAAGCTGATACGTACATAAAATAATTAATTTAATTAAGAATAATATTCTTAATTTAAGCAACATTTTCATATCTTTTTCTATAAATTGGGCTGCAATTAATTAGCTACTGTTTTTAGATTAAACAATTCTCTTTAATAGGACAACAAGTTTAATTAGTACTTTGAGAACAACTTGAGGAAAATTAACCAAAGCTGGACAGAGGTACCTTTAATCCTCCTCCAATTATCCAATACGTGTCTCTTGCAGTCGCAATTAATCCATGACCAGCTAGAATCCAATTCCATGCATATATGCTCTTCATGTATACTGGATTATTCATATGCACGGGATCATTCTGATTATCAGACTCATAAAATCCGGTATTGTTATTTATTGTCATTACCTCCCTGTGTCAGAATTGAGTAATTTGCGCGTCTGCTGTCTTTTTTAGATGTAGTAGCCGTTTCTCAAGCGCCCTCTCCGGAATTGAACTTTAATTCTCCATCACCCTGTCACCAGCATGGTAGGAGAGTGGCCTACCAAAATATATATTTTGGTTTGTGCCTGGCTGGATTTCTCTATGATTTTGAATTGAGGTCTCAACGCAGGGCCGGCCCTGGGTATAGGCCCAGTAGGCACAGGCCTAGAGCCCCAAATTTGAGAGGCCCCAAATTTTTTTTTTTTTTTTGCTGTGTTGAAAAAAAAAATATTGAATTGTTCACAAGGCTAATTAGTACTTTTGCTTCAAAAAATGCAAGAAGAGTAGTTTTTTAAAAGCATCAATCTGATGACTTTTGTATTACATTAGTGATTATGATCATCTTATTCATGTGGTTGAACATCAAAACATATATAAATTAAAAGAGATTTTAAACATAGGCCCCATTTTTTTTTTTCGCCTAAGGCCCCCAAAAAGTCAGGGCCGGCCTGTCTCAACGATCCAGTCTCCAGGGAACGAATTGAGCCATTTTATATATGACTTGAAGCGTCGAGTTTACAAACACGAAATCCACCCCATGCACTTCAGCTTCTCGTTAAGAATAAATTCATCAACCTATATATATTTGCATGAAGGACGCGCGTACGTAGTCTACGTACTGATCATACAGTGATATGAAAATCAATTTAACTCTCATATCTCAGTTGTAGTACTTTTGCATGCAAATTGTTTATACCCATCATTATCTTAGTTTGGACATTCAATTTTGGATATCAAAAGATCACAGCTATGAAATTTGTTCGAGTTCCGTCGAGAAGAAAAAACTCAACGAGAAATTACCTATAGCTATCAAAGAAGACGGTCGAGTCAAGCATTGATCGAAATGACCTAATGGCACGTTTACTTACTTAGAATGGAATTTATCTGAAATAAGAATTGAAATGAATGAGAAACGGAATGGAATAATATGGAGGAATAAGAATGAAACTATTACGATTGTTATTGTTTATTTACGATAAGAAATTGGAATTAAATTGAAATTAATTACCAAAATGTCTTTTTAAAATATTCTTTTGGTATAAATCATGAGAATATTTTCAGTAGAAATTTTTCATTTCATTCCATTTCATTCCATTTCTCCATTCCCCACCTCACCCCTTCGGAATATAAATCTCATTCTTTTCCAAAATTCATTCCCAGTTGCAGAGGTGGGCTCCACCACCATTCTCATTTCTATAAACAAGTAAACACATCGGAATAGAATCGATTCTAGGAGAACACAATTCCATTCCGGTTAAGTAAACATGCCATAAAAGCATAAACAGTAAATTATACAAATTTATAAACACAAACTTCCACTACCAGAAAAAAGCCTTTTACCGACGAAAAAAAAAAACGGCCGACGACATACTATTTTCGTCGGCTATTCCCAAGAATGGCCGACGATTTTTTCTTTCGTCACTAAAAATAAAAAATCGTCGGCTATTCCACAAGAATGGCCGACGATTTTTTCTTTCATCCCTAAAAAATATTTTTCGTCGGCTATCCCCTTGAATGACCGACGATTTAAAATTTTCGTCGCCTGTTCTCTTAAAGTATAGCCGACGAAAACTTTTGAAAAGTTTGGCCGACGAATACAGCATTTTCGTCGGCTATGATAAAAAAAAAAAGAAAAAAAAAGCAGCTTCCATTTTCTATCACTATCGACAAACCAATGCTTCGTCTTTCAAATGCAAATGTGTCGTGAAATAAGATATGACCGAAATAATGAAATACGTCTACGGTTGAAAAATGACACGATTCCGACAAAATCTGTGTGTCGAATGTTGCGGTTAACTGTTTTTTACTTCCGTTTTCCTATGGGTAGCCTGACGGTCGGTAAATATTTTGAGGAAAATTTTTATACGATTAGTTGCGTCTCATCGATTGAAACTATTATATGTTGAAGGTCAGGCCAAAAACGTCATTTAGACAGGCCAATTACCATTTCTAAGCGTTTAAAGGGTTGACTCGCCCGGTTGACCGTCCCGATCGAGCCTTTAACGTTGTCAGATGTAGTTGGATTTTTTTCCATACATGTATTTAATCTTAACGGTGATATCTGACGGTTGGAATAGATTTTCCAAACTTTTAGATTCAAAATCGGAACATATGCACTAATGTTCCCTTAACTTGTTTACTAAGTGTTTAAGTGAATGTATAGTTTCAAATAGTTACTATACGTACACTCTTCAAATGCAAATGTGTCGTGAAATAAGATATGACCGAAATAATGAAATACGTCTACGGTTGAAAAATGACACGATTCCGACAAAATCTGTGTGCCGAATGTTGCGGTTAACTGTTTGTTACTTCCGTTTTTCCTATGGGTAGCCTGAAGGTCGGTAAATATTTTGAGGAAAATTTTTATACGATTAGTTGCGTCTCATCGATTTGAAACTATTATCTGTTGAAGGTCAGGCAAAAAAACGTCATTTAGACAGGCCAATTACCATTTCTAAGCGTTTAAAGAGTTGACTCACCCGGTTGACCGTCCCGATCGAGCCTTTAACGTTGTCAGATGTAGTTGGATTTTTTTCCATACATGTATTTAATCTTAACGGTGATATCTGACGGTTGGAATAGATTTTCCAAACTTTTAGATTCAAAATCAGAACATATGTACTAATGTTCCTTAACTTGTTTACTAAGTGTTTAGTGAATGTATAGTTTCAAATAGTTACTATACGTAGACTCTTCAAATGCAAATGTGTCGTGAAATAAGATATGACCGAAATAATGAAATACGTCTAACGGTTGAAAAATGACACGATTCCGACAAAATCTGTATGCCGAATGTTGCGGTTAACTGTTTTTTACTTCCGTTTTCCTATGGGTAGCCTGACGGTCGGTAAATATTTTGAGGAAAATTTTTTATACGATTAATTGCGTCTCATCGATTTGAAACTATTATCTGTTGAAGGTCAGGCCAGAAAACGTCATTTAGACAGGCCAATTACCATTTCTAAGCGTTTAAAGGGTTGACTCACCCGTTGACCGTCCCGATCGAGCCTTTAACGTTGTCAGATGCAGTTGGATTTTTTTTATACATGTATTTAATCTTAACGGTGATATTTGACGGTTGGAATAGATTTTCCAAACTTTTAGATTCAAAATC